>JAANYP010000530.1:289058-819058 GCA_020465985.1 Centrapalus pauciflorus
GTTCAAAGTGACGAAAATTAGCACAGTCGTTACAAACTTTAAGTGTTTAGGCTTTCACACATAATGCAACTAAATCCTAAGTGTTATACTTTATTTAGTTTGATGTGTTGGTAGGCATAATACATATAGGGAATCTCAAGGCTAATAAAATATTCTAGAAAAAGTCAAGCGTGTCACTAACCTAGATGTACGACCAATCGGTCTTAATTTTTCTGTACAAGACATACAAACATTGAGTCTAAATGAGGTATGCAAACTTTCTGGGGATGTATGGCAACATCAAATACATCTGAAAATGGAAAGAATAGAAATATCATATAAAACTGAGAGTCGAAAACATGCAACTCTGTTGTACGTAAGTACAGACCTGTTGTCTCTGTTTAGATTCGGGTTAGCAGACATGTCCTTGTTGTACGTCAGTTACAGACCTTTGTCACCGCTATCTGCTAAACTTTAAAGTGAAACCTTAAGACGAACTAAGACACTTTGTTGTATGAGAATACAGACCTGTGTCCGATGTTTGTCTTTTAAAGAAAGTTTGCAAATACCAACAAGTTAGAATTTTTTCTGTGTGCCTTGATCATAAAAGTATGTCTATGTCTGAGTCACGTAAGATAATTTCCTGATAAATAAAAAGGCCAAGGGATATTCCGAAATGTAGAGTGTTTAACAGGGTAAAATACCAACAATCGGCTAAGTGGGTATGACACGACAAACAATCAAAGGAATTCAAAAAATTCCTAAGTGTGAAAGTTTAAGGACTGAAAGTTAGTATCGGACATCGCTATCTGATTGAACCTTTCTTAGAATATACTCACCAAAAATGTTGTTTGGTATTTAGCTTAGCTTGTAAATTTATTTTTATAACTTAAGTCTAGATTAAATTTTTTTTAGTCGAAATTTTATTTTATTTTATTTTATTTTTACCTTAGTTTATTTTATTTTATTTTAGTATAGTTTAGTTTTTACTTAGGTAAAAGGTCAAAAGTTACTGAGGGTGCATTCAAAGTTGGATAAAATATACAATGCGTGAAATATCTGAGCTTAGGGTAAAAGATTTGGCATAGTTTATCTGGTTACACTACACAGTAGAAAATAGTTGGAAAAAGTTGAAATTATTTCAAAATTTCCGAAATTTTTCTAAGTGTTTGTAGCTTCGAATCTAAGACAGACTCGAATTTGAAGTTCTCGAATCTGTCAGTAGACTCGAATCTACACATAGACTCGAAGGTAGTTAGTATATAAAGGTCCACAGTGAAGGCATTTACTTCTCACTGTTCTCGAATCTGATTTCTCGAATCTGTCACTGGCGAACTCGAATCTATTCTCGAGTCTATTGTACTTCTACTAAACGACATTTCGTCGATTCTAAAGCTTTTGTGGTCGATTCTACTTTCAAATCTAGGTATAAGCAACATGATTGTACAAGATTTTGGTGGTTTCATACACAAATTTGGGCTTAAACATCACATTTTGATGTTTTATTGGTCAAAATATGGTTATTCATAAATAACTAAGTTAGGACCTATAAAATATCAAATTAAAGGCATAAATCAGTGATTAGAACTTAGTTGAACTAAAGTATGTGATTTACCTAGTTCAAAAAGGTTAAAATCTTGGATTTTTGTTGAAAACACAACTGTCGGCCTCTCGAATCTGATCTTGGGCATTCGAATCTGATCATGGGTTTCTCGAATCTATCAATAGATTCGAGATGACCATGATATTCGAATCTGTCCATCAGACTCGAATAGGGTCTATTCGAATCTGTCCATTGCATTCGTATATGGACACTTCGAATCTGTTACCTTCGAATCTGTACTTTATTTACTTTGTTTTTTAAACTTGTGGAAATTTAATTGTGTTGGATTTGGTACTTAGTCGAGTACAAAATAAAACAAATTTGAATTTAAACAAGTTTATTGATTTTTAATAAATCTAACAATTTTATGTATTGTGCAGATATGGCGCTTCGTGCTTTTGTTCCTAAGCACAATATGGTACTGAATCCTGCTCATAACATCCCTGAGGCGCAGGGATTTCGAGAAGTTTTAGATTTTCTAGCGGAGTCTAGGATCAGTTATGTGTTGTATGAAAATATTCCGATAGTGATTTCATATGTACGTCAATTTTATGATCACTTACAGGTGGACTGCACTGTCACCCCGACAGTGTTAAGAACCAGAATTGCCGGACAACCTTTGGTTTTCTCTACTGATATTTTGCGTCAAGTACTGCAGCTGGGTTCCCAAGAACAAGAGGACGGGCCTATAGACTTTTCTTTAAGTATTAGGCAAGCAGCATTTTTGAGAATGGGATACAGCTTGGACGTTACAAAATCTTCGTATATGAAAAGCGGGTTGATAGGACAATGGCGTTTCTTAGTCCACGTATTCATGGTGTGTTTTGCGCCTAAGAAGGCTGGTTTTGATTACATCGTATCTAAGATTCAATCAGCAATGATAGCTATGGTATACAATAAGAAGTTTAGTTTCTCGCAGCTGTTTTTCTCAGAATTTATCCATCAAATCACGGCTCCTGAGAGAGAAAGGTTCCTTTTGTATCCGAGGTTCGTGATGATGTTGATAAGGCACTTCTTGCCTGAGTTGCCACAATCAGACGATGCATTGAGCGTTAATGTTATGGAGAAGCGCATTTACTCTGACTGTTCCTCACACCGAGGAAGGTTAGCAGTTCCGGTGGCACGACCACTATTTGGTGCAATTCTGGATAGGGAATTTCAAGCCCCAGATATTGCCAACTGGGCAGGTGAAGTAGAAGTTCAGCCTCAACAGCAACAGCAACAGCAACCGCATCAACAACAACAACAACGACGTGAACAGCCTCGTGCTCGTCCCCGTGATCCAAGGCGAAGACAAAGGCCTTCTACGAGTCAGCAACCAGAAATGCAGGAAGCCGGGCCGTCAACTGTCCCAAATGAAGCTGATCAATTGTGCCAAACGTTAAATGAAATTTGGGAGGCGGGTCCACATGCAAATGAAGATATAGCTGCTGCATTAGTGGGAGAATTACTTGAGCCTCCAGAAGGAGAAGAAGATGTGCTGAGGGATGTTGAGAATTATGAGCCAGAGCCGGCTGATAACGTTTTGTCATCTTCAGCAACTGAGTCAGAAGAGATGGAGGAGATCGAAGTTGAAGCTCCAGAATCAGTGTCTACAGAACCTCATGTTCAAATTGGAACTTATGGTTCACGACTGATTATCAATGAAGGTGCTTCGAGGAGGCGAGAGGCCATAGAATTGGAGGAGTCAGATTTTGAAGAAGATGAGTCTCCTCAGTTGGTAATAAGGCAACGGGCCAAACGGCACAGGTTTATGCAGGGGACTTCATCACAGTCCGATGCACAACCTCCGCCTCAAACCCAGACCCAACCTCAAGTTACCGCTCCACCATCACCATCACCGCCACCTCAACAACATGAACCCTACATTCCCCAACCATTCAATCCTGCTCCCATTCAGTCCATTCCTTCTACATCCGAAGCCTATACCGACAATCAACAAATCATGCAACTCAAGAGCCGTGTCGACTTTCAGAACATTCAGATCATATCTCTCACAAAAGCAGTCGGTGAACTCCAAGAGCATAACTCTAATCTTGATAAGGAGAATGCCGAACTGAGAACGATTGTTGAAAGTGTTAGAGACGAAAACACGGAAATTAAATCATTTGTTGCTGATCAATCATCTGAAATCCGAGCAATGCGGTCCCTCCTAGAGCAACTTATGAAAAATCTACAAACTCAGGGGGAGACTAGTTGTAAAGATCAGGAAGTACAGCGAGAAGATGATGATGATGAAGGCAATGATCCCAGTGAAAATAAAGAGATTGAGTCTGTAGATTTTCCTGCAGCTCAAGTCACTCAAATTCAGGGGGAGCCTAGTCAAGGCGAAGGACAAAGGGGTGAAGCTAGTTCATCTAAGGAGCCTACAGACTTTGAGATCAGTGAGATGATTGAAGCGCTCATGGATCTTGATGATGATCCACTGGATGTAGGCTTTGATAACGAAGATGAAGAGCTTGAAGAAGGGGAGTTTGCGCCAGAGGAGATAGTCGACTGGCGATCAGATGATGAAGTACTTGCTGATGAGGATGATGAAGCTGACGAGATAATAGTGCAGCAGAATCCTATCACTGATACTTATGTGATTGATGGACATAACATTGTCGATGCAGATATAGTGAATGTTGCTTTAAATCCTCAGCCATCGACAGAGGAATCTGCAAGAGAGCTAACAAATGAAGAAAAACGAAAGCTATGGTTCAGGGATGAAGAGAAGGAAGCAGCAATTAAAAGGACAATGAGAGTGACAGGTACGGGGAAGCTGTCTGAGCGAATCTTAAGCTGGTTCTTTGACAGAGAACTGCAGCTATTTATAATAAAGAGAAAAGACGGGCTTCAGTACATGAGGCGAACCTTAAAAGCGTTCAACTCCCTGCCAAAGATCGAAATTGCAGATCTAGCATGGAAAGATCTGATAAACATTGGCAATGATCCCTATGCGGACGTTATCGCAAGAATCATAAGAAAGGAGGGAAGATCGAGGAAATTTGAGCGTCTGAGTCCAAGAGTTGGGAAAAGAGTAGAGGATCCATCACGTATCGACCCTCTAACTGGTCGTCCTTGGATGAGGATTCATTATAAGCCAGCCAGATGTCTTAGGAAGGTACCTCTTAAGCCAATGCCACAAAACATTCTGAAGAATCTGAAGTGGTGGTATGCTGACACGGAAACTGGGGAAGCGGTTATGGAAGACTTAGAAGAACAAGTTATTCTTAGAGTCTATGACCCGCTTCACCTGGTGAACCTATCTAAAGAAGACCTGCAGATCTTGTATAACTGTAAGATTTCCAGTGACGCACATATGGATGCTGAAGCGAGTAAGTATGAAAATGTGGTCAAGGTATGTGTTGAAAAAGTTCTGTATGCTGGTAGTGTTTTGAATCAATAATAAACCATATTCTTAAATCAAATGTGTGAATTATTAGAAGCTATCGTCAAGGGGGAGTCTGTTGGTACATCCCGTGTGACGATAGCAGTCTAAGTTGTCTTACATTGTGATTTTGCATATGTTTGGTATATATATTTTATATATGATTGATGTTTATCAGTGTTTGTATGTTTGAACTTGATGTAACGTATTACAAGAAGTTCAAACATAAAACTCAAAGGTAAAATCAATCATAAGGTAATATTATAAGTTTCATCACTTAAGTGTTTAAGTGTAAAAGGCTAGATTCGAATTTCTTAAGGGGATACATTCGAATCTGAGATAGATTCGAATGAGTCCATAGATTCGAATATAGGTTAGATTCGAATCTGTCAGATGGACAGATTCGAATGGGCCTTAGGCCAGATTCGAGGTTGGCCCACAACAAACTCGAATCAGGGTCTATAATTAGGGATAGACTCGAATGATTAGCAGACCTTTGGCAGAATTCGTGAGGAATTAAGCAATAGGCTATCTCGAGTTTATCAGCTAGGTGAGTCCCGTTTCGGAGAGAATTAGTACGTAGGATCGTTCGTGTGTCGTTCGTTCAGCGTCTAATAGTCTCCTTGTTTCCGTTGGTTGAGAGTTGTCCGTCTGACCGTCAACGAGGATTCCGCACTCGTTAACGGATCCGCGTCTAGATAGATCTTGCATTGGTAGACCTTACACATACGACTCCCTATCCCCCTCAGTTATAGCCTGAAACAAAAACTCTACCTCTGACCCTCGATATTCAATTTCCTCCATAAGGTGATAATGACAACTCTGACGCCCTAGCCCCACTCGTACTCACCCCCGGAAACCCCATCCCTGAACCCGGACAATCCCACAATATATGCCCCGTCTTCCCACTTCGGAAGCACAATGACTCCTGCGACGAGCATGCACAACAGTGCGACCCAACTGGCTACAACGAAACATCTGAGGTTCTCCGGGGCACACGACCCTGCATGGCGGTGATGACACCGCTGACAATCTCTATCCCCCGATGCTGAGCTCCCGACCCTACTGCCCGAATCCCTAGATTCTCCATCAACAGACTCTGGCCTTAATTCTGGCTCGGTCTCTGACTCCGCCCAGGCTGTCTCTGACCCTGATCCTTATCTCAACTCTAACCCTGACTACCCTCAGACCTCCTCTCCTCTTGACGCTAATATCGTCCGGCCCCCGAACTCTGATCCCGCTGCTCTGCATATCCGCCCTGATGACTCTCTTGATAAGACCTCGATGACCCTGCACTCTGTCCCTGCCCCGTCGGCTCAATACGCTGCCTCTGGGAGCCGACTGCTCCCTCTGCCTCTCCACCTCCCTCTCTCCACACCTCGCATACTCCATAGCTGATGCAAAGGTGGGATCACGCAACATCCCCACAAACTCCCTAATATCAGGTCTCAATCCCTCTATAAACATGCTAACCTTTCACTCCTCTGTAGCCACCTGATGTGGCGCAAACTGGGCTCTATCATTAAAGACATCAATATACTCCTGAACCGACATCGACCCCTGCTGCAAATGAATGAACTCACACTCCAACTCTCGCCTCGTATCCTGAGGGCAATACTGCAACTCAAACTCAACATGAAACTCCTCCCAAGTCATCAAATACGCCTCGTCTACCCCCCGGGCACTCACACCTGAACTCCACCATCGCAACGCTCCGCCCTTAAGCAAATAAGAAGCACAACTCACTCTGTCAGCTCGATCCACATGTGCTATACGAAAAGCAGTCTCAATCTCTCGCAACTAATCTAGCACCTTCGAGGCACCAACTCTACCGAAGAACTCTGAAGGACGGCCCGCCATAAAGTCCTTAAAGGACCCTCGCGATTGCTGGCTAGAAGAAGCACCAGCCCCAGAACTCTGACCTCCCTCAGGCGGACGCACCGCTCCTCGACCCCTACCCGCTCCCTGCACCGGAAAACGCTCATCCAATATCTAACTCAGCACAGAATATAACTTAGACCTACGCACATATTCATCACCCTGAGACCTGCTGCCCTCACGATCCATAAATAATCTGCACAATAAAGACAACGACACATATTAACTCTACACAACTCTATACCCTACTCGTTAATCACCTAATACTCTACTTCGGATTACAATCCAAGGATCTAGACTCCATGGTTTAAGCTTAAGCATCCACTAGATACTTAATCTCTTAAACCTAGGCTCTGATACCAAGCTTGTAACACCCTCGAACTAATCCTCAATGCCACATAAATACCACATCAGCAACGATATAATATAATAATCTCTACGCTATTTCCAATACACACATGCAGCAACCCGATAATTTTAAAACTTTAATTACATAATTAAATCACGAAAGTCTCTGATCAAACTACACAATATCCGAATTACACATAAACATTCCCCAAGAATATTATTACCTCTAAAACAGGTAACTAACTCCTCGAACGATGTCACAGTAACCCTATTTGGGTACAGCAGGCCTACTAGATCTCTGGTCACCTGAGACACACACACAACAACACACCCATTGGGTCAGCTAACGCTGGTGAGAATGCAAGGGTTAGTGTACGATTATAAAGCTCATTAAACAAATAACTCGATAATAAAACGTTCAGCGTTCTCTACTGAACAAGTATATGAGATCCCACAAGATAGCTCAATAGGTACTCAACTCGTGTGGATAAATCCACGTACCCAAATCCCTAGACCGCACAAAGTAGCCGTCAGGAACTCAAAAGGGAATTGGGAGCGACCCAACCCCTGCCCAGCCGTACGGTTTAGTAACTCGAAAGCTCGAGTGTCTCAAATCTCATATCACAAAACACAGTTCTCAATTAAACACAATAATACAAGCATGACAATATCTCGATAAAAAGCTCGTAAGAAAACTCGTAATATCTCATAAAAAGTTCAGTAAAAGATCATGCAAGTAATAATAAATAATCGTACAAGTATCTCAGAAAAACATGCAAACTCACCTGCCCTGAAGTCTCACTACTTAGCCTCGGTTCCCTGCCCGTCCCCCAACCCTATCAACTCGAGACCCTGGAATCACAACACAATTCTCAATATCACAATCACAACCCAACAACTCTATACACAATACTCAGGCAACTCACACGAACCCAGATACCCAACCACTAAACCCACACAACCCGAATACCCAAACACAAGGGAATAACCCAATATCACTAACCCATCCCTAAATAAACGCTTAAAATATATTTATTTTTCTGAATTCTCACGCGGCCGTGTAAGATTTCTTACGCGGCGGCGAAGCAGTCTCCTTACGCGGTGGTGTAGGATTTTTACAAGATGGTGTGACTGCAACCCACGCGGCCGCGTAACAAAACCCACGCGGGCGCGTAGCAAAAACCCACGCGGCCGCGTAACAAAACCCACGCGGGCGCGTAGCTTCATCTTTACACCACCCTGAAGCTTTTTACACGGGCTTGTAAACAAATACCTACGCTGCCGCGTAGCAAACCCTACGCGGCTGCGTAAACTGACTGTCAGCCATGAATGCTCTGTTTTTGACAGCTTCGATTTCAAACCTCAATCCCGATTTTAATCCGTTTTTAGCTCAAGAATTTGACCAAAAACTCAAGAAAACACATATATAAACTTACTTTAATCATCTCTAACAATTTTCAACTCAAATATCAAGATTTGGAGCTCAAACTCACCTTGAAGCCAAGAAAGAGGTTGAGGAACATTATAACTCCAAATCTCAGTCTGATTCTTGAATTATGAAGACTCCTTGCTGCTAGAATCCGAAAACACACACACACACTTTGATTTCTCTGGAATTGAAATGAAAAGAATGAAGCAAGGAAGCAACCACCTCAACTATATATACGTTTTCGGCTTTAACCCGGTCCGACACCCAATATCCGAACCCGCTATCATAAAATACAAACTTTATATCACCGGGTCCCAATTTAATTAATAATTCTCATTATTATAATCTCTTATTAAAACTTAACTCTGTCGCCCGGTTAGCCCAAAAATCTTATCACGTGACACTTCCACGTATAACTCAATAATTGGTCCAACTCAATTATAATATTATAATCAACCCAATCACATAATTCCACCTCCCCGTCACAAAAGTGGGATGTTACAGTTTGTAATCTTGAAAAACAAACTTTTTACCAATAAAACTTCAAATTTTAATTATTTTGGCCTAAATGGAGTATAATACTACTTAAATCTTGTACAAAACACTGGATTATACCTAGATCTATGAGTAGTATCGAACCCACACGGACAGAAACTCGACAAATAGTTGATTTTGTGAAAACGACAAAGTCTAGAGTTAGATTCGAAATCGCTTCAATAAACTCGAGAGTATAGATTCGAGAACAGTTGGAATATGATTCTCACTGTTGACCTATTTATACCACTAACCTTCGAGTCTAATGCCTCTTTCGAATCTGCTGATCGATTTTAGGGTAAACTCGAATTAACCTCTGACACTTTGAAAATTTCGAAAATTTTGAAATAAATTCAACTTTTTCAACCATGTTGTGTAATAGAATAAACTATGCCAAATCTTTTACCCTAACCACAATATTTTCACGCAATGTTTATTTTATTCAACTATGAATGCACCCTTAGTAATTTTTGACCTTTTTCCTAAGTAAATTAAAAATAAAATAAAATTAACATAAAATAAAAATAAGTAAAAGTAGAAGTAAAATTTTCAAATTTTGAACAAAAAATTTGACTTAGACTTAAACTACACTTATTAAGATTTACAACCTATGCTAAACACTTAACAAATTAATTTTGATGAGCATAGTCCAGAAAGGTTCAATCAGATAGCGGTGTCGGATACTCACCTTCAGTACTTAAAATTTCACACTTAGGAATTTTTGATTCCTTTGATTGTTTGTCGTGACATACCTGTAACAACCTAACTTTTGATCAGTTATGTAATGACTATTTTGAGATAATAATATAATTTTTGTTATATTATTTGGAATTTTCAAATATTGATTAAGAATAAAAATATATTAAGTAAATATAATTTTATATTATATTTATGATATAATTAAATTGAGTAAAATAAAAGAGATGTAAAATACAAAAGAAGTGGGTTAATTGTATATTGTCAAAATGCAATTTAATTACCCTATCTTAGTATGGTTGATATCGTATTGCAATTTGTGGGACCTAGACTCTGAGGACTGCCCCGTAAGGGAAGGTCTTCACAGGATGGTATCAGAGCCCATAGTTTGAGTGAATCAAGTATTACGTAAGTATACTTGATCTCAAACTGAAGCAATACATATATATCAATCATTTAGGTGGTTTGAACTGAGATAGGATGTACAGACTATTAGGATGGGGAAAAGGGTACATAGATCTAAGTCTATAAACTGATAGTTAAATGCTTGTAATTTTCAGTAGAAGATGTCAGGATCAGGATCAGGTGATATTCCCAGCAACATGAACCCACAACAGATGTATGAAATGATGCAACAATTTCTAGCCCAACACTCAGAACAACAAAACAAAATGATGCAAGAACAGTTTCGTGCCAGAGATGAGGCCGAAGCTAAAAGACGTGAAGATAAGAAAAATAAGAGAAAAGAAAAGCAAGTTCAGATTAATGACTCTGATTCTGATAACTCTATTCCCGATGCCCTAATTGCTCAGCCTAAAGGCTGCAAATTCAAAGATTTTAAAGCGAGCGGTGCCCTGAACTTCGAGGGTACTGTAGATCCGATTCAGGCGATGGATTGGATCAGTCATACAGAAGAAATTTTTAGAATCTCTGACTGTTTAGATTCTAAGAAAGTGAGCTACGCGTCTGCGTTGTTTGTTGGAGCTGCTCGCGCATGGTGGAAGACACAGCGAAGCATATACGTGGAGGAAGTCATTCAGACATTGGAATGGAACCAGTTTCTAGACATGTTCAACGCGAAATACTGCCCGGTTGACCAGCGAGATAAGATGGAAGTCCAATTAATGCAATTGACTCAGGGAACGAAGACTGTAGATGAATACGAACACGAATTTTCGAGATTATGTGGCTACTCTTCTTACCAAGTGGCAACAGAGGAAAGGAAAATGAATAGGTTCCGAGTAGGACTCAATCCTAGATATCGACATCCCATGAGTGCGATCAAATATAAGAGCTATCTGGAAATGGTAGAAGCAGCGAGACAGATTGAGCGAGGGTACTTAGAGTATGGTGATCAGCTATACGCCCCGTCTACTAACCCGATGAATCCGTCTCCTCCAAAGAAACAGCGATTTGGCAGATTCTTTAGGCCAAATAAGTCTCAGTCACAATCTCAGCAATCCCATCAGCATAATTCACAACAGAAAGCACAAGTTTACTCCCTCACGAACGAGCCACGATTCTGCAAGCGATGCAGAAAGTCACACATGGGGTTGTGCAATCCAGAAGATGTTACTTGCTTTGCGTGCAATATGATCGGTCACAGTAGTGAGGAATGTCCACAGCAGGGACGAGGATGTGCGAAGTGTGGTAAGAGAGGACACTTCATGTACCAGTGTCGAAGCGGATCACGTTATCAGTCTCAAACATCAGCAGGAGGTTCTACGGGGAAAAGTTCTGCTGCAACACCGACTGCACGGACTCGAGCTTTCCAAATAACAGCCGAGGAAGCAAAAGAAACACCTGATGTAGTTACGGGTATGTTTTTGCTTAACTCTATTCCTGCCCGAGTACTATTTGATTCCGGAGCGAGTCGTTCTTTTATATCCACATCTTTTGCACAAAGGCTACATAAAGCTCCATCAAAGCTTCCCATAATACTTGATATTGAGACAGCCAGTAACAATTTCGTTATGGCTGAATCTGTCTACCGAAACTGCACTCTGCTTGTAAATAACATCGTATTCAACCTCGATCTCATCCCGATTCCATTAAAAGAGTTTGACGTCATCATCGGCATGGACTGGTTAACGAATAATGAGGCTACAATTATCTGCAACCGGCGAATCATTAGAATCAAGTCTTCAGACGGCCGAGTATTAGAGATCAAGGGCGAGAAGCGGAAAGGTGCACATTGTTTCATATCTGTTGAAAAAGCGCATATGTACTTATCTAAGGGTCATGAATCTTACGTATGCTATGTCTTATCTGAATCTATCTCTGAAGCCCAAAAGAAATCATTATCCGATATCCCTATCGTCTGTGAGTTCCCAGACGTATTTCCCGACGATATTTCCGGAGTGCCACCGGAACGTCAAGTCGAGTTCAGTATTGACTTGGTTTCTGGTGCGGCTCCTATCGCAAAAGCTCCTTACAGACTTGCACCTGCGAAAATGCAGGAAATGTCAAAACAGCTGCAAGAGCTGTTGGAAAAAGGTTTTATTCGACCAAGTTCGTCTCCGTGGGGTGCACCAGTCTTATTTGTCAAAAAGAAAGACGGAACCTTCCGTATGTGCATCGACTACCGCGAGTTGAACAAAGTCACCATAAAGAATAAATATCCTCTGCCCAGGATTGATGATCTGTTTGATCAACTGCAAGGAGCTAGTTATTTCTCAAAAATAGATCTCCGTTCTGGGTATCATCAACTGAAAGTAAGAAATGAGGATATTCCGAAGACAGCCTTCCGTACAAGATACGGTCATTACGAATTTCTCGTGATGCCGTTCGGCTTAACAAATGCACCAGCGGCATTCATGGATCTCATGAATCGTGTGTGCAGACCAATGTTGGATAAATCAGTTATCGTGTTCATAGACGATATTCTGATTTACTCCAAAACGGAGGCTGATCATTCTATTCATCTACGGCAATTGCTAGAGTTATTAAGAAAAGAAAGACTCTACGCAAAGTTTTCTAAGTGCGAATTCTGGCTCAGACAGGTATAATCTCTATTATATATATCTTGAGCTGTTTCCTTAACTATTCTATGAATCACATCAGAACTTGAATTTCTATCTTGATTATCTTATAGATTCAATTCCTTGGCCATGTCGTTTCTGGCGAAGGAATATCCGTTGATCCGTCAAAAGTCGAGGCTGTTCAGAAGTGGCAAACACCTCGTAATGCCTCTGAAATCCGAAGTTTCCTTGGATTGGCCGGTTATTATCGGCGATTCATAAAGGACTTCTCAAAGATTGCTGTGCCGCTTACAATGCTAACACGAAAGAATACTCCTTTCGTTTGGACCGATAAACAGCAAGAGGCATTCGATATTCTGAAGCAAAAGTTGATTCAAGCGCCGATCCTAGCCTTGCCAGAAGGTAATGATGATTTCGTTGTCTATAGCGATGCCTCTGGTACTGGCTTAGGATGTGTTCTGATGCAAAGGGGAAAAGTAATTGCCTATGCTTCAAGGCAATTAAAAGACTATGAGAAAAGGGCACCAACTCATGATCTTGAGTTGGCTGCTGTTACCTTTGCACTGAAGATCTGGCGTCACTATCTATATGGGACTCGGTGTCAGCTCTACACCTATCATTAGAGTCTCAAATTCCTTTTCACTCAAAAAGATCTGAACATGAAACAGCATCGATCCTTGGAGCTTATCAAGGATTATGACTGCGAGATCTTATATCATCCCGGCAAAGCAAATGTTGTCGCGGATGCGTTGAGTAGAAAAGTATATCCAGAAAAGTGCTGTTATGCCCTAACTCCAGTTATATTCTCTTCTGATCTTATTGAAGATATTCGAGTTGCTCAAACTGAAGCGCTGAAAGAAGAGAACATAGATTCTGAAAATCTAAAAGGGCAACTACAATTTCTAACTCTGAATCATTTGGGACTTCACTGTTTCAAGGGAAACCGAATCTGGATTCCTAAATATGGTTCTATTCGTAGCACTCTTCTGTCCGAAGCTCATCAGTCCAAGTTATCTATTCATCCTGGCAGCTCAAAGATGTATTTTGATCTGAAAGCTGATTACTGGTGGCCAGGAATGAAAAAAGACATCGGAAAATGTGTTGAAAGCTGCAAAGTATGTCAGATGGTTAAGACAGAACACCAGAAACCCTTCGGGGATATGCAACCACTGCCAGTTCCTGAATGGAAGTGGGAGCATATTACAATGGACTTCATTACGAAGCTGCCAAAGACCAAAAGACAACACGACTCTATCTGGGTAGTCGTTGATCGTTTAACGAAATCAGCACATTTCATTCCAATGAAAGAAACTTATTCTCTGGATAGATTGGCACAGTTGTACATCACAGAAATTATTTCTCGTCACGGTGTGCCAAAATCTATTGTATCTGATCGTGATAGTCGTTTCACATCCAGATTCTGGCAAGCACTACAAGAAGGGATGGGTACTCGGATTTCTATGAGTACTGCTTATCATCCAAATGCAGATGGCCAGAGTGAGCGTACTATCCTAACTCTCGAAGATATGCTTCGTGCTTGTGTTCTAGATTTAGGTGGTAACTGGGATGACCACTTGCCGTTGGTCGAATTTTCGTATAATAACAGTTATCATTCTACAATCAAGATGGCTCCTTTTGAAGCTTTGTACGGAAGAAAATGCAGAACTCCTACCTGTTGGCGCGAAACAGGTGAATTGCCAATAGCAGGACCTGCCCTTCTATAGTTGACTCATGAAAAGATTCAACTAGTTAGAAGGAATATTCTTGAAGCTCAAAGCAGGCAGAAGTCATATTATGACAATCGGCATAGATCCATCAGTTTTGCAGTTAACGATTGGGTGATGTTAAAAGTATCCCCAATGAAGAATGTGGTACGGTTCATTAAAAGAAACAAGTTAGCTCCGAGATTTATTGGACCGTTCAAGATCATTGAAAAGATTGGAAATCAGTCTTATCGTCTTGATCTACCAGCGGACTTAGCTGGAATACACCCTGTATTCCATGTTAGTCATTTGAGAAAAAGCCTAGCTGACGAAAGAGAAGTACGAATACCACACGTTAACCTTCAGATAGATGAGAAGCTTCGCGTGGTTGAAGAGCCAGAACGTATTCTGGACTCGAAGACTAAGAAGCTTAGAAATAAAGAGATACAGATGGTGCTCGTTCAGTGGAAACACCACAAAGGTTCGCATCAGTCTTGGGAATCTAGAGATGTTATGAAAGCAACATATCCCAGTCTGTTCGAACGTAGCTAACTTCGGGGACGAAGTTTGTGCGTGGTGGAGCCCATTCTGTAACAACCTAACTTTTGATCAGTTATGTAATGACTATTTTGAGATAATAATATAATTTTTGTTATATTATTTGGAATTTTCAAATATTGATTAAGAATAAAAATATATTAAGTAAATATAATTTTATATTATATTTATGATATAATTAAATTGAGTAAAATAAAAGAGATGTAAAATACAAAAGAAGTGGGTTAATTGTATAATGTCAAAATGCAATTTAATTACCCTATCTTAGTATGGTTGATATCGTATTGCAATTTGTGGGACCTAGACTCTGAGGACTGCCCCGTAAGGGAAGGTCTTCACAATACCCGTTTAGCTGATTGTTGGTATTTACCCCTTTAAACATGCTACATTTCGGAATATCCCTTGACATTTTTATTTATCATGAAATTATCTTACGTGACTCAGACATAGACATACTTTTATGATTAAGGCATACAGACAATGATTCTAACTTTTTGGTATTTGCAAACATTCTTTAAAAGACAAACATCGGACACAGGTCTGTATTTACATACAACAAAGTGTCTTAGTTTGACTTAAAGTTTATTTTTAAAGCTAGCAGGACAGCGGTGACAGGTCTGTACCGACGTACAACAAAGCGACTTATCTTGCTAACCCGAATCAAAACAGAGGCAACAGGTCTGTACTTACGTACAACAGAGTTACGTGTTTTTGACTCTCAATTCCTTATGATTTTTCTATGCTTTCCATTTTAAGATGTATTTGATGGTGTTATACATCCCCAGAAAGTTTGCATACCTCATTTAGACTCAAAGTTTGTATGTCTTGTACATAAAAATTAAGACCGATTGGTCATACATCTAAGTTAGTGACACGTTTGACTTTTTCTTGAATATTTTATTAGCCTTGAGACTCCCTATGTGTATTATGCCTACCAACACATCAAACTAAAATAAAGTATAACACTTAGAATTTTAGGTGCATTATGTGTGAAAGCCTAAACACTTAGAGTTTGTAACAACTATGCTAATTTTCGTCACTTTGAACCTATAAATCTAAGACTTAACTCTTTTTCTGATATTCCCTTTTTTTGAATTTTTTATTGGTTTTCTCTCTTTTTTTTTTGTTTTTCATAAGAAATAGCAATAAAAGAATATAACCTATTTAACTTACTAAAAATAGAAACTATCCTAATTTTAGCAAACTTACTATAAAAAGAAAGAAAGACTACAGCTATAAAAGAAAATAAAACTTCTACTAAGGTCAATTTACTCTGGGTTGCGCATTCCATTTAGTTGAATCAAATATTCAAACCGTGACTTATCAAAGGCTTTGGTAAATAAATCAGCATTATTATCGTCCGTTGCAACTTTTACCAATTTGATTAAGTTCTTTTTAGCACAATGACGAATATAATGATGCCTTTTGTCTATGTGCTTTGTTTTATTGTGTTTAACTGGATTATTTGTTATAGCAATTGTAGATTGGTTATCAATCCTAATGGGAGTTTGAGTGTAAGCCAAACCGTAATCCCGCAATTGTTGTTGTATCCACAGAACCTGTGAGCAGCAACTACCAGCAGCAACATACTCGGCCTCGCACGTTGACACGGCTACCGACGTCTGTTTCTTGCATTGCCAGGAAACCAGTCTCCCTCCTAGGAATTGACAACCTCCAGTTGTTGATTTGCGCGTCAAGCTGCATCCTCCGTAGTCAGAATCCATGAACGCCTCCAACTTTAGATCTCCCTCCGCGTGATACCAAAGTCCCAACTTCGGTTTCGACTTGAGGTATCGTAGAATCCGCTTCACAGCTTTCATGTGCATTTCCTTCGGATTAGCTTGAAACCTAGCACAAATACACACAGCAAACATAATGTCAAGTCTTGAAGCAGTTAAATACATAAGTGATCCAATCATGGCCCGATATAACGTCGGATCCACATCGGTATCACTTTCAGTACCCGGTCCGAGATTGTGATTCACTTGAATCGGCGTGCTGAAATGGGCTGTCAGTTTCATCCCTTCCATCCCGAAGCGCTCTAATATGTCATAGACATACTTCGTCTGATGGATAAACATTCCTTTCTTCTTCTGGTCAACTTGCAACCCCAAAAAGAAATTCAACTCACCCTTCGACTTCATCAACTTCTCAAAATCTTTGCACATTTGCTCGTCTGATGATCCAAAGATGATATCATCGATGTACACTTGTACCAAGATGAAGTGTTCTCCCTTTCGCTTAATGAACAACGTACTATCTATCCTACCTCTTTCAAACCCGTTCTCTAACAGATGGTTGGATAAAGTCTCGTACCATGCCCTTGGTGCTTGATGCAATCCATACAGAGCCTTATCTAATCGATATACTCTGTCTGGATATTTTGGATCTGTAAACCCGGGCGGCTGTTCTACATACACCAGTTCCTTCACTTTCCCATAGAGGAAAGCACTCTTAACGTCTAGCTGATATACCTTAAAGCCCTTGAAGGAAGCAAAAGCCAGAAACAAACGAATTGCTTCTAGTCTAGCTACTGGCGCAAACACCTCATTGTAATCGATTCCCTCCTCTTGGTTGAAACCCTTTACGACTAACCTAGCTTTGTTGCGAGTGACTATACCTCGATCGTCTCTTTTGCACTTAAAAACCCATTTGGTTCCTATTGCTATTTCTCCTTGAGGTAATGGAACTAACTCCCACACTTCTAGTTTCCTAAACTGCGAGAGTTCTTCCTGCATCGCTTCAACCCAGGAGTTATCCTTTAGTGCCATTTGCATATTCTTTGGCTCTACTTGCGAGATGAAACAAGAATAGAGACAGGTATGATAGGCCTCGGAGTCATTTATCATCGACAACAGCACAATGTTGTTATTTAAACTACTTCTAGTTCTCACACCTTCACTAGGGTTTCCTATGATGCTTTCTATAGGATGGTTCTTGTTAATCCTAGAAGTCTCTATCTCGTCAACTCTCAGATTATCTCCTAAGTTAGATCCTATTTCAGCTATTGGGGGAACAACCTCAGAATCCACATTTTCCTCCTCGTGGACAGTTTCCTCAGAGTTGGAATTTGTTGTCTGAGTTTGATTCTCAGTTGAAGGTGCTTCTGGATCAGTGACTTCTAGAGATCTATCTTCAGTTAAAGTAGGCTCGGATGTGGATTGAAATGTAGTCCTCGGAAAGGTATGACCTTCGTCATTCAGATTCAACATCGCCAAGTCCTTTTCGATCGTACCTGCATTTTCATCCAAAGGAATGTTAAATGACTCAAACAATTTATCATAGTCAAATATCCATTCCGGACCTGTTTGGGGTTCATGTGTATAACTTGTGACTTCAATGTTATACACAATCTCTACTGTACCATTTGTTTTGTTAAAAACCCGTTTGTTTGGTGAGTTCGGCACATAACCTAGGAAGTATCCTTCGTCAGCCTTTTCACCAAACTTAGGTTGATGTTTTGTTCGCAATAAAGTACATGGTACCCCAAACGGTTCGAAGCCAGTTAAATTAGGTGGCCGCTTATTCAAAATTTCATAATAGGTTTTGTTTAAAGATTTAACATTTAAGACCCGGTTTAAAATGTGACATGCGGTATTCACTGCCTCCCCCCAAAACATGGTAGGAAGCTTTGATTCCGAAAGCATAGTCCTAGCTGCCTCAATCAATGTCCTGTTCTTTCGTTCGGCCACCCCATTTTGTTGAGGCTCATACGATGCACTAAATTGATGCACTATGCCCTTTGAGAGGCAATATACACCAATTACAGTGTTTTTAAACTCAGTTCCATTATCACTACGAAGCCTTTTAACCAGTAATCTATAGGAATTCTCCACTTGGTCTAAGAACCCGATGAGCTCGGAAGCCGTCTCGTCCTTTGTACCTAGAAAGAAAACCCAAGAAAATCGTGAGTAATCGTCAGTGATAACTAAACAATACCAACTACCTCCTATACTCCTTTTGTTGATTGGTCCGAAGAGATCCATATGCAACAAATCGAATGTAGAGGTTATGGAATTCTGAGTCTTGCACTTGTGTGCCTTCTTATGTTGTTTGCCCTTCTTGCAAGGTAGACACTTGTCCTCGAACTGAAAGCTCTTCATAGGCACACCTTGCACCAACCCATTTTTGGTAATATAGTTCATTTTTCTTAGGTGCAAGTGTGCCATGCGTCTGTGCCATAAAACTGATTCAGTCTCCGTAGCTTTAGATAATAAACAGATTGGACCCATCGAAGATTCAGGCTTGTTCATGTCGAGCATATACAAGTCGTTCTTCCTTGGAGCCCTCATCAATATCCACTCTTCAGGTATCTTGAACCCCGGTTTTAGCACTAACGCTTCAGTGTCAGTGAACAGCACTGAATTCTTCTTGTCACAGATTTGAGATACACTAATGAGATTATGAACCAGTTTATCAACGTGATAAACTTGATCCAATGTAATCGTCCCATTAGTGACTTCTCCAGTACCAGTGATGGTTCCACCCTTGTTTCCCGCGAATGATACAAATCCCCGATTCCCACCCTTGAAGTCTGTAAGGAGACTTCTTTCCCCTGTCATGTGCCTGGAGCATCCACTGTCGACGAACCATTTGTTGTTTGGACCTGTGGTTATCTCCTGCACATAAAAGAAAATAGGTTAGTTATCACGGGGAACCCAAGCCATAACTGACTTGGTTATACCATTCTCGTCCACATATTTAAACATTTTCAAATACCCATCTCGCCTTTCAGGTGACTTGGGTCGTTGAACAGGAGTTTGTTGTGGTACCGAGTGATGTAAATTCACTCTTTGCCTTTGAGTAGGCATTTGTTGTGGAGCTCTTGAATAATTCTGATTATATTGCCTTTCAGATTGAGATCCCTGAGCTCTAACCGGTGTGTGATGTCTAACAGGAGTATGTGACCTTACTGGAGTGTAAGCTCTTCTAGGTGTTGTACTCCTATAGCCTTGTTGAGGTCCTGACCTAGATTGATTAGGGACCCTATTCGGTGAATTAGTCCTAACCACTTCATTTGGTCTACCTTTTACCGGTATTTGTTTCACAACCTGTTTTGGTGTAGCCTGCACAGTTTTCTCGGTACTCTGAGAACTACTAGTGCTCGCCACACTTGTTGAAGGTTTAGGTTGTTCTTGCTTCCCTGTCTTAGGTGTAGTGTCAACTTTCCTATGCGGACAGTTAGAAGCGACATGCCCCCTCTCGTGACATCTAAAGCATGACATCTTGTCAATAGACTTCTTGTGTGAGCCCTTTGACTTAAGTGTGTCACTAATGTCTGGTTCTTTTTGTGCATCTATTGTGACTGGTTCATCATCCTGATCATTAAAATCAATTATATGTTTTCCTATAGGTGTTTCACTAGAGGAAGACACGAATTTGACTTTCTTAATCTTGACAGTTGTATCAGTCACCTTAGGTGTATTTTCTTTTACAGGCTCAGACACAGGTGCATGTATTTCCTCTAAGTCTTCTGATTTCTCAGTTTTCTCCTGAGGTAGAGGCACATAGTTTGCATTAAAAGGTGGAGGAATCTCATGAAATCCTAGACCTACAGGCTTTTTAGATTGGCGTTGAGCATCTAAAACTTTCCCTAGGTTCAGACTTGAGTTCCTAAACTTTTCTAGCTTACTATTAGCCTCTGCTACCTTCAGCTTAGTTTCAGCTAGCTCTACTTCCTTGGTCTTAAGATCTTTGGTCAAAGCCTCTACATGCTCATACATCAGTTCTAATCTAACACACTGCTCACTCAGCTTGTCTTTCAGAACTATTACATCTTGAGCATCAGCCTTAAGTTTATCCCTAAGATCTTGCTTAATGTCATTCAAGCTAGCATTATCAGATTTTAATGATTCATTTTGAGCAGATATGTTTTTATGTGATTCTAATACTAGATTCAACCTGTCGTTAGAAGTAACACATAAAAAACATAATTCTTGAAAAAGAGAGTAATTCAGACTAACCTTTGTGTGATCTGATTCGACGTTGGCCATTTTAGCTGCAAACTCCAGAAGCGTCTGATCATTCGACTTCTCCACCCACATTGGACTGCTTTCGTGTTGACTGCTGTCCCTTGTGTTCTGCTCTTCCCCTTCACATCCACTCTCAGTGACTTCAGCCATAAAGGTTCTAGCATTAGTTTCCGGATGTGAGCTCCAGTCGTAAGTACCATCCAGCTGTCTGTCTGATGTGACGTTTGATAACAGACCAGCAATGTTGGCTTGACCAGATGATGAACTCGGAAGATATCTCTGTTGAGACAGATGCTGAAATTGTCCTTGCGACTGATTCTGCCCTTGGTAATTATCTACCTTCGGTCTCTGACACTCTCTAGCGAAGTGTCCTAAGCCCTGACAGTTGTAGCATTTCAACTTAGACTTATCAAAGCCAATCCCCTTATTATTCAAGCTCTAATTTCTTCCCGTGCGCTTGATGAATCGTTTAACCCGTTGGGTTACCGTGGCCAGTTGCCATTTGAGATCCATCTCCTCAAGGTCGTCAGGGTCTACCTGATCATAGTCTTCATCCCAGAGTGCAGGATCGTTTATTTTCCCTTGTACGCAGTTCCCATATGCGGCCACAAATGACGCCAAAAGATTCAAATGTTCTTCGGCCGACTTAGCGCTCATGGGCATCCTAGAGTAGCCCTGAGATGTTGATGCAGGTGTTGCCTGATGTTGCGGTTCTTCCGGTCTCCCAAACCCTAAGAATGCTCTATTCAGTGCGTCATCAGTCTCTGGTGGTGACGACGTTTCTCCCGTGAAGAACGCTGTAGCAGTCTTCATATCAGCTGCCGCTGAAGGTTTTGTTGATTTTCCAAAATACATGGCTGGATTTTGGACTTGTTCATAATCTGTTTCGGCCTTCAGTAGCTCGAAGTGATAAGCCCTCAGTGTTCCCACTACATCCTCCAACGATTGAGTATAATACTTATCCTCATCAAGCTTAATCATAGCCACGTACATCGCCCATTTGGCTGGTAAGGGATCAAGAAGCTTATTGTTCTTTTCTGTATCGCTGTACTCAATCCCATGACTCTCAAGCTCTGTCAGCAGATGATAAAAGCGGGTGATGGTGTCGTCCAGCTTTTCATCCTTCAAAGCCTTGAAAATCGCAAATTGCTGTTTCAACAACTCCATGCGCTTCCTCCGAACCCTCGGATTACCCTCACACCTCTTTTCCAGCGTCTCCCAAAGCTCCTTAGATGTCTTTTGATTGCGGAATGTGTGTAGTATATCCTGAGGCAGTGCCATTCGAATAATCGAGAAGGCTCTGTTCTCAGCTTCATATAGTTTCTTATCATCCTCCTTCATCGTTTGATATGATAAGACTCTTTGACGGCCTTCAACTTCTGTGGTAGGTGGGATGTATCCTTCGTCGATACATATCCACATTCGCATGTCGTTGAAACGTACAAAATTGGCAAACCGATCTTTCCACCAATAATAATCTTCAAGTTCATCAGCTTAGGCGGATTATTTGCTTTCCCTACCTCATGATCCATCTCTAGAAACCTTTGTAAATTTGACATTGTTTCAAAATTAATTGAATTTTAACTTAATAAATTTAATTCGAAATTAATTTAAGTTAATTCTTTCAAATTTAGGTAAATTCGAATATAATTAAGATTAAACCTATTTGGGATTAAATTCGATTAAGTTCTGAAAATCAATTAAAGTCGAAATTAGTGCCAAATTCGAAGGTCTTAAATTCGAATGTCCAAGCAAATTCGAAACAGTTAATGTCGAACCCTAGCAAATTCGAAGCTCCTATTCGACTCTAAACCAAACTCGAATCAAACTCGAACATCTTAAACTCGAAACACTTGAAAGCAAACTCGAAAGGAGCGGATTTTTGGTTAGACTCGTGACTAAGAAAAACCCTAATTACTCCTAACAGATTCGAGCGCCGCAAACTCGAAAAACGGCTAATACTTGGATTTTTTAACGTTTTTCAGATTAAATCAATATTTTTACAAAGAAAAATATTGACTTCGATCAAAAACGTGAAAAACACCGAAGTATTTCCCGGATCCCAATTTGATAAACTCGAAAAACACGAAAAACACAAACACTTGAGAGAATAACCGTCTAAAAGCGTCAAGAAACCTAGGATGAACACGAAGAACACCCCTTAGTCTCTGATACCACTTGTAAGGTCTACACACTACGGATCTATCTAGACGCGAGACCGTCAACGAGTGCGGAATCCTTGTTAACGGGTTGACGGAAACAACTCTCACACGGAACACGGAGACTATCAACAAGCTGTACGGACGAACACGAACGCACCTACTAGATGATTCTCTCCGAAAGAACACTCACAAAGCTGATAAACTCGAAATCACATTTTGCTAATACCTCACACGAAATCTGCAAAAGTCTGCTAATAATTCGAGTCTATCCCTAATTATAGAAGACCATTCGAGTTTGCCATGGGCCAAACTCGAATCAGGCCCAAGGCCCTTTTGAGTTTGTCCCCTTGACATTCTCGAATTTGCCTTATGACTCAAATTCGAATCTATCCTAGATTCGACTCCCAATAACTTAGTGAATTCGAATTTAACCTAAATTCGACTTTCACATACTTAACCTATATTTGAAACTTATGTTTTAACTTATGTTTGAATTTATCTCTGATCTTTATGTTTGAACTTCCTGTAATTCACTACATCAAGTTCAACCATACAATCAATAACTATCAAACATGTATAAACACTTATATCAAATACTCGTTAATATTCAATGCTTTACAGTATTACTTAAACCAAAATGCTGATCCACTTAGACTGCTATCGTCACACAGGATGTACCAACATACACTCAGAGATGGCATGTTTTGAGCTCTGGTAGGACATCCGACCATTTCGGATGACGATGCAACAGATGCATCCGGCACCACGGTCGTTCTTACAGGGACACGAAGTCCTTGTATACTTGCCTCAACACATGAGACCGACTCAAGTGTCCTAGTAATCTGTATTGCTTCTAGGACCTCTGAATCAAGGAACATATACTAGGGCAGCTGTGTACTAATTTCAATATCTAGAGGGTCCGAATGATCCCTAAATAGTGTTTGCGTTAATTCCCCATGAAGAAGTGACACATCTCCGTGTTGAGAAGGTAATGAGTGGCTAGGTGGGTGTGCAGTCACCAGTGGGATGCTAGTTGTTTCAATATCAACTCTTAAAGGAGACCTGACAGTGTATGTAAGTTCCCAGCTTTTTATGGTGTGGGTCTCCCTCGCACTCACACTCGCACTCTCACTGACCACCACATCATCTACCCCAGCTCAATCATTATCATCATTATCATCATCGACATTATCTCCTTCATCACATCCTTCGTGAATATCTGATAATGTTCTTTCAGAATCTTCTCTATCCTCACCTCCCCTTACATCAGCCTGCTCCCTCATCTCAAGGTTTCCATGTTCAGTAACCCTATGCTGCTAATCCTGCTCACCTATAGCTCCTGGTATAGGACGCCTCGGTGCTGGAGACTCCATGGGAGCATGATCTATTCGATATAACCTCACACTCTCTGCAGTCTCATCAGCATACCTCAAAATAGACTCTGGGATTGGCAAGATATTTGCATTAGGATCATCCCGGTTGCTATAGAGGCTCCTCATAACATAATCAAGGCATTTTTGAGAATGAGTACGCTTTGGTACCTTATTGTTTGCCCGCAAGATTCCTCAAATCAGAATTTGAATAAAGCGTTAAAGCGGAACAATCTTTCTTGCACGGTTGGTGGTCTTGGCTGGCACCACCTCGTTTAAATCGTCCCAGATGCATTGTGCATAATCATAATGTTTATTAAAGGCCACTCCATGAAAAATCCTTATGGCATGAATACTCCCCTTATCCACTCTAGTATGCTTCGAGGTCACACACCTATTCAAGATACCAAATAAGGCATACCATTCTGCATTTAATCCATTTCGGTGAAACTGTGAACTTTTTGGAAGTGCTTGGTGTATCCCAAACTTATGATATCTCGACACATATGTTCATCGGATACAAAGTCTTCGTAGTCAGCCAGGTCAGGAAAATTAACCCTGTCTATCTTCCTTGGGAAAAACAGATTATGACGTAGTTTGGCCAAGGTGATCTTTGCCTTGAACAGATCTTTAGTGACCTTAAAATGATGGTCACTGACATCGGGTATGAACTTTATTGTGTGCCAGAAATGATGCAAGAAAATTAGAGGAATGATGGGTTTAACTGCAACAAATAACCCAGGGGGTGCCTTTTCAGTATTTCCACCCGATGGCTGACTTTGATGATTGAAGGGTCAAAGTGGTGATTGTTTTCGGATAATAGCAAACAGTGTTTTGGCTTGAGCAAAAGAGTGACAGGGTTGGGGTTAAGGGCCTTGGAATTGAACTGCTTCTGATGTGCTCTTACTATCCATTTTATCACCTGCATAATCAGCATCAAAAAAGGCAGTCAATGTAAATGATGATTCCCTATGATACCACAAACCTAAGTTTGGAGTTCCCTTCAGATATCTTAAAATTCATTTGGCAGCAGCCAAATGTGATTCTTTTAGATGTGCCTGATATCTGGCACAAACATAAGTAGCAAACAGAATGTCAGGTCTACTTGCAGTTAAGTACATTAATGACCCAATTATCCCTCGATAATGAGTTACACCAATAGGTTTTCCCAAAATGTCCTCATCGAGTTTAGATTTAGAATCAAGAGCCATGGGTGTTTTCATGGGTGTACTGTTGACCATGTTAAATTCCTTCCACATGTCTTGAATGTATATTGACTGATTGATGAAAATTCCATCACTCAGTTGTTTTACTTGTAAACCCAAGAAAAAATTTATTTCACCCATCATGCTCATTTCAAATTTTTGGAACATTAAAAACGCGAACTTTTTACAAAATTCTGTATTAGTAGACCCAAATATTATATCGTCTACGTTTATCTGAATAAGTATGATATCCAGACCCTGACGATTTATGAATAGGGTAGTGTCCATTGTGCCTTTGTTGAAGCCACATTTCAAAAGATAATTTGATAGGGCATCATACCAAGCTCGGGGTGCTTGTTTAAGGCCATAGAGTGACTTGTCTAAAATATTTACATGATCAGGATTCGAAGGATCAATAAATCCTTAGGGATGATATGTATATACTTCGCCAGTTAACTCCCGATTCACAAACGCAGTTTTTAAGTCCATTTGATATACAATGAAATTCTTATGAGCTGCAAATGCTAAAAACATTCTGATAGCCTCTATCAGAGCAACGGGGGCAAAGGTTTCATCATAATCAATTCCCTCCTGCTGGTTTTATCCTTTGGCTACGAGACATGCTTTGTTCCGAATGATGACAACGTGTTCATCTTCCTTCTTCTTGAAGATCCACTTCATGCCAATGATGGATTTGTCTTTTGTTCTTTCCACCAATCTCAAGACTTTCAACCTTTTAAATAGATTGAGCTCTTCCTGCATTGCTACAATCCAGTCTACATCCAGAAGAGCATCCTTCACCATTTTTGGTTCGATCTTGCTAAAAATATTTGAGAGAAGGCATTCATTTAAAGTAGCTCTCCGGGTTTTTACAGAAGCAAAGGGATCACCAATGATATTTTTAGGTGGATGGTCCCTTGTCGATTTGAATGTATGAGGATAAGGTTGAAGCTGGTCTTGATTGGGATTCAAGTTCAGGTAGGAAATAAGGGGGACAGGTTCTGAGGTTGATGGGATATCAACTGAAGTACGGGTTTCTGTATTTTCAAAATTCAAGGGAGTCTCATTAGATTATGGAGCTTGAAATTGTTGTACACTCTCATTAGGAATGTGTACAACAGTCGTTGAAACCTCTCCAGTATGATCAGAAATTGGTTGATAAGAATGATCTGAGACTACGACCGGATCTTCAGTAATCCTGTCAGGAACCAAAATCTGAATATCAAATTTGGTCTTATCAAGGTAGTCTTCATAAATATTTTCAAACAATTTATATAGATCATTCATATCGTCTTTAAGCTCTGGTGACTTCACAGAAGTGTCTGTTTAGACTTAGGTCCTGAACTGGCATGTTCAGGAGCCATTACGATTCCTTCGTCAAATTTCACGTTTACGCTCTTGTTGACAGCCTTCGTGCATTTGTTATTGACTCCATATTCCAATGATTCTTTTGAGTATCCAATGAATATGCCTTCATCGGCTTTCTGATTAAATTTTCCCAAATTGTCTTTATCGTTCAAGATGCAACACCTGGATCCAAAGACATGAAAAATTTCATAATAGGTACTTGATTATTTATCAGCTCATAAGGTGTTTTACCGAATCTTTTATTGATTATGGATCTGTTCTGGGTGAAACACGCAGTTGCCACAGCTTCATCCCAGAGGAACAATGGCAGATTTGAATATGTAAGCATAATCCTAGCGGATTCCACAAGCGTACGGTTTCATCTTTCAACTACTCTAATTTGTTGTGGAGTACGAGCTACTGAAAATTGATGCCTTATCCCAACAGAAGTCAGAAATATCTCGAGGGACTTCTTCTTGAACTCTGTACCACTATCAGATCTAATTGTCTGAACCGAAAGCTGCAACTTAACATGAATCTTGCGTATGAAGTCAATTATGATTTTAGTAGCTTCAGACTTGGATCACAAGAAGAAAACCCATATGTATCTTGCATAATCATCTACGATTACCAACACATATTTCTTTTTTATGATACTTTGTGCCCGCATAGGCCTGCATATATCCATATGTATTAGCTCCAATCGGCTAGTTGAAGAATGTTCAACTTTAGACTTGGGTGATGCCCTCACCATCTTTCCTTTTTCACAGGCTGCACACAGCTGCTACTTTTGAAATCGGAGAGTCGGTAGACCTTTAACTAAACCACCTTTTGAAAGATTGATCAGTTCTTTGAAGTTTAAATGGGACAGATGGCAATGCCACAACCAGGATTCTTTTGAAGTTTCCTTGGAAAGTAGACAAACATCTTTCTTCAGATTGATGTTGGCTAAGTCTATGGAGTAAAAATTGGTTTTCCTATTTCCAGCTAGAATTTCCTTCCCTTCCCCAGATCTAATACTACACCTATTAGCCTTGAAATTGACTTTCAACCCTTTATGGCACAGTTGGCCGATGTTGAACAGATTGTGGCCAAGACCATCAACATAGAATTCCTTCTGAATAGTAATAATGTCGTATGCATGACTTCAATAGCCTTTGATCGGAAAAAATTGATCTTTGCCAAATCTTACCGTCCCACAGAATTTGTCTACAAAATTCGTGAGGGTTTCTCGCTATCCGGTTATGTGCTTGGAACATTCGGAGTCAAGGTACCACCCATGAGTTACCTATAAAACGAAGTAAAACGTGAGGTGCCCACTTATAGTTGGGTACTTTGAATTTTAGTAAATCATGCGGTATTTCTTCAGGTAGATTAACAGATAAGTTCGTTGTTTTTGGAACCCACTTTTGAACAGTCTTTTTGGGTATCCATTTTTGTACAGTTCTTTTAGGAACAAATTTTGAAATGTGTTTCTTTGGATCCCTTTGTTGTTTAAGACTGGAAACCTTGTTCTTTGGTATCCATACAAACATATCGGAATTATGCAATGATTTAACATTCAACGCATGGCATTTGGCAGAATTTAATGAAAACAGTTTAGTACGAGAGTATTTAGAACATTGTTTAACAGTAGATGTATTACAGACAAATTTCTCTATAGATCTAATCCTATCTGTAACACTTGTATCTTTCACTCTTCACTCCTTTCTAAAACTTGTCTTTTTTTTTTGCCACTTGCTTCTTTCGCCAAATTTGCTTCAATGTTCTTTTCACAGAATTATCTGATATAACTGAATAGCATGATTTAGTCGATTTAGTATCAGCTTTGATATGCAAAACTTTCTTACCTTTTGAAGGATCTGCTTTCTTTGTCAGTGTTACCTTAGATGAAGATGATTCACCTTTTTCAAATTTTGAATAACAAAAGAAACTTTTGTGTTCTCCTTCTTGTTTAAAACAGGTAGGTACTGATTCAACCTTAGAATTTGTAGTTATTCATTTCAAAATACTTACTGGTTCTTTAGGTTTATCAGCTTGTTTGTCATGAAGTGGTTTGATGAACTTGCCAATTTTAACAAACATTTCTTCCAAAGAGTTAAATTCAGAGTTCATATTCAGATCAAACTCTTTTTCAGAATTGATAGAATCAGGTTAAATGAAGATTTCTGATCTGGTTGAGATTTGTTTTCAAGCTGGTTTTTAAGTTTTAGTTCCAAATCTTTAATCTCAGCCTGAAGTTTTGCCTTTTCAGTTTCAAATGTTTTAAGTTTCAATTCAAGATCAAAATTAATCTTTTCAAGAATTGAGTTCGGAATGTATGGCTTTTGAGTGTAAGTAGTATTTTCAGACAAGTCTTTGTCAGAATATGTCTGAATATACTCTTCTGATTTACATGGATTCTGACAACTATCATTAAGTTTGTCATAATCCAAAGTATTTTGCATTTTGTCTTTTCTCAACCTTTTCAGATCTTCAAATGATTCTACCTCATCTGATGCTCTTAAATATACCATCTGTAATCCTAAATTCATGTATCTAGTATCATACAACGTTGGGGAACATGAAATGGCTTTTGCTAGATACTTAGGATTATCACAACCAATTCCTAATTTAGAATAATAAAAAATCAGCGTCCTTTGGTTGATTAAGATGAATAGTCTAATCTGTTTGTCCTATTTTAAGAAATTCATCTTCTAAGGATTTAAGTTTCTCATATAATTTTGTCCTTTCAGCAAAGATGGAATTATACTTTACAGAATAATTTGCTGATTCTAATTCTGCTAATTGTAGTTATTCTATAAAGTCAGAAATACTGTTACTCAGCTTTTCATTTTGTAGTTGAATGTCATTGTGTTTTTCCTCAATGTTTGATATGGATTGCAATGCAAATGCCTTATCTTTGGAAAACCCTAATACTAAAGCATGTTCGAGTCTCAATTTGTTTTCCAAAGAAAGGACATTCTTTTTCTCGGCTTTTATTGATTTTTCAAACCGTTTTAGCATGTAAGCCATCCGAGCAAGTTTTTGTTCTAGCTCACAGGAGTTATCATCATCAGATTCATGATTACATTGTACCTCGGGTGTCTCTCAGTTGTCTGAGGCATCTCAATCTGACCTGTCATCTTCCTGGTCTTTGTTGCATCCAGCTTATCCTGTTGCCCTTAATGCCATATCCTCTCTCAGTTCATTCTCAGAGCCAGAATCCTTTGTCTCTTCAGCTTAGTCATCAGTCAAACCTACCTGGACTTCATCTTCAGCCAACGTGGCAGACTCACTCAACTCAGATTCATTCAAAACTTCTGACTTCAGGCAAATATGGGCATCTTTATACAGAATGTCTTCATCCTCAAACAGTTGAAGCAAGTGGTCATCCTCAGCCATTAAAGCCTTTCCAACCTCCTTTTCCTTAGCCAGCAGTGCCTTCCGAGTATAGTAGTTTGAGTTCTTGACTACTGGCAGTCTGCATTCTCTTGCAAAGTGGCCAGGCTTACCACAATTGTAACACTTTTGCTCAACGTCTTTCTTGGCATGCTTATCAGGCTTCTCATATTTTTTAGACTTCTTACCACTGCTTTCTCCAGATTTTTCATACTTATCTTTTTTTCGTACTTTATGGAGCGTGTCTTGTATCACATTTTATTGTCTGTGGGTTTGTAATAGAACTTTTTCTGGAAAGCCTACGTCAGTAAAGCCATTTGCTTTTTCATTTCCTCAATTTCAGAGTCTGTTGATGAATCTGTGGATTCTGAATCAAATGAACTGCTGCTTATGACAACACGCTTCTCCTTTTTCAGCTTGTATTTGTGCTTTTTATCTGCAAGGAGATCCAGAGGATCAATTGTTACCTTCTCAGTTTGCTTTTTCCCAGAAACCTTTCTTAAAACAACCTCTTGATGGTTGTTTATGTTTTCAAACACCATATGAACATCCATATCATCAATCTCTTTTGTCTATTGGATAATCATAGTGTATTTATCCCACTCTGGATTGAGCACATTTTGGAATTTAACATTGATGTCCAGATTAGACTTTATTACCCTGTTTCTCTTCGTCTCACACACAAGGTTAACAAATCTCAGATAAGTGCTCTCTAACAGCTCTCCTTCTCTAGCTCGAAATTTCTCGAATGTCATTAAGTTGTTGCGTGCCCTATTTGTGGTTGCCTTGTCTGACCCTCTCAGAAGCTTACACACCTCATCCAAGATGGATTTCGCTGTGGTTGTATTAGTCAGACTTATATAGATGCCATTTGGAATGGAAATCAGTAGAAGTTTCCGGGCTGTTTTATCACCCAGCTTTCTTTTGATTTGAGCCTCAGTAAGATTTGCTGTTGTGACCTCCTCTGTTCTCTCAGGTATCGAAGGATTTCTGGTTGGAACAGAAGGGATAGTAACAAAGAATCTGGTTGGGCATTTAGTCAGTGAGGCCAACATTTCCTCAGATAAGTCGTGAAAGCTTATAAAGTCTAAGAACTGTTCCCTCCGCTGCACATATTCTCCTTTGTAAACAATCGGAGGTTTGGTTTCCGAACCCATGACCAGTGCATCTTTAGACATTATGAATTGATAGAATTAAATCTTCCAAGATATTTTTATGGAAACATGAATGATTTTGAAATGAACACGAAAAACAAACTCTAAGAATGAAAGACCAAACTCGAGTAATGAATGATCAAACTCGGTCAACAAAGAGTAAAACTCGATCCAAAAAGAGTCGAACTCGAATAAAGAAGAGTCAAACTTGAACAGTGAAGTATAAAACTCGAATTAAGAAGTATGAAACTCGATTGACACTACACTCAACTCAAATAAAACTATGTTCAACTCGAATGATAAAGGAATGAACGTGAATAGTCTTGATCAAACTCGAATGGAACTGTATTCAAACTCGAATAGATGTTAATCACAAGTATTTTCAACTCGAAAGCAAGTGTTGTAAAACTCAAAGTATATGTGATCAAACTCGAATTAGTTTTCTTAAACTCGAATAATGTTCGATCAAACTCGAGTTAAGTTTAATCAAACTCGATCAGTTCAAAAAGTTGTTTTATCCAACTCGAACCCTTCTTCAACAAACTCAAATCACTTGTTTTTTTTATAAAACATGTTAATCAAACTCGCATTAACTTTTGTGAAACTCGAATGAAGTGTTTTCAAACATGAATAGTATACTTATCAAACTCGAGTAAAGATTGATCAAACTCAGTCAATTCTTTAATCCAACTCGATCAGTATACTTATCCAGCTCGATTTACACTTTATCAAACTCGATGAAAACACTTTTGCAACTCAATATACACTTGATCAAACTCGATTAAAACACTTCTCAAACTCGATCAGTTCTTGATCAAACTCAGTAAAAACTAAACTCTTAGTTTTATCCGAGTTTTAACAGATTTTTCAAAAATCCAAGTTCAAATTCCAAATTTTCAACAAAAAAAACTTCTAATTGATCCCAAGATGACTTCGAGTGTTCGGTTTTCGATTACAGACACTTTTTAAAAGAACTTTTTGCCTAAAGACAGATCAAACTTCCAAATTTGCCCAAATCAGTCAAGAACACACAAAACCCGAAAATTCACAAAATTTCAAATAACTTTTTGTGTGTTTGGAGTTGGAATCTGAGATTAGATTCAATCTTTTCGTCTTGAAAAGCTTTTCCTTCGATCAAAAAATCAAATCAAAACATCCACAAAGTCAAAGACCCTCACTGATTTTGTGACTTTCCAAAAACTTCGATAAAACAATGTTCTAAAAAAACTATTTCCAGATTCAAAATTCATTCCAGTTCAGCCATATTTGGCTCTGATACCAATTGTTATTCAGAAATTATCAATCACAATATCAAATCAAACAATAAGATCAAGTATTATTGTAACTAACCGAACGATTGAATTGATCAAATGAAGAATTACAATTCGGAATGCTTGAATGCACACAACCCTAGGTTGACCTTCTGTACAAGAGAAAATAATATTCCGTGCAAATGGAGTACAAGGAGTACAACCCGTACCTTTTCATTTTTGCAACTATATATTTATAATTACAAAAACAAACTATTGACTAATTCCAAAACCAACCCTAGACTTATTATATTCACCAACAATATAAATTCCCAACAATTTCCTTCTGTGCAATGGATATTCCAGAGGTAAAGTGGATACTACATTGTTCATAAAGAAGGTGAAAATTGATACTATGCTTGTTCAATGACATAATTTTTTTTTCTACTTATGAGCAGTTATGCAAGAATTTTTCACTACTCATGAAATCTAAGTATGAAGTGAGTTTGATGGGTGAACTTACTTTCTTTCTAGGATTGCAGGTTAAACAAACCTCAAATGAAATTTTCATAAATCAAAGAAAGTATATATTAGATCTTCTGAAAAAGTTTAAATTGATCAATGTTCTCCCATCAAAACCCCAATGGCAAACTAATGTAAAGTTAGATGCTGATGCATGTGGCAAAGTTGTTTCAGTAACAGCTTACAGAGACATGATTGGAAGGTTGCTATACTTAACTGCTAGTAGACCAGATATTATGTTTGCTACCTATTTATATGCAAGGTTTCAAGGTGATCCAAAGGAATCACATCTAGCTACTGTGTAATAGGCTATGCTGATTCTGATTTTGTAGGTTGCGGGCTAGACAGATAGAGCACAACAGGTGGATGTCAACTCCTTGGTGGAAAGTTTATTGGTTGGTGCAGCAAGAAGCAGAATTCTGTTTTTACTTCTACTACTGAAGCTGACTACATTGCTGCTGGAAGCTGTTGCGGGCAGATTCTATGGATGCAGCATCAGCTTGAGGATTATGGCCTTGTATATAGGAAAATTCCTATTCTATGTGACAATACAAGTGCCATAGCTATCTCCAAAAATCTAGTATTCCACTCTCGAACAAAGCATATGGAGGTCAGACATCACTTCATATGGGATCACATCCAAAAAGGTAAAGTGGAGGTAACTTTTGTTTCCACAGAAGAACAACTTGCAGATATTTTCACCAAACCCCAAGATTAAAACAGGTTTAATTACCTTGTAAGCAAGCTGGGTATGTTAAATAAAATTGACCAAGGGTTATTGATGTTCAAAAGTCACTTGATCAAATCTGCTAAAATTTCACGGAACAACATGGCCAGAACAAGTTTTATCTGCTCTATACTTAGCCAGTTTCTGAAAATTTGAATGGGTTTGACATGTAACAGGTTTGAAAAAATCAGTTTTATTCTCAAACCTGTTATGTTGTTCAAATATACAACCTGCTCACTCTGTATTCTGTTATACAAGGTACAGCCTTGTAACCTGTTCAACTACTGAACAGGTTTCACACTGAAACCTGTTCTCATGCAACTTCACAGGTTGAGTAGACAGGTTATAAAGTGATCAGCATTTGATGAAACTTTTTCATCACAGGTTTGAACAACTTAGAACATCAGTTTTTAATTAACATTACTTCACATTTAAGTTACTTAAATTAAGTATTTACTTATCTTAATTACCTGCGGATAATGTGTGTTACGTGTGTTAGTGGTTAAAAAGGTCAAGTTGGTCTGACAAACATTCTAACGTGTTAAACCGATCCATTTTCCATTAGTAACATTTCAAATCAACCGCCCAAACCTTTCTCTCTCCTACTCACTCACATTCAAATCCTATAGATACCCAAATCACTGTTTTATCTTCTTTTTCTTCCTTACTACTTCCATAACCATCTGAAAACCCCTAAAAGACCAAGTGTCCAAAAATCGTGAATCACTCCTACTCTCACAAATGGCTTCCATAAATAACCCCTTTGTTCAAGTATTTCTTGTTGATGATGTTGAAAATCACCTCTCTGTCAACACCATGCTAACAATCAAACCCACCAACTACATTGCCAACTTAACCATTCCTAAAAACTACATTGGGAAAGGTTATGAAGGAATGGTGGATTTTGTCAAAGCCCATCCCCTGCACTACGCTATGACAGCCTCTCCTGCTGTCATGTACCAGGAGATGGTTTATGAGTTTTGGTACACATGCTCCTGTGATTCTTCCACCAAAACAATAAAGGGAACCATTCTCAACACAACCAAAACTGTTGAGTTCAGTACTGCTCTCATTACGGAAGTAATCCATCTTCCAGTTGCTGAGAAATATGACAAACCTCAGTCTGAGAACGAACAGATGGGCAACATGCAACGCTGCTATTGAGTAGCAGAACCAAAGGTGGGTGCAACCTTGTTCAGAAGGGACCTCTCCCCTGCTTACAGCTTTCGATTTGCCTCAGTGGTGATGAGTTTATGCTGCAAAGTTGGTTCCTTCGACCAGCTTAGTAGGAATGAAATTCCAATAGCCCTACAGTTTGTGGACTAGACTACTCTTAACATGGGCAAGTGGATTTTTGTAAACCTGAGGAACTTGGTGGAGCAAGAACAACTCCAGCCACTGTTAGATGTCCCAGATTTCGTAGCTTCATCTTCAAGCATGTTTCTGGTGAGCAACTTTACAACTCTCAGACTTACATGACTACTGCATTGTTTTCTGTCATAGGAAACAGGGTATTTACACCCCAGTTCTTGATGATGAACCTCCTCTAGCAACACTAATGAGAAGGTTGCTTGGTTTAGTGGAATTACCTTCTACTCAGGAGGTGGATCCAATCACTGCTCTCGTTGAAAAATCCAAATCACGGTCTAAAAAGACAAAACTTGCCTAGAAGACTGGTGATGCTGGGCCTATCACCAAGAAGGCAAAAACAACTAAGTCTGCTCCCTCAGCCTCAGTGGCTGAGGGGGAGCGGGCTGGTCATCCTGGTTCATCTATTGAACCTGAAGCCTCTGTGGCACCTGAGACTATGGAACAGGTTCAACCTCCTGTTTCTAGCCTAGTCTCCCCGCATTCCAAACACAACAACCTATCACCTCTTTATCACATCCATCTTCCACATTCTCCCTCTCTACATACTCCAGGCTAAGACAAAACTCCTTAGCCAAAAAGAAATCCTCCACCACTTAAACAAGCCCATCTGACCCCTCTAAACAGGAGTCAGTTGAAAAAAGAAGCAACCCCTGCTGCATTTACCTCTACTATTTTGGGAGATGGTGCAGACACTTTGGAGTTGGCTTCACTCCTAACTGAGTCCACCCTGGGTCAGCCTGAGCCCTCTGATTCCTCACAAAAGGAACAATTTGTATAAAAGTTGTCAGCCACATCAACTGTCCAAGCCTCTCAACAGGCTGAAGACATTAAAAGACAGGAGCACTCTCCACTGCACACTGAGTCCACATGGTTCCCCCTCATATTTCTTCTACACCTACTGAGTCTGCACAAGGTGTCAAACCTGCTCGTATAAGCCAATCAGCAGATCAGCCTTCAAATTCTGCTCCGGATGATGCAGTTGTTCACTCCACAATAGCTGCTGAAGGACCAACATCCCAAGCTGATGAACCTCAGGTAATGGAACATCCCTCTGGGGAAGCTGCTCCCTAACTGCAAATTCCACCATCAGCTTTCACCACTAATGATGTTGAAATGCACATCCCTTCTCCCCATGAAGAGGTGCCTACAAACCAAGGCACTACTTATGGAATCTCCCCTGGTCTTGATGAAGGTGTTACCATGCCAGTGACATCCAAAGAACACCATCTGCAATAACTTCACCTCATGATGCAGCTATAGACACTGCTGAAGGTTCTATTGATCTTTCCAAGCTAGGTCACTTAACTTATGCCCAAGCTATGGAACTTCTTTCTAAAGTACCTCTGCCATCTTCCAGTGATTCCCATACCCCTCAATCCTCTCCATCACACTCATCCCCATCAACCCAACCCAAACAATCAACCCATACACCTCCATCACCCAAAGACCTGTCTTTGAAGGACCAGCTGTCTGTGTTGTCCAACAAAGTTAGTTCATTGGAAACTTCTATGACTTCCCTCCCTTAAATCATTACAGGCTCCGTGTCTTCTCAGCTTCGAGGTTTTCTTGATTTGTTCATGACTTCCTTTCCAACCCCTGCTCCCCAACCCGATCATTCCTCACAGGTACTAGCACTCACTGCACAGCTGCAACAACTCACATCCTCCACCACTTAAACAAGCCCATCTGACCCCTCTCAACAGGAGTCAGTTGAAAAAAGAAGCAACCCCTGCTGCATTTACCTCTACTATTTTGGGAGATGGTGCAGACACTTTGGAGCTGGCTTCACTCCTAACTGAGTCCACCCTGGGTCAGCCTGAGCCCTCTGATTCCTCACAAAAGGAACCATTTGTACAAAAGTTGACAGCCACATCAACTGTCCAAGCCTCTCAATAGGCTGAAGACATTAAAAGACATGAGCACTCTCCACTGCACAATGAGTCCACATAGTTCCCCCTCATATTTCTTCTACACCTACTGAATCTGCACAAGGTGTCAAACCTGCTCGTATAAGCCAATCAGCAGATCAGCCTTCAACTTCTGCTCCGGATGATGCAGTTGTTCACTCCAAAACAGCTGCTGAAGGACCAACATCCCAAGCTGATGAACCTCAGGTAATGGAACATCCCTCTGGGGAAGCTGCTCCCTAACTGCAAATTCCACCATCAGCTTTCACCACTAATGATGTTGAAATGCACATCCCTTCTCCCCATGAAGAGGTGCCTACAAACCAACGCACTTCTTATGGAATCTCCCCTGGTCTTGATGAAGGTGTTACCATGCCAGTGACATCCAAAGAACACCATCTGCAATAACCTCACCTCATGATGCAGCTATAGCCACTGCTGAAGGTTCTATTGATCTTTCCAAGCTAGGTCACTTAACTTATGTCCAAGCTATGGAACTTCTTTCTAAAGTACCTCTGCCATCTTCCAGTGATTCCCATACCCCTCAATCCTCTCCATCACACTCATCCCCATCAACCCAATCCAAACAATCAACCCATACACCTCCATCACCCAAACACCTGTCTTTGAAGGACCAGCTGTCTGTGTTGTCCAACAAAGTTAGTTCATTGGAAACTTCTATGACTTCCCTCCCTTCTATCATTACAGGCTCCGTGTCTGCTCAGCTTCAAGGTTTTCTTGATTTGTTCATGACTTCCTTTCCAACCCCTGCTCCCCAACCTGATCATTCCTCACAGGTACTAGCACTCACTGCACAGCTGCAACAACTCTCATCCTCCACCACTTAAACAAGCTCATCTGACCCCTCTCAACAGGAGTCAGTTGAAAAAAGAAGCAACCCCTGCTGCATTTACCTCTACTATTTTGGGAGAAGGTGCAGACACTTTGGAGCTGGCTTCACTTCTAACTGAGTCCACCCTAGGTCAGCCTGAGCCCTCTGATTCCTCACAAAAGGAACCATTTGTACAAAAGTTGTCAGCCACATCAACTATCCAAGCCTCTCAACAGGCTGAAGACATTAAAAGACAGGAGCACTCTCCACTGCACACTGAGTCCACATAGTTCCCCCTCATATTTCTTCTACACCTACTGAGTCTGCACAAGGTGTCAAACCAGCTCGTATAAGCCAATCAGCAGATCAGCCTTCAACTTCTGCTCCGGATGATGCAGTTGTTCACTCCAAAACAGCTGCTGAAGGTCCAACATCCCAAGCAGATGAACCTCAGGTAATGGAACATCCCTCTGGGGAAGCTGCTCCCTAACTGCAAATTCCACCATCAGCTTTCACCACTAATGATGTTGAAATGCACATCCCTTCTCCCCATGAAGAGGTGCCTACAAACCAAGGCACTACTTATGGAATCTCCCCTGGTCTTGATGAAGGTGTTACCATGCCAGTGACATCCAAAGAACACCATCTGCAATAACCTCACCTCATGATGCAGCTATAGCCACTGCTGAAGGTTCTATTGATCTTTCCAAGCTAGGTCACTTAACTTATGCCCAAGCTATGAAACTTCTTTCTAAAGTACCTCTGCCATCTTCCAGTGATTCCCATACCCCTCAATCCTCTCCATCACACTCATCCCCATCAACCCAATCCAAACAATCAACCCATACACCTCCATCACCCAAAGACCTGTCTTTGAAGGACCAGCTGTCTGTGTTGTCCAACAAAGTTAGTTCATTGGAAACTTCTATGACTTCCCTCCCTTCTATCCTTATAGGCTCCGTGTCTGCTCAGATTCAAGGTTTTCTTGATTTGTTCATGACTTCCTTTCCAACCCCTGCTCCCCAACCTGATCATTCCTCACAGGTACTAGCACTCACTGCACAGCTGCAACAACTCTCTTCCACCACCACTTAAACAAGCCCATCTGACCCCTCTCTACAGGAGCCAGTTGAAAAAAGAAGCAACCCCTGCTGCATTTACCTCTACTATTTTGGGAGATGGTGCAGACACTTTGGAGCTGGCTTCACTCCTAACTGAGTCCACCCTGGGTCAGCTTGAGCCCTCTGATTCCTCACAAAAGGAACCATTTGTACAAAAGTTGTCACCACATTAACTGTCCAAGCCTCTCAACAGTCTAAAGACATTAAAAGACAGGAGCACTCTCCACTGCATACTGAGTCCACATAGTTCCCCCACATATTTCTTCTACACCTACTGAGTCTGCACAAGGTGTCAAACCTGCTCGTATAAGCCAATCAGCAGATCAGCCTTCAACTTCTGCTCTTGATGATGCAGTTGTTCACTCCAAAACAGCTGCTGAAGGACCAACATCCCAAGCTGATGAACCTCAGGTAATGGAACATCCCTCTGGGGAAGCTGCTCCCTAATTGCAAATTCCACCATCAGCTTTCACCACTAATGATGTTGAAATGCACATCCCTTCTCCCCATGAATAGGTGCCTACAAACCAAGGCACTACTTATGGAATCTCCCCTGGTCTTGATGAAGGTGTTACCATGCCAGTGACATCCAAAGACCACCATCTGCAATAACCTCACCTCATGATGCAGCTATAGCCACTGTTGAAGGTTCTATTGATCTTTCCAAGCTAGGTCACTTAACTTATGCCCAAGCTATGGAACTTCTTTCTAAAGTACCTCTGCCATCTTCCAGTGATTCCCATACCCCTCAATCCTCTCCATCACACTCATCCCCATCAACCCAATCCAAACAATCAACCCATACACCTCCATCACCCAAAGACCTGTCTTTGAAGGACCAGCTGTCTGTGTTGTCCAACAAAGTTAGTTCATTGGAAACTTCTATGACTTCCCTCCCTTCTATCATAACAGGCTCCGTGTCTGCTCAGCTTCAAGGTTTTCTTGATTTGTTCATGACTTCCTTTCCAACCCCTGCTCCCCAACCTGATCATTCCTCACAGGTACTAGCACTCACTGCACAGCTGCAACAACTCTCATCCTCCACCACTTAAACAAGCCCATCTGACCCCTCTCAACAGGAGTCAGTTGAAAAAAGAAGCAACCCCTGCTGCATTTACCTCTACTATTTTGGGAGATGGTGCAGACACTTTGGAGCTGGCTTCACTCCTAACTGAGTCCACCCTGGGTCAGCCTGAGCCCTCTGATTCCTCACAAAAGGAACCATTTGTACAAAAGTTGACAGCCACATTAACTGTCCAAGCCTCTCAACAGGCTGAAGACATTAAAAGACAGGAGCACTCTCCACTGCACACTGAGTCCACATAGTTCCCCCTCATATTTCTTCTACACCTACTGAGTCTGCACAAGGTGTCAAACCTGCTCGTATAAGCCAATCAGCAGATCAGCCTTCAACTTCTGCTCCGGATGATGCAGTTGTTCACTCCAAAACAGCTGCTGAAGGACCAACATCCCAAGCTGATGAACCTCAGGTAATGGAACATCCCTCTGGGGAAGCTTCTCCCTAACTGCAAATTCCACCATCAGCTTTCACCACTAATGATGTTGAAATGCACATCCCTTCTCCCCATGAAGAAGTGCCTACAAACAAAGGCACTACTTATGGAATCTCCCCTGGTCTTGATGAAGGTGTAACCATGCCAGTGACATCCAAAGACCCCCATCTGCAATAACCTCACCTCATGATGCAGCTATAGCCACTACTGAAGGTTCTATTGATCTTTCCAAGCTAGGTCACTTAACTTATGCCCAAGCTATGGAACTTCTTTCTAAAGTACCTCTGCCATCTTCCAGCGATTCCCATACCCCTTAATCCTCTCCATCACACTCATCCCCATCAACCCAATCCAAACAATCAACCCATACACCTCCATCACCCAAAGACCTGTCTTTGAAGGACCAGCTGTCTGTGTTGTCCAACAAAGTTAGTTCATTGGAAACTTCTATGACTTCCCTCCCTTCTATCATTACAGGCTTCGTGTCTGCTCAGCTTCAAGGTTTTCTTGATTTGTTCTTGACTTCCTTTCGAACCCCTGCTCCCCAACCTGATCATTCCTCACAGGTACTAGCACTCACTGCGCAGCTGCAACAACTCTCATCCTCCCTATTATCAATTCTTGCTCACCTACCAGACTCTGTGTCCAGCCTGACGGCTGTTTCCCAACAACTGTTAGGTATTGCTGAAACATGCTCTTCCACTCTGGCCTCCACACTAGCCTCTCTAAATACCTTAGTGGCATCCCTGTCAAATTCTATGGTAGCAGGCTTTGATGATATGCATGAGTCCCTTGATATATTTCTTGCATAGCTTCAAAGTCTGGTGTTCACAGACACTTACAGGGCTGCTATTTCCCAGCTCTCATCCTTTGCCACTTCCCATTACTATTCTCTTCAAAGCTGTGTTACCCAGCTAGTAGAGGTTATGGACAATTTGGCTTTCTTAGTGCATAACCCGATTGGTTCAAGACCTGTCACCAAACCTGCTGCAGCCCAGCTTGTTAGATCTGTTCCTTCTGGCAGAACTGGTGTTGAAGGCTCTATGTCATCTCCTTCAAACGGGGAGAAGTCTAAATTTGTCTCGAAGACAAAGTCTAAGGGGGAGAAATGTTCATCTCCCTCTAAGGAGAAATCAGCCTAAGTGGGACAAGCAGCAAGTCAATTACAAAATGGTGTTGTTGCAGGTACTTCCATAGTCTCTGAAATAGCAGCTCTGCCTACTCATGCTAGATCTCCAATTCCTGCACCATCTAAGGGGGAGGAATCTATTCCTAGGGACAGGCCAAGCAGAAGGAGACACTTAATTTTGGAAGAAACTGGAGAAGAAGAAGAAGAAGAGGAAACTGAAACAACTTCGACAAGAGCAGCAAAAGGGAAAGGGAAAGCCACTATGGATACTGACACTCTGAAAGCTTCTCAACTAAAATTTTATAAATCTCAGGCTTATGAAATGTGTTGGGTACAAATTAATATACAATTGAAATCAGTTATATTGTATAAGTTCAGGGAGGTTTATTGTAAATACATAATAGTTTTGTAGTGTGTATAAATAGAAGTGTAGGTGTACTGTTTGTTGTACGATTGATAGAAGGATACTGATTTGAGAAGTGCTGTACAAGAAAGAAGAACTTCATATTGTAATATCTTTCTCTCTATCAATCTAAGCATTCGACTTCCTGTGTTTATGATTAATATTCATATGATTGTGTTTATTGTTGTATGAATTTCATGAAATTGAATATAACAATTGGTATCAGAGTCTAATATGGCTGATTGAGTGTGAAATTTTGAATCTGAGTTTGAAAATTTCAAACACTGTTATATTCATTTTTTTCGGAAATTCAGAATACTTCTTGGGGAATTTGATTTTGATTTGTTGGGTACAAATTAATATAGAGTTGAAATCAATTATATTGTATAAGTTTAGGGGGCTTTATTGTAAATACATAAGAGTTGTGTAGTGTGTATATATAGAAGAGTTAGTGTACTGTTTGTTGTGAGATTAATAGAAGAATACTGATGTGTTAAAAAAAAGGAACTTGAATTTGAACTATCAGAACTTTGCGAATTCTTCTTTCTGAAAAACTGTCCGGTTCTTGCCTGTTTCTGATAATACTTGGTGTTTTTCTGTGAAATTGTTTTATGATAAGAATGACCAATATTTCCTGAAACTTTAAGAAAATTTGACTTCGAAGATTCACCTGTGTGAGTCTTGACCGGAAGTTTTTCAACAATCTTATCTTTGCCTTTGTTTATCTTTAACAGATATTTAAGTTTAAGATCTAAAGTTGAATCAAGATTAGGTGTTTTATTTAGATTATTTTCACTTTTGAAAAATAAATCATAGTGATCAACTTTAGGTTCTAAACAAACTGAAGGAATCTTAACCTTTGATTTTTGAAGAAGGAGAATCATTAAATTGTTAAGTAAGATGAGATATTTGATCTTCTAATCCTTTTATATTGACCAAATAAGAATTTCTGTCATTATCAAATGATTGGTAATCAGTTTAAAAGATTGTTCTTTAACTAAGAACATCTGTCTTTCATCTTCAAACAATTCAGATTTTGTTTTAAAATCTTGTTCTTTAAGCAAGAACTCATGTCTTTCCTTCTCAAGTAAATCTTTAGTTAAAAATAACTCATTTTCAAGAGCAAAAAAATCTTCAGATTTGTTTAAAACATAACTTTGATCAGTATGATTTGTCTTGGAAAATGTTTCTTCAATATCTTTAACTTTCTTACACAATACAGTTCTTTCAGGCAAAAGATATTTCTGTTGAGTTGTAGTCTGAAAATTCTCTTGTTTCAACTTAACAAGTTTCTTTAGAAATTCAGATATTCAATTTTGTAATACTCAAAGAAATTTGTTTTCTACTTTTGAGAGAGAAGGTGAAAGTTATAAACTGCAATGGGTACCTAAACCCAAATTCAAGTGGGTACCAAAACCCTTTTCGAAATGGGTACCCAAAAGTGCTAACAAGTGTGGATCCAAATATGTTTGGATACCAAAGACATTTTAAAGTTTCCAGGTTATTGGTTTCTAGTTAATTCTAACTAGAACCCGTTCTTCGATTCAAAAGGCTTTCAGTTACATCTGAATAAAACCCGAGCTTTCGTAACAAAGGCTTCTAATCATTTCCGATTAGAACCCGATTATGAAAGACAAATCTTTCTGAAATTCCTGCCCTGAATTCAACTCTGAAGCTGAATTGACAAAAAGGGAGTTTTATTTTAGAATTTTTTGCTCCTGGTTTATTTTTTATGAGTTGACTAACTTTTTGTGCTTATTTCCAGGGGGAGTTTCAGACACACTCTGACGCTGACATTTTTCGAAAACTGTGTGTAATTTTCACGAACATATTTTGTACACACATAAAATGATTTTTGAGCTGAAAAGAATAGTTTTTTTGTTTTGTAGTCAAATTCTTTGAATATATCATTGAGGTTAATTGTTCTAATCTCTTTGATCTTTATTATCTCATTGTTTCTGAGATACTCTTCGATATTCTCCCATTCATATAGAACTCTCTCATGATCTCCCATGAGCTAAATCTTTCATGAAAATTTGATTCATTTCATATCATATATCAGATTTTGCATTCCATTACGATATCTCCTAACTCATAATTTCCCAAATTCATTTTGAATTTTATATCCTAATTCATTTGAGCTGAAAATTCTAATCATTCTTTGTGTGATATCCCATGAGCTGAAATGGTTAAGATTATTTCTGCTGACTCCGTTTATGCACCAAATTGTGAGATAGGCAGAAACATCGCTTTTATGGTCCAACCAGAATCGGAAGACCTACCCAAGAAGCAAACCATCTATAGTTTTTGTGGGTGAGGGTTCTGTAGGTCTATTAGTTGAAAAGTGTCAGTTATCACCTGATACTGACAGGGTCGAGCAGAGGTAAAATGTATATGAGAGGGATATATTGACAGGAGATGGTGGTGCATCAGATCATGCTTACACTATAAAGCTGACTGCATTTGTTTATGAAAAGTGAGCCGGAGGGAGCTTAGTTTAAAAATGCTGAGAGCTGAGAGTTGAGAAAGGATTTGAAGAAAAGATAATCCTATCTACACTGTGTCTGCAGGGTAAACCATATAATTTATCAAGCCTTAGGCGACTTGATATTGAAAAAGACGTCATGGACCTAGTGACGCATGCACTTAACCTCACCAACCACTCAGTTATCTCTCAAAAGATTTCTGTTTTAATAATCATGAAGATATAGCACATTTCTATCGAAATATCGTTCGGATATTTTTGGTATTGAAATAAGGAAGACATTTGCTCCGGTCTCCGACTTCATTTGATGCACATTGTATCTAGAACTGATTATATACAGTTTTAGGACACATCGAGTCTAACCGTCTGCATGACTATAAACTGCTAGTCTAAAGTGACTACGCGGGAACAAATATGAGTGAATCTTTCATGTTAAAGGATTTCACGATGACTATTTGGAAATCCTACCAGTGTTAACATCAAGCCAGCGCTGAAAGTAGGTCACATAGATTCTGTCTATTGTGCAAACAAGACTCCTATGTGGACTTGGACATGTTATTTCACAAATGAATTTGTTTCATTTTCCCATAAGTTAAAAAGCTTTGTTTCATTTTGTAAAAAGAAATAGTATTACTTTGAGGGGGAGAGAAATTTTGTATTTGAGGGGAGTGTTAAATTTGTTTAGAATATGGGGAGAGCTTATTATTGATGATAAGATATTATTTTGAGAGGGAGAAAGAATCTTTGTAATATATCTGAGTTGTATTTGTTATTATATTTCTGCTACTGTAACTTCAATGCATATACGTCTCTGAAAATTTTGCATGATGTTCATAATTTTTATGATCATCATGAGGGGGAGAAAAGCTGTATCAGGGACAATTTCTGAGTAGTTTGAAGTCAATGTAACAACAACTCAAGACAATTGTGACAATTGTTACTACTGCAGAAGATTTAAAGATAAAAGATGATAAGTTGTCTATGATTGATCAAGGGAGAGAATCGAAATTTGTTCATGATTCAAGGGGGAGAGTTTGCTCATAAGAAAAGAGAAGATCAGAAAAGAAGTCATTTGAAGAAAAGAAAGAGACAGAGATTTGAAGATCAGAGAAAGAACAGAGAGAGAGAAAGAGAGAGAGAGAGAGAGAGAGAGAGAGAGAGATATGAAATTTAATTTCAAGATTTGTATTGAAGTTTCCTGCAATGAACTTCAATTGGAAAATTAATTTCATCTCTAAGGGTGAGATTGTTGGGTACAAATTAATATAGAGTTGAAATCAATTATATTGTGTAAGTTTAGGGGGCTTTATTGTAAATACATAATAGTTGTGTAGTGTGTATAAATAGAAGTGTAGGTGTACTGTTTGTTGTACGATTGATAGAAGGATACTGATTTGAGAAGTGCTGTACAAGAAAGAAGAACTTCATATTGTAATCTCTTTCTCTCTATCAATCTATGCATTCGACCTCCAGGGTTTATGATTAATATTCATATGACTGTGTTTAATGTTTTATGAATTGCATGAGATTGAATATAATAAAATGGGTATTCCACTTGAGACTTATCACTAGTGGAAACAAGAGTAGCTTGATATCCTTGAAAGAAAGAAGAAGGAAGAAGCTTCAGCTAGAGCTGCTAAAGCCTTTGCAGCCAAGGAAGCAAGAAAAATCAAAATGTGCTCCTTGGATTTTCAGAGGAAACTAATAGAAGCTGCTAATGAGTCAGTGACTGAGAAAGAGCAGAGTTCACAGGTCTTGGTGACCAAAACAAATCCTGTATCCTCATCAGCTAAAGCCCAATTCCACTTTGACAATATGGCAAGAAAGAAGTTCTTTGATGTTACAGACAGAAGACTTGCCAAAGAAACGATTTTCAAAGCTGTCCCCATCTCAAGAAAAGGTAAACAGTGAGACTCCAAATTACACGGCACGGTGCTGATGGTCCTGAATTAGTAGCCTATGAATCCACTAATGTTTCTTGCATGGGATATAGAGAATGGGTTGAATGGCTATTGCCCTGAGTAGATCAAAATCTGAGACTGCTAAAACTGTCAGGGCATGTGTCAAGAAGCTGATGGGGAAAGTGAAAGACCTAGGCCCGATCTCTGAAGAACTGATCAAGGGTACCTCACAAGTGGAACCCAAGATCAAGCCTAGTAGACAAAGGAAGGATATAGAGCTTGAGGAGCTGATCATAATGATTGAACATGCTATGTATGCTGTTGAAATCAGAGGGTCGATCATAGCCTGCCCAATGGAGTTGAACTTGAAGAGGGCAAGTTCATTGAACAACCTGAACTAAGGGTATTCTTTGTGGACCCCTTGTCAAAGAAAATGTGTTTCCAGAGAGCTTCAGATCTTCATAAGGCTAGTCTTAAGCATGTCATTGCTTTCAGACTATTAAATGCTTTTGTACAGCATGCAAAATGAAGAGCTATCATTTGGGAACAACTTAAGGTCTTCTATTAAAGAGGAGAACTTGAGAGTCCAGACTTCATGTTCCTAAGGAATGAGATAGAAGAAATTAATGAAACTATGGAACATTACTATCAGAAGGCTGAATAACAACAACAACTTCAAGGTCCATTTACAAATGAGTAGATGAAGAATGGAAGCTGTCCATTAGTTGGACAGGCTTGCCATTTTTTGCTCCACACTTCAACAATCCAAATTTGTAATTTTCATTGTACATTAGTTGTACGTTTTTACATTTGTTGTAAGCATTTCCAGTACATCAGTTGTACTTTTGTAAAAACATATGTTGTTTGAATCATTATCAGTATGTATAAACTGATCTTTTACTTTACTTCAATGTTGTACTTTCATTTCGGCAAATGTAATGTAAAAATATATAGTGATCATTGATAGTATCAGTTTAGACTGATTATTGCAAATATGGGGAGAGTGTTAGGCACAAAAAGGCCTCAATCAAACTTGTTGTATATCATAGGGGGAGTTTATAAATCAAACTTGAGTGATACACTTAAGGGTATAATTTAAGGTCCTTTAATACCTTATTGAAACCTGATAAGTGATTTGCAATATATAAGTCTGAAACTGTTTACCCTGTTACATTACTTGTAACTTAGGCAGATTGCCCAAGCCGTCGTAAACTGTTGGACAGGTTTGGCACAAAACTGTCTACGCTGCTCATGCCTGTTGAACAGCTTAGACCAAATCTAAGTAATCTGTTCTTTGTGAACATGGCCTATTCTTTGTGAACAGGTTATATACTTTATGGAATTTGTTTCCAAGTCATCATGTAATGTCTTGGATGTGAAGATCAATTTACAAGTCAAAGACAAAGTGGAATATCAGAAGCTGCTTACACTGCCTAAGCTATTCTGATACATGAAGACAAAGTGGATATTTGAAATGGGTGACAGATCATTTCTTATATCAAAATGGCTATACAAGAAGAGGAAAGGATTAAAGTTGACATTCCTCTTTAAGGTAAAGAAACCTACAACAGAGACAAAATGAAAAAGACAAATATTCTGATAGATAGGGACAAATTCTGTTTTGTTAGAAGTTTCATTGGGATTCTCTGTAACATCCGGCACGAAACCAGGCTAGCAATAATGACCTAATCTGTATTTAATAGCCAATTATAGCCTAATTAGTGGTCATTAGAAATTAATCAAGTGATTAACAAGGTTTATTAGAAACTTCAACTCAATTAGAATCAAATTCATCGGTGCGATGAATCGGGAAATCAATTAATCCGATCAATTTACGATACGAGGGATTAATTCAACTAAGTACATAATTAAATTATGATTAGTGACACTAATCATACACTAATACAATTACTTAACATTAATTATGCAAGACTAAAACAATTCATTAAAACAATGCATCCATAAGTATTTATAAAATTAACAGAAAAGGGAAATACAAGAATACATTTCTAAATACATTTATACAAAAAAAAAATATATAAATACATGTATAATACATAAGGGGCCGGCCATTAGGCCATGTGTGTATTAGAACTTGACTTTTATTTTTTTAATATTACTTTAAACACCATCATTTTGTTTAAAAGTGCACACAACTTTTGTCTCCCATTCTTTTCATCATTTGAAAGACCACAAATTTCCGTATAAATAGAGAGGCATTTCATTCATTTTAAACACACCAAAAATCCTGTTTTCTCTCCTCATAGAACCGGCCATATACACACACACATCACAAACTTCTTCATTCAAGTGTTCTTCAAGTGTTCTTGGTGTTCTTCAAGTGTTTTTAGTGCAAACCTTGCAAAGATTTCAACTTCTACTCAAAATCATATTCCAAATACTTCAAAGTAAGTAAATACTAACTTATTTCATCTTATATTTATGTTTGTATAAGTCTTGCATAATATATATAATCACCAACAACAACAAGTTTCATAAAAACTCAAGTTTATAAGTTTCTAGTTTTTATTTTTAAGTTGTTTCTTTAAATGTGCATATGAATATATGAACACATTATAAACATGTTAATATTATAAAAACATGTGTTATATAACTTTTACAACTTTTATATAAGTAGTCTTTGAATAAACAACAAGAATCATAAGTTGTTTCAAGTTTATAAAACTGCGGATTTTCGGCCGAAAATTTTTATCGACTTTGAAAAATCATAACTAATTCATAACTCAACGAAATGAGTTGATTCTTGTCTCAAAAGTTAGATATATGTCTTAACTATAGATCTGGAATTTTTCATAATTTATTTTGGAGTTTAAGACCTCCAGAAATTATTTGGGAAACCGAAAGTTTGACAGCTCAAAAATGGCCAACATAGGGTTTTTAACGAGCTTTTTCACCAACCTAAACATCTCGAAAAATGGCCGTTCTAGATTCTAAAAATCCTTTGTATATAGTAGTTTAATTTCCTAGAAAACCAAAGTCTAAAACATTTTGGAGATTGGTCGAAAACAGCCTCAAAATTAGGCCGAAAAACCTCCGAAAAAGCTGGAAAATTATATATATAAACTTGTCGTTTTAAGCGAATTTTATTTATAAACTTGTAATGTTGGGTGATTTAAGACTTAAAAATCTATAAATATATATACCATCATATATTAGAGATACTAAGTCCTTATTATCATTTAGGACTCGATTAAACTCACTCGACGCATCATCCATCCATTTACGCTAAAAGCTTTTTACGCTAGATTTTTGCCATCGCAATCCCGGTGAGTCTTCATAGCCCCTATTTTCACTATCTATTGGGGTGGAAATACATGCACTGTTTTTATATGGACACCAAAACAGTTTATTTCTTATATGTATTACATGTTTGGTTCCATCTGCCCTTAAACCATGAACCGTTAATTGCATTTATTTGCAAGCGCGAATATATTGTGGATAGATCTATCGGGAGTCATGTCCCCCATTCGGGTTAGTTCGGGTCGACTAACAGCGAGTGCATATATATTCAACACACGGTATTACATATGGGAATACTGCACAGGGCAAACTTATTTTAATTAAGCTTCGATTGCATGATGGTTTATGTAATACATACACGGAATTTAAGATTTTATAAATTCAACTCATCTGATAATGTCCATACAACTGGTCTTTTCGCGTAAACCTATGAGCTCACCAACAATTTGTTGACTTCTTTTAGCATGTATTTTCAGGTGTTTAAGACATGCACATTCTTCGGAAGTATTCCAAGGCTTCCGTTCATTTTGGTGTCGCTTCATTTTCAAACTCGAAGATATACTTGCATCTTTCCGGATAAACTAAATTGTGTATTTAAATCTTGGTATTTTAAGAACTACTTACGCTGTATTTTGGTTATGTAAAACACTATTTATATTTGAAGTTAAATCCATATAGTGGTCGTTCGTTCTAATTATGGTTACGCTTCCGCGACGTCGCACTTCGTTGCCAACCGGGGTAACGGGGTGTGACAGATTGGTATCAGAGCCATAGTTATAGTGAACTAGGTTGCATTAGTACCTAGACTATAACTGTTACAAAACTACGTTTTCTTCAAAAACTGTGAACACATATATGGACCCTGATGACAATAACATGTCGATCAATATGGCTATTATCCTCTTTGACTCAGAGGATGAATTCTCACCCATGGAACATAGAAGCCAAGGTGACACTGAGGTATACTCTGGATCGGAAACCCACCCAGACTAAATCAATGACGATGTAATGGACTCGTCAGAACAAGAGGAGGGCAGCTGTGGCCCTGCAACACAAATTACTCCACCCCGTGTTCCATCCTACACCCTATTCAGAAGCCATCCCAATGGACCCCTAGGAAAAGGGTGTGACTGGCACAACAAAAATCTATCCCGGTACTTGCCCATCAGCCAAGCCCGCCGCTGTAGCGACAGGCAAACGTAAGACAGTGGGGATGGATGCCTCACACTCTCCAAGAGTGGAGAAACAAGGAAGGGATCCCAAGCCAGATAGAAACACCATCTTCTTCTCAAGTACCGACACTTACCCAGGAACCTACGCAACAAACGGTACCTCTGTTGGTGGCAAGGGCTGCCAGACACAACATTCAATTTCGACAAATCCACCAGGAGGTCGCTAAGATCTCTGCAAGGATTAAGCAGGAGACAATACAAACCACCAATATACCTTGGGACAACCAGAATACCCAGGCAATTCAACAAGACGGAATAGACAAATTGTGACAGCGCCTAGTAGAGCGCAAAGCCCGTAATGGAAAACTAACCCAACGACTTAACGCTCTAGAGTACGAGGAAACCCGCAGAGGCATCTCATACTTAGTACCCTTCTACCATTTTATAGTATTTATCTAGGCTATACTATTTGATATATCTTATGGTAAATAAGGCTTAAGATTTATCAGAAAATTCCGACCATATCATATACAAAGATTAAGTATCAAGAACTTTTATGAGGAATTAAGTTTTAACTACAACTCTGCGTAGGAGAAGATAAAGTTGTGACTATCTGCCTATGAAATTTCAAACCCGTAGACTTATCCTCTTACCCCATTAGATACCACTTATGCATTTCTACTATTTGATACTGGTGCTGATAGGAGCTTTATATCCATTAAGTTCACTAAGCAGATAAATTCCATTCTTACACCATTAAGTGTCACTTATGCCCTTGAAGTTGATGACAGTAAGAGGCTTAAGACAAATAATATAAGTCGAGGATGCTCCTTAGAATTAGTAGGCCAACTCTTTGAAACAGACTGGATGCCCGTCAAACTAGGATGTTTTGACGTGGTCATAGGCATGGATTGACTATCGAAAAATCGTGCGGAAATAGTGTGCCACAAGAAGACGGTTCATATACCTTTAGCTAATAAGAAGGTCCTTACTGTTCAAGGCAAAACAAGAAATACCAAAGTAAGCATCAGTCCTAGCATTAGGACCCTGAAGTGTTGACAGAGAGGGAGCCAAAGGAAAAGCGGCTTGAAAATATCCTTTATGGTTACCCAAAGTTTTTCCAGAACACTTACCTGAACACCCAACATCGAGGCAAGTCAAATTCAAAAATAGGCCTAGTATCAGGTGCGGTACCAGTGGCTCGATCACCCTGCCGATTAGCCCCATCAATAGAATAAGAATTGTCCAAACAACTGTAAGAGCTCTTAGATAAAGGGTCTATCAAACCGAGTTCCTCGCTTTGGAGGAGCTCCAATTTTGTTCATAAAGGAGAAGGATGGAACTTTCGGGATGCACATCAATTACCGAGAAATTAAATAAGCTAAAAGAACCAATACCCACTTCCAAGGATCAATGACTTGTTTGACAAAACTCCAAGAATTAAGCTTCTATTCGAAGATCGACCTAAGGTCTGGTTATCATCAGGTTAGAGTTCACAAGAAATATATTCCAAAGACAGCTTTCAGATTCCGTTTCGGTCATCACAAATTCCTATTAATGTCGTTTGGATTAACAAGTGTCCCCAACGGTGCTCATGGACATCATCGGGTGTGCAAACCTTATTTAGACAAATTCGTGATTGTATTCACGAATGACTTTTAATCTACTCACGAAACAAGGAGGAGCACAAACAAACATTTAAGACTAATTCTAGAGTTGTTGAAGAAAGAACAATTATATGCCAAGCTTTCTAAGTTTGACTTTTGTAAAGATTTCTCGGTTATGTGATCAATAGTAATGGGATCCAAGTCGACCCTGCAAATATCAAGGTTATCAAAAATTGGTCAACTCTTAGAACCCCCATAGAGATACGACAGTCCTTATGACTTACCACTTATTATAGGCAATTATCAAAAATTTCTCAAAGATCACCGGAGCTCTAACAAAACTGACCCGAAAAGACATTAAGTATGATTGTGGCGAGGATCAGGAGACATCATATCAGTTATTAAAGCACAAACTATGCAGCGCACCTATTTTGTCCTTACCTAAGAGGAACGAGAAATTTATAGATTACTATGACGCTTCACACAATGGGTTGATATAGAAAGATAGGGTCATATCTTATGCTTCATGAAAACTTAAGGTTCATTAGGTGATTTACACAACGCATGATCTGGATCTTAGAGCAGTAGTCTTTATCCTTGGAGACATTAGTTGTACGGTAAGAAATGTATTACACTCACGGACCATAAGAGCCTCCAACACATCATGAACCAGAAAAAGTCAAACATGAGGTAACATCGTTGATAGAGCTAATAAGTGATTGCAACCGTGAAAATTCGTTATCACCTGAGGAAAACTAATGAGCTAAGCCGTTAAGAGTACAAGGGGATAAATAATTTAGGATAAGGGCTAATAAAAATCGATATTTCATGAATAGAATCTGATTACTCTGTTTGGTGGAATAAGAAAGCTGGCTATGGATGAAGGACACAAATTAAGATATGTCGTTCACCCCGGATCCGATAAAATGTATCATGACCTTAAGGAGCTATACGGGTGGCCTATCATGAAGAATGACATTGCCACATCTGTCAGAAAATTCCTAACATGCTCCAAAGTTAAGACCAACATCAGAAACCATTTGAGTAATATTCGACCACCTAACAAAATCCGCGCGTTCCTACCAATCAAGAAGAACATCAGGATGAATAAGCTAGTCCAAACGTACCTCAAGGAAGTCGTCTCCAGACACGGAGTGCCTATTATAATCATTTCTGATATGGATAGCAGATCTACAACTAAGCTTTTTGCAATTATTATAGCAAACTGTGGATACAAACTTGGACATGAGTACTCCATATCACTCCCAGAGCAAAGGTCAGAATAATAGAACGATCGAAACCCTAGAACACACATTAAGAGACTATGTAATGGATACTCAATTTCCTTAGTGGAATTATCGTACTACAATAGCTATCACTCAAGTATTAAGACCGCCCCACTCGAGGCACTCTATGGGCGAAAGTGTCGATCACCACTTTGTTGGGTTGAAGTAGGAGATAGTCAAATTACTGGACCCGAGATCATCCAGGAGACTACAGAAAAGATAGCCCAGATTCGTAACCGATTAAAGATCGCGCAAGATCGACAGAAAAGTTATGCGGACGTTCGACGGAAGGATTTGTAATTTCAAGAGGGAGATCAAGTAATGTTGAAAGTGTCGCCTTGGAAAGGCGTAATCCGTTTTGGGAAACGAGGAGAACTCAATCCTCGTTATATCGGACCATTCAAGATCACCAAAAGAATTGGCCCGGTAGCTTACCGACTCGATCGACCCCCAGAGCTTAGTAACGTTCATAATACCTTCCACGTGTCCAATCTTAAGAAGTGCCTGGCTGATGAAACACTCGTTATACCCATGGACGAGCTGGAGATTTGATGATAAGTTGAACTTCGTTGAGAAACCTGTAGAAATAATGGACCGAGAAGTCAAGAAACTAAAGCATAGTCGGATCCCGATAATACCCTCACCTGTTCTCAAGTACTCAAGAAGTGGAGAACACGAGCTAATTTCGGGACGAAATTCCCTTAACAGGGGGAGACTGTAACATCCGGCACGAAACCAGGTTAGCAATAATGACCTAATCTGTATTTAATAGCCAATTATAGCCTAATCAGTGGTCATTAGAAATTAATCAAGTGATTAACAAGGTTTATTAGAAAGTTCAACTCAATTAGAATCAAATTCATCGGTGCGATGAATCGGGAAATCAATTAATCCGATCAATTTACGATACGAGGGATTAATTCAACTAAGTACATAGTTAAATTATGATTAGTGACACTAATCATACACTAATACAATTACTTAACATTAATTATGCAAGACTAAACCAATTAATTAAAACAATGCATCCATAAGTATTTATAAAATTAACAGAAAAGGGAAATACAAGAATACATTTCTAAATACATTTATACAAAAAAAAATATATAAATACATGTATAATACATAAGGGGCCGGCCATTAGGCCATGTGTGTATTAGAAGTTGACTTTTATTTTTTTAATATTACTTTAAACACCATCATTTTGTTTAAAAGTGCACACAACTTTTGTCTCCTATGCTTTTCATCATTTGAAAGACCACAAATTTCTCTATAAATAGAGAGGCATTTCATTCATTTTAAACACACCAAATATCCTCTTTTCTCTCCTCATAGAACCAGCCATATACACACATACATCACAAACTTCTTCATTCAAGTGTTCTTCAAGTGTTCTTGGTGTTCTTCAAGTGTTTTTAGTGCAAACCTTGCAAAGATTTTAACTTCTACTCAAAATCATATTCCAAATACTTCAAAGTAAGTAAATACTAACTTATTTGTAAGGTCTACCAAACACAGATCTATCTAGACGCGGAACCGTCAACGAGTGCGGAATCCTCGTTAACGAGTAGACGGTAACAACTCTCACCAGAAACACGGAGATTATCAGAAGCTGCACGAACTACTCAAGATCGCACCTACGAACTGATTCTCTCCGAAACGACACTAACACTGATGATAAACTCGAAATCTCTTAATGCTTAATCACTCTCGAATTCTGCAAAAAGTCTGATTATATTTCGAGTCTATCCCTAATTATAGAGGCTAATTCGAGTCTGTCATGGGCTAAACTCGAATCCGGCCCAAAGCCCATTCGAGTTTGTCCTCACTGACATTCTCGAATCTGCCTAAGTAAGCATATTCGAATCTGTCTAACTGACCCATTCGAATCTGACCTAGATTCGAATCTTGGTCCATAGACATTTCGAATCTACTTTGTCACATACTCAACTTAGTATTGAAACTTATGTTTTTACCTTATGATTGATTTTATCTTTGATCTTTATGTTTGAACTTCTTGTAATATGTTACATTAAGTTCAAACACACAAACAACAATAATAATTATCAACCATATATAAACATATATATCTAACACTTGCTAAACCACAATGTTGGATCACTTAGACTGCTATCGTCACACAGGGTGTACCAACAGACTCCCCCTTGACGATAGCTTCTAATAATTCACACATTTGATTAAGAACTTTGTTTATTATTTCAAACTGCTTCCAGCATACAAACCCTTTTCAACACACACATTAACTACATTCTCATACTTTCTAGCCTCACCATCCATATGAGTGTCACTTGAAATCTTATGAGCATGCAAAATTTGAAGGTCATCTCGAGAAAGGTTTACCAGGTGAGGAGGATCATAGATTCTAAGAATCACCTTTTCTTCAAAATCTTCCATCACCGCTTCTCCCGTTTCACTCTCAACATACCACCAGTTCAGATTTTTCATGACATTCTGTGGCATAGGCTTGAGTGGTACCTTCCTCAGACATCTCACAGGTTTGTACTGTATCTTCATCCAAGGACGCCCAGTTAGAGGATCAATTCGAGAATGATCTTCTACTCTTTTTCCTATCCTTGGATTAAGGCGTTCAAACTTCCTCGACCTTCCCTCTTTCCTTATGATTCTGGCAATTATTTCTGCGTAAGGGTCATTGCCGATATTGATTAATTCTTTCCAGGCTAAAGCCTTTATCTCAATCTTCGGCAGTGAATTGAATACTTTCAGAGATCTTCTGAGGTACTGGAGCCCATCTTTTCTCTTGATTATGAATAGTTGCAGTTCCCGATCAAAGAACCAGCTTAATATGCTTCCTGACAGTTTTCCAGTACCCGGCACCCTCATCTTCTTTTTCAGCTCTAAGTCCTTCTGCTCTGCCCTGAACCATAGCTTTCTTTTTTCTTCATTAGTCAGCTCTCTTGCAGGCTCTTCTGTTGATGACTCAACATTTAAAGCAGCATTAACTACTTCTATGTTCACAACATCATTTCCTTCTATTACATACGTAGCAGTGATTGGATTTTGCTGGACTATGATCTCATTGGCTTCATCGTCTTCGTCAGCACAAACCTCATCATCTGACTTCCAATTAACAATCTCTTCAGGAACAAATTCTCCATCTTCTAGTTCCTCCATATCATCTTCAAAGTCAAAGCCCAAGTCCATCGGGTCGTCATCGAGATCCATGAGTGCATCAATCATCTCACTTATCTCATACTTTATGGCTTAGACGAACTGGCTTCTCCTTCTTTAGTTCCTGATTGACTTGGCTCCCCCTGACACTGAGCATCCTGAGCAGCAGAAAAATCTACTGGCTCATTCTGTCTTTGAGAGTTGGGATCATTGCCTTGGTCATCTTCATTATCATCATCCCTCGGCCGCTCCACTTGATCACGACAGGATGTCTCCCCCTGAGCCTGTAAATTTTTCATTAATTGCTCAACTAGGGAGCGCATCGATCTTAACTCAGCTGCTTGATCAGCGACAAAAGTCTTCAACTCTAAGTTCTCTTCCTGAACTTTGTCCACTATCTTTTTCAGATCGGCATTCTCGTTATCAAGATTTGCGTTATGCTTCTGAATCTCACCGATTGCCGTCGTTAGGCCTAAGATCTGGATCTGTTGGAAGTCAACTCTGTCTTTGAGCTACAAAAACCTTTGATTTTCTGTGTATGTGGATGAGGTGGATGGGATGGATTAAATTGGAGTTGGAATGATCGGTGATGGGATGTATGGTTCAGCATGTGGTGGTGATGGTGGTATGGTGGATTGAGTAGGTGGAGGTTGGACTGTTTCAGGCTGCGCTACTGAAGTAGAAGTAGCTCCTTGCATAAAGCGATGACGCTTGGCCCTTTGCCTTGTCACTAGAGGGGCAACTTCTTCTTCTTCGAAATCAAAGTCCTCAAACTGCCGTGAGGCTCTCCTCCTTGTAGCTTCTTCATTTATTACCACTACTCTCGATCCATAAGTCCATATGTGAATGGACGGATCTTCTGGTTCTTTCTCTACTTCTATATCTTCCATATCTTCCGACTCAGTGGCTGAAGACGACACGTCATTTGCCGTTTGCTCTAGTTCATATTCATCTACATCCCTAAGAACATCATCTTGTCCTTCCGGAGGGTCTAGCAGTTGATCAATGAGCTCAGCTGTTATTTCTTCATTGGCATGAGGACCAGCTTCCCAAATCTCATGTAACGTTTGGCACAACTGATTCGAGAGTATAGATTCGAAAACAGATATATTAATGACATTACTGTTAACCTATTTATACTACCTAACTTCGAATCTACGGCCAAAGTCGAATCTACTGACAGATTCGAGACCACCCTATTTCGAGTTTAAACTAAACTCGAATTACCCAAAACACTTAGAAAATTTCGAAAATTTTGAAATAAATTGAACTTTTTCAACTTTTTCAACCTTATTGTGTAACGGAATAAACTCTGCCAAATCTTTTACCCTAAGCACAAGATTTTCACGCAATGGTTTATTTTATCCAACTATGAATGCACCCTCAGTAATTTTTGACCTTTTTCCTAAGTAAAAAATAAAATAAAATCAAATAAAAAAAATAAAATAAAATAAAGTAAACTAAGATAAAATAAAATAAAATAAAAATAAGTAAAAATAAATTTTTTAAAATTTTGACCAAAAATTTAACTTAGACTTAAACTATATTTATTACAACTTACATTCTATGCTAAACGCTAAACAAAATATTTTTGATGAGTATAGTCAAAGAAAGGTTCAATCAGATAGCGGTGTCAGATACTCACTTTCAGTACTTAAGCTATCACACTTAGGAATTTTTGATTCCTTTGATTGTTTGTCGAGACATACCCATTTAGCCAATTGTTGGTATTTACCCCTTTAAACATTCTACATTTCGGAATATCCCTTGGCATTTTTATTTATCATGAAATTATCTTACGTGACTCAGACATAGACATACTTTTATGATCAAGGCATACAGACAAAGATTCTAACTTGTTGGTATTTGCAAACTTTCTTTAAAAGACAAACATCGGACACATGTCTGTATTTTCATACAACAAAGTGTCTTAGTTTGACTTAAGGTTTATTATTAAAGCTAGCAAGACAGCGGTGACAGGTCTGTACCGACGTACAACAAAGCGACTTATCTTGCTAACCCGAATCTAAACAGAGGCAACAGGTCTGTACTTACGTACAACAGAGTTACATGTTTTTGACTCTTAATTTTATATGATTATTCTAATCTTTCCATTTTAAGATGTATTTGATGTTTCTATACATCCCCAGAAAGTTTGCATACCTCATTTAGACTCAAAGTTTGTATGTCTTGTACATAAAAATTAAGACCGATTGGTCGTACATCTAAGTTAGTGACACGTTTGACTTTTTCCTGAATATTTTATTAGCCTTGAGACTCCCTATATGTATTATGCCTACCAACACATCAAACTAAACTAAAGTATCACACTTAGAATTTTAGGTGCATTATGTGTGAAAGCCTAAACACTTAGAGTTTGTAACGACTGTGCTAATTTTCGTCACTTTGAACCTATGCATCTAAGACTTAACTCTTTTTCTGATATTCTCTTTTTTTTGTGTTTTTATGATTTTCTCTCTTTTTTTTTTGTTTTTCATAAGAAATAGCAATAAAAGAAGGTAACCTACTAACTTACTAAAAATATAAACTTACTAAAAATAGAAACTATCCTAAATTAGCAGACTTACTATAAAAAGAAAGAAATACTACAACTATAAAAGGAAATAAACTACTACTAAGGCCAAATTACTCTGGGTTGCGGATTCCATTTAGTTGAATTAAATATTCAAACTGTGACTTATCAAATGCTTTGGTAAATAAATCAGCATTATTATCGTCCGTTGCCACTTTTACAAATTTGATTAAGTTCTTTTCAGCATAATCACGAATAAAATGATGCCTTATATCTATGTGCTTTGTTTTACTGTGCTTAACTGGATTATTAGTTATTGCGATAGTAGACTGGTTATCTATCCTAATAGGAGTTTGAGTGTAAGCCAAACCGTAATCCCGCAATTGTTGTTGTATCCACGGAACCTGTGAGCAGCAACTTCCAGCAGCAACATACTCGGCCTCGCACGTTGACACGGCTACCGACGTCTATTTCTTGCATTGCCAGGATACCAGTCTCCCTCCTAGGAATTGACAACCTCCAGTTGTTGATTTGCGCGTCAAACTACATCCTCCGTAGTCAGAATCCGTGAACGCTTCCAATTCTAGATCTCCCTCCGTGTGATACCAAAGTCCCAGCTTTGGTTTCGACTTGAGGTATCGTAGAATCCGCTTCACAGCTTTCATGTGCATCTCCTTCGGATTAGCTTGAAACCTAGCACAAATACACACAGCAAACATAATGTCAGGTCTTGAAGCAGTTAAATACATAAGTGATCCAATCATGGCCCGATATAACGTCGGATCCACATCGGTATCACTTTCAGTACCCGGTCCGAGATTGTGATTCACTTGAATCGGTGTGCTGAAATGGGCAGTCAATTTTGTTCCTTCCATCCCGAAGCGTTCTAATATGTCATAGACATACTTCGTCTGATGGATAAACATACCATCCTTCTTCTGGTCGACTTGTAACCCCAAAAAGAAATTTAACTCTCCCATAGCACTCATCTCGAATTTCGACTTCATCACCTTCTCGAAATCTTTGCACATCTGTTCGTCTGATGAACCAAAAATGATATCATCGACGTACACTTGTACCAAGATGAAGTGTTCTCCCTTTCTCTTAACAAACAACGTACTATCTATCCTACCCCTTTCAAATCCGTTTTCTAATAAATGGTTGGATAGAGTCTCATACCACGCCCTTGGTGCCTGATGCAATCCATATAGAGCCTTATCTAAACGATATACTCTATCAGGATATTTTGGGTCTGTAAATCCGGGCGGCTGTTCTACGTACACCAGCTCCTTCACTTTCCCATAGAGGAAAGCACTCTTAACATCTAGTTGATATACCTTAAAGCCCTTGAAGGAGGCAAAAGCTAGAAACAACCTAATGGCTTCCAGCCTTGCTACTGGCGCAAACACCTCGTTGTAATCGATTCCCTCCTCTTGGTTGAAACCCTTTACAACTAGCCTAGCCTTGTTGCGAGTGACTATACCCCGATCGTCTCTTTTGCACTTAAAAACCCATTTGGTTCCTATGGCAACTTCCCCTGGAGGTAATGGAACTAACTCCCACACTTCTAGTTTCCTAAACTGCGAAAGTTCTTCCTGCATCGCTTCAACCCAGGAGTTATCCTTAAGTGCCATTTGCACATTCTTAGGCTCTACTTGCGATATGAAACAAGAATAGAGAAAGGTATGATATGCCTCGGAGTCGTTTATCATCGACAACAACACTGTGTTGTTATTTAAACTACTCCTAGTCTTCACACCCTTATTAGGATTTCCTATGATACTTTCTATAGGATGGTTCTTGTTAATCCTAGAGGTCTCTATCTCGTCAACTCTCAGATTATCTCCTAAGATAGATCCTATTTCACCTAATGGGGGAACAGCCTCAGATTCCACATTTTCCTCCTCGTGGACAGTTTCCTCAGAGTTGGAATTTTTTGTCTGAGTCTGATTCTCACTTGAAGGTGCCTCTGGATCAGTAACTTCTGGAGATCCATCTTCAGTCGAAGTAGGCTTGGAAGTGGATTGAAATGTAGTCCTCAGAAAGGTATGACCATCGTCATTCAGATGCAACGTCGCCATGTCCTTTTCGATTGTACATGCATTTTCATCCAAAGGAATGTTAAATGACTCAAATAATTTATCATAGTCAAATATCCATTCCGGACCACTTTGGGGTTCATGTGTATAACTTGTGACTTCAATCTTATACACAATCTCTACCGTAGCATTCGTTTTGTTAAAAACCCGTTTGTTTGGTGAGTTCGACACATAACCTAGGAAGTATCCTTCGTCAGCCTTTTCACCAAACTTCGGTTGATGTTTTGTACGCAATAAAGTGCATGGTACCCCAAACGATTCGAAGCCAGTTAAATTAGGTGGCCATTTATTCAAAATTTCATAACAGGTTTTGTTCAAAGATTTGACAGTTAGGACCCGGTTTAAAATATGACATGCGGTATTCACTGCCTCCCCCCAAAACATGGTAGGAATCTTTGAATCCGAAAGCATAGTCCTAGCTGCCTCAATCAGTGTCCTGTTTTTACGTTCGGCCACCCCATTTTGTTGAGGCTCATATGGTGCACTAAATTGATGCACTATGCCCTTTTGAGAGATAATATACACCAATTACAGTCTTTTTGAACTCAGTTCCATTATCACTACGTATCCTTTTGACCCGTGTTCCGTAGGAATTCTCCACTTGGTCTAAGAACCCGATGAGCTTGGAAGTCGTCTCGTCCTTTGTACCTAGAAAGAAAACCCAAGAAAATCGTGAGTAATCGTCAGTGATAACTAAACAAAACCAACTACCTCCTATACTCCTTTTGTTGATTGGACCGAAAAGATCCATATGCAACAAATCGAATGTTGAGGTTATGGAATTCTGAGTCTTGGACTTGTGTGTCTTCTTATGTTGTTTGCCCTTCTTGCATGGTAGACACTTGTCCTCGAACTGAAAGCTCTTCATAGGCACACCTTGCACCAAGCCATTCTTCATTATGTAGTTCATTTTTCTTAGGTGCAAGTGAGCCATGCGTCTGTGCCACAACACTGATTCAGTCTCCGAAGCTTTTGATAGTAAGCAGATCGGACCCATCGAAGTATCCGGCTTGTTCATATCGAGCATGTACAAGTCATTCTTCCTTGGAGCCCGCATCAATATCCATTCTTCTGGTATCTTGATTCCCGGTTTTAGCACTAACGCTTCAGTATCAGTAAACAGCACTGAATTCTTCCTATCACAGATTTGAGATACACTAATGAGATTATGAACCAGTTTATCAACGTGATAAACTTGATCCAAGGTAATCGTCCCATTAGTGACTTCTCCAGTACCAGTGATGGTTCCTCCTTTATTTCCCGCGAATGATACAAATCCCCGATTCCCACCCTTGAAGTCTGTAAGGAGACTTCTTTCCCCTGTCATGTGCCTGGAGCATCCACTGTCGACGAACCATTTGTTTTTTGGACCTGTGGTAATCTCCTGCACATGAAAGAAAATAGGTTAGTTATCACGGGGAACCCAAGCCATAACTGACTTGGTTATACCATTCTCGTCCACATACTTAAACTCTTTCAAATACCCATCTCGCCTTTCAGGTGACTTGGGTCGTTGAACAGGAGTTTGTTGTGGTGCCGAGTGATGTAAATTCACTCTTTGCCTTTGAGTAGGCATTTGTTGTGGAGCTCTCGAATAATTCCAATTATATTGCATTTCAGATTGCGATCCCTGAGCTCTTACCGGTGTGTAATGTCTAACAGGAGTATGTGACCTAACTGGAGTGTATGCCCTGCTAGGTGTTGTGCTCCTATAGACTTGTTGAGGGCCTGACCTAGATTGATTAATGACACGATTCGGTGAATTTGTCCTATCCACTTCTTTTGGTCCAAGCTTTACCGATGTTTGTTTCACAACATGTTTTGGTGCAGCCTGCACAGTTTTCTCGGTACTCTGAGAACTACTAGTGCTTGCCACACTTGTTGAGGGTTTAGGCTGTTCTGGATTCACTGTCTTAGGTGTAGTATCAACTTTCCTATGTGGACAGGTAGAAGCGACATGCCCCCTCTCGTGACATCTAAAGCATGACATTTTGTCAACTGGCTTCTTTTGTGAGCCCTTAGTCTTAGGTGTGTCACTTGTGTCTTGGTTTTTTTAACATCGATCGCGACTGGTTCATCGTCCTGATCATTAAAATCAATTTTATGTTTTCCTGTAGGTGTTTCACTGGAGGAAGCCACAAATTTGACTTTCTTAACCTTGACAGTTGTATCAGTCACCTTAGGTGTATTATCAACTACAGGCTCAGATATAGGTGCAGGTGTGTCCTCTAAGTCTACTGATGTGTCAGTTTTCTCCTGAGGTTGAGGCACGTAGTTTGCATTAAAAGGTGGAGGAATTTCATGATATCCTAGACCTTCAGGCTTTTTAGATTGACGTTGGGCATCTAAAACTTTCCCTAGGTTCAGGCTTGAATTCCTAAACTTCTCTAGCTTACTATTCGCCTCTGCTACCTTTACCTTTGTTTCAGCTAGCTCTATGTCTTTGTCCTTAAGATTTTTGGTCAAGGCCTCTACATGCTCATACATAAGCTCTAACCTAACACACTGGTCACTCAGTTTGTCTTTCAGAACTATTACATTTTGAGCATCAGCCTTAAGTTTTTCCTTAAGATCTTGCTTAATGTCGTTTAGGCTAGCGTTATCAGCTTTTAAAGACTCATTTTGAGCAGTTATGGTTTTATGTGATTCTAAGACTAGATTTAACCTATCATTAGAAGTAACACATAACAAGCATAATTCATGAAAAAGAGAGTAAGTAAGACTAACCTTTGTGTGGTCGGATTCCACGTTTGCCATTTGAGCGGCAAACTCCAGAAGCGTCTGATCATTCGTCTTCTCCACCCACATCGGACTGCTGTTCCTTGTGGTCTGCTCTTCCCCTTCACATCAAGTCTCCGTGACTTCAGCCATGAAGGGTCTAGCATTTGATTCCGGATGTGAGCTCCAGTCGTAGGTACCATCCAGCTGTCTATATGATGTGACGTTTGAAAGTAGACCAGCTAGATTGGCTTGACCGACAGATGAACTCGGAAGGTATCGTTGTTGAGATTGATTCTGAAACTGTCCATGATGCTGTTGCTGCCCTTGGTAAGTATCTACCTTCGGTCGCTGACATTCTCTGGCGAAGTGTCCCAGACCTTGACAATTGTAGCACTTGACTTTGGACTTATCAAATCCAATCCCCTTATTGTTCATAGTCAGATTCCTCCCAGTTCGTTTGATGAATCTTTTAACCCGTTGGGTTACCATGGCCAGTTGCCATTTAAGGTCCATCTCCTCAAGATCGTCAGGGTCGACCTGATCATAGTCTTCATCCCAGAGAGCAGTATCGTTTATCTTCCCTTGAACGTAGTTCCCGTATGCGGCCACAAATGAAGCAAGCAAGTTCAAATGTTCTTCCGCTGATTTAGCGCTCATGGGCATCTTAGAATAGCTCTGAGATGTTGTTGCCTGTGCTGCTTGAGGTTGCTGTTCTTCTGATCTTCCCAACCCTAAGAATGCTCGATTCAATAAGTCATCAGTCTCTGCTAGTGATGACGTTTCTCCAGTGAAAAACGCTGTAGCAGTCTTCAGTTCAGCTGCGGCTGAAGGTTTTGTTGATTTTCCAAAATACATGGCTGGATTTTGGACTTGTTCGTAATCCGTTTCGGCCTTCAGTAGCTCGAAATGATAATCTCGCAACGTTCCCACAATATCCTCCAATGATTGGGTATAATACTTGTCCTCATTAAGCTTTATCATTGCCACATACATTGCCCACTTGGCTGGTAAGGCATCAAGAAGCTTATTGTTCTTGTCGGTGTCAGTATACTCAATCCCATGACTTTCAAGCTCGGTCAATAGATGATAAAAGCGAGTGATGGTATCATCCAGCTGTTCATCCTTTAACGACTTGAAAATCGCAAACTGTTGTTTCAACAGCTCCATACGCTTTCTTCGAACCCTTGGATTACCCTCACATCTCTTTTCCAGTGACTCCCTAAGTTCCTTAGATGTCTTCTGAGTCCGGAATGTGTGTAGTATATCCTGAGGCAACGCCATTCGAATTATCGAGAAAGCTCTGTTCTCGCCTTCATAAAGTTTCTTATCATCTTCTTTCATCATCTGATATGATAAGACTCTCTGACGGCCTTCAACTTCAGAAATTGGTGGAATGTATCCTTCGTCAATACAAACCCACATGCGCATGTCACTGAAACGCACAAAATCGGCAAACCGATCTTTCCACCAATAATAATCCTCGAGTTTCATCACCTTAGGCGGAGTATTTGCCTTCCCGACCTCCTGGTCCATTTCAAGAAACTTTTGAAGATTTGACATCGTCTCGAAAGTAATTGAATTGAACTTAATTAATTTAATTCGAAACTAATTTGAGTTAATTCTTTCGAATCTAGGTTGATTCGAATAGACATAAATTTAAATTTATTTGGGATTAAATTCGATTAAGTTTTGTAATTCAATTAAATTCGAAACTAATGACAGATTCGAAAGTCCTCAAACTCGAAGGTCAAGGCAAACTCGAACACTCAGTAGATTCGAAGCCCTATTCGACTCTAGTCCAAATTCGAATCAAACTCGAAAGTTAGCAGACTCGAGAACCTATTCGAAACTAGCACAAACTCGAATTAAACTCGAAAACACTCTGTATCAAACTCGAAAGGAGCGGATTTGGTTAGACTCGAGACTAAGATTAACCCTAATTACTCCTAACAGATTCGAGCGCCGCAAACTCGAAAAACGGCTAACACTTCGATTTCTTTACGTTTTGCAAATTAAATCAATATTTTTACAACGGAAAACATTGATTTCGATCAAAAACGTGAAAAACACGAAGTATTTCCCGGATAAAAATTTGCTAAGCTCGAAAAACACAAAAAAACTCGAATTGGAGAGAAAAACCGTCCAAAAGCGTCAAGAAACCCAGAATGTATCTAGATGAACACGAAGAACACCAAGAACACCCCGTAGGCTGTGATACCACTTGTAAGGTCTACCAAACACAGATCTATCTAGACGCGGAACCGTCAACGAGTGGGGGAATCCTCGTTAACGGGTAGACGGTAACAACTCTCACCAAAAACACGGAGAGTATCAGAAGCTGCACGAACTACACAAGAACGCACCTACGAACTGATTCTCTCCGAAACGACACTAACACTGATGATAAACTCGAAATCGCTTAATGCTTAATCACTCTCGAATTCTGCAAAAAGTCTGATTATATTTCGAGTCTATCCCTAATTATAGAGGCTAATTCGAGTCTGTCATGGGCTAAACTCGAATCCGGCCCAAAGCCCATTCGAGTTTGTCCTCACTGACATTCTCGAATCTGCCTAAGTAAGCATATTCGAATCTGTCTAACTGACCCATTCGAATCTGACCTAGATTCGAATCTTGGTCCTTAGACATTTCGAATCTACTTTGTCACATACTCAACTTAGTATTGAAACTTATGTTTCTACCTTATGATTGATTTTATCTTTGATCTTTATGTTTGAACTTCTTGTAATACGTTACATTAAGTTCAAACACACAAACAACAATAATAATTATCAACCATATATAAACATATATATCTAACACTTGCTAAACCACAATGTTGGATCACTTAGACTGCTATCGTCACACAGGGTGTACCAACATTATTTCATCTTATATTTATGTTTGTATAAGTCTTGCATAATATATATAATCACCAACAACAACAAGTTTCATAAAAACTCAAGTTTATAAGTTTCTAGTTTTATTTTTAAGTTGTTTCTTTAAATGTGCATATGAATATATGAACACATTATAAACATGGTAATATTATGAAAACATGTGTTATATATGTGTTATATAACTTTTACAACTTTTATACAAGTAGTCTTTGAATAAACAACAAAAATCATAAGTTGTTTAAAGTTTATAAAACTGTGGATTTTCGGCAGAAAATTTATATCGACTTTGAAAAATCATAACTAATTCATAACTCAACGAAATGAGTTGATACTTGTCTCAAAAGTTAGATCTATGTCTTAACTATAGATCTGGAATTTTTCATTGTTGGTACACCCTGTGTGACGATAGCAGTCTAAGTGATCCAACATTGTGGTTTAGCAAGTGTTAGATATATATATATTTATATATGGTTGATAACTATTATTGTTTGTGTGTTTGAACTTAATGTAACGTATTACAAGAAGTTCAAACATAAAGACCAAAGATAAAATCAATCATAAGGTAAAAACATAAGTTTCAATACTTAGTTAATTATGTTAAAAGGTAAATTCAAAATGTCTAAGGACCAAGATTCGAATCTAGGTCAGATTCGAATGGGTCAATTAGACAGATTCGAATATGCTTACTTTGGCAGATTCGAGAATGTCAATGAGGACAAACTCGAATGGGCCTTGGGCCGGATTCGAGTTCGGCCCATGACAGACTCTAATTAGCCTCTATAATTAGAGATAGACTCGAAATATTATCTGACTTTTTGCAGAATTCGAGAGTGATTAAGCAAAGAGCAATTTCGAGTTTATCATCAGTGTTAGTGTCGTTTCGGAGAGAATCAGTTCGTAGGTGCGTTCTTGTGTAGTTCGTGCAGCTTCTGATACTCTCCGTGTTTCTGGTGAGAGTTGTTTCCGTCTACCCGTTAAAGAGGATTCCGCACTCTTTGACAGTTCCGCGTCTAGATAGATCTGTGTTTGGTAGACCTTACAAGTGGTATCTAGAGCCTACGGGGTGTTCTTGGTGTTCTTCGTGTTCATCTAGATACATTCTAGGTTTCTTGACGCTTTTGGACGGTTTTTCTGTCATCTTCGTGTTTTTCGTGTTCTTCGAGCTTAGCCAATTGTTATCCGGGAAATACTTCGTCTTTTTCACGTTTTTGATCGAAATCATTATTTTTCGTTGAAAAATATTGATTTAATCTGCAAAATGTTAAGAAATCGAAGTATTAGCCGTTTTTCGAGTTTGCGGCGCTCGAATCTGTTAGGAGTAATTAGGGTTATTCTTAGTCTCGAGTCTAACCAAAATCCGCTCCTCTCGAGTTTGATAAAGTGTGTTTCGAGTTTGATTCGAGTCTGTGCTAGTTTCGAATAGGTTCTCGAGTCTGCTGACATTCGAGTTTGTTTCGAATTTGGTCTAGAGTCGAATAGGGCTTCGAATCTGCTGATTGTTCGAGTTTGCCTTGACCATCGAGTTTAGGAACTTTCGAATCTGTCATTAGTTTCGTCTTTAATTGAATTACAAAACTTAATCGAATTTAATCCCAAATAAATTTAAATTTAATTATATTCGAATCAACCCAGATTCGAAAGAATTAACTCAAATTAGTTTCGAATTAAATTAATTAAGTTCAATTCAATTACTTTCGAGACGATGTCAAATCTTCAAAAGTTTCTGCAAATGGACCACAAGGTCGGGAAGGCAAATACTCCGCCTAAGCTGATGAAACTCAAAGATTATTACTGGTGGAAAGATCGGTTTGCCGATTTTGTGCGTTTCAATGACATGCGCATGTGGGTGTGTATTGACGAAGGATACATTCCACCAATTTCTGAAGTTGAAGGCCGTCAGAGAGTCTTATCATATCAGATGATGACAAAAGATGATAAGAAACTTTATGAAGCCGAGAACAGAGCTTTCTCGATAATTCGAATGGTGTTGCCTCAGGATATACTACACACATTCCGGACTCATAAGACATCTAAGGAACTTTGGGAGTCACTTGAAAAGAGATGTGAGGGTAATCCGAGGGTTCGAAGAAAGCGTATGGAGCTGTTGAAACAACAGTTTGCGATTTTCAAGTCGTTAAAGGATGAACAGCTGGATGATACCATCACTCGCTTTTATCATCTATTGACCGAGGTTGAAAGTCATGGGATTGAGTATACTGACACCGACAAGAACAATAAGCTTCTTGATGCCTTACCAGCCAAGTGGGCGATGTATGTGGCAATGATAAAGCTTAATGAAGACAATTATTATACCCAATCATTGGAGGATATCGTGGGAACGTTGCGAGCTTATCATTTCGAGCTACTGAAGGCCGAAACGGATTACGAACAAGTCCAGAATCCAGCGATGTATTTTGGAAAATCAACAAAACCTTCAGCAACAGCTGATCTGAAAACTGCTACAGCGTTTTTCACCGGCGCAACATCGTCACTAGCTGAGACTGATGACACTCTGAACAGAGCGTTCTTAGGGTTGGGAAGATCAGAAGAACAGCAACCTCAAGCATCTCAGGCATCCACATCTCAGAGCTATTCTAAGATGCCTATGAGCGCTAAATCAGCGGAAGAACATTTGAACTTGCTTGCTTCATTTGTGGCCGCTTACGGGAACTGCGTTCAGGGGAAGATAAACGATCCCGCTCTCTGGGATGAAGACTATGATCAGGTCGACCCTGACGATCTTGAGGAGATGGACGTTAAATGGCAACTGGCCATGGTAACCCAACGGGTTAAAAGATTCATCAAACGAACTGGGAGGAATCTGACGATGAACAATAAGGGGATTGGATTTGATAAGTCCAAGGTCAAGTGCTACAATTGTCAAGGTCTAGGACACTTCACCAGAGAATGTCAGAGACCGAAGGTAGATACGTACCAAGGGCAGAATCAGCATCATGGACAGTTTCAGAATCAGTCCCAACAGCGTTACCTTCCGAGTTCCTCTACCGGTCAAGAAAATCTAGCTGGTCTACTATCAAAGGTCACATAAGATAGACAGCTTGATGGTACCTACGACTGGAGCTCACATCCGGAATCAAATGCTCGGGCTTTTATGGCTGAAGTCACGGAGACTGGATGTGAAGGGGAAGAGCAGACCACAAGGGACAGCAGTCCGATGTGGGTGGAGAAGACGAATGATCAGACGCTTCTGGAGTTTGCCGCTCAAATGGCCAACGTGGAATCCGATAACACAAAGGTTAGTCTGAATTACTCTCTTTTTCATGAATTATGCTTGTTATGTGTTACTTCTAATGATAGGTTAAATCTAATCTTAGAATCACATAAAACCATAACTGCTCAAAATGAGTCTTTAAAAGCTGATAACGCTAGCCTAAACGACATTAAGCAAGATCTTAAGGAAAAACTTAAGGCTGATGCTCAAGATGTAATAGTTCTGAAAGACAAACTGAGTGAGCAGTGTGTTAGGTTAGAGCTTATGTATGAGCATGTAGAGGCCTTGACCAAAAATCTTAAGGACAAAGACATAGAGCTAGCTGAAACAAAGGTAAAGGTAGCAGAGGCTAATAGTAAGCTAGAGAAGTTTAGGAATTCAAACCTGAACCTAGGGAAAGTTTTAGATGCTCAACGTCAATCTAAAAAGCTTGTAGGTCTAGGATTTCATGAAATTCCTCCACCTTTTAATGCAAACTACGTGCCTCAACCTCAGGAAAAACTGATAAATCAGTAGACTTAGAGGACATACCTGCACCTATATCTGAGCCTGTAGGAGAAAATACACCTAAGGTGACTGATACAACCGTCAATGTTAAGAAAGTCCAATTTGTGGCTCCTCCAGTGAAACACCGGCAGGAAAACATAAAATTGATTTTAATGATCAGGACGATGAACCAGTCGCGATAGATGTTCAAAAAGACCAGGACACAAGTGACACATATAAGACTAAGGTCTCACAAAAGAAGCCAATTGACAAAATGTCATGCTTTAGATGTCACGAGAGGGGGCATGTCGCTTCTACATGTCCACATAGGAAAGTTGATACTACACCTAAGACAGTGAAGCCAGAGCAGCCTAAACCCTCAACAAGTGTGGCGAGCACTAGTGGTTCTCAGAGTACCGAGAAAACTGTGCAGGCTGCACCAAAACATGTTGTGAAACAAACACCGGTAAAGGTTGGACCAAAAGAAGTGGTTAGGACAAATTCCCCGAATCGTGTCATTAATCAATCTAGGTCAGGACCTCAACAAGTCTATAGGAGCACAACACCTAGCAGGGCATACACTCCAGTTAGATCACATACTCCTGTTAGACATTACACACCGGTAAGAGCTCAGGGATCACAATCTGAAATGCAATATAATCGGAATTATTCGAGAGCTCCACAACAAATGCCTACTCAAAGGCAAAGAGTGAATTTACATCACTCGGCACCACAACAAACTCCTGTTCAACGACCCAAGTCACCTGAAAGGGGAGATGGGTATTTGAAAGAGTTGAAGTATGTGGACGAGAATGGTATTACCAAGTCAGTTATGGCTTGGGTTCCCCGTGATAACTAACCTATTTTCTTTCATGTGCAGGAGATTACCACAGGTCCAAACAATAAATGGTTCGTCGACAGTGGATGCTCCAGGCACATGACAGGGGAACGAAGTCTCCTTACAGACTTCAAGGGTGGGAATCGGGGATTTGTATCATTCGCGGGAAATAAAGGAGGAACTATCACTAGTACTGGAGAAGTCACTAATGGGACGATTACCTTGGATCAAGTTTATCACGTTGATAAACTGGTTCATAATCTAATTAGAGTATCTCAAATCTGTGATAGGAAGAATTCAGTGCTTTTTACTGACACTATAGCATTAGTGCAAAAACCGGGATTCAAGATACCTGAAGAATGGATATTGATGCGGGCTCCAAGGAAGAATGACTTGTACATGCTCGATATGAACAAGCCGGATACTTCGATGGGTCCGATCTGCTTACTATCAAAAGCTTCGGAGACTGAAGTTGTGGCACAGACGCATGGCTCACTTGCACCTAAGAAAAATGAACTACATAACGAAGAATGGGTTGGTGCACGGTGTGCCTATGAAGAGCTTTCAGTTCGAGGACAAGTGTCTACCATGCAAGAAGGGCAAACAACATAAGAAGACACACAAGTCCAAGACGCAGAACTCCATAACCTTTACATTCGATTTGTTGCATATGGATCTCTTCGGACCAATCAACAAAAGGAGTATAGGAGGTAGTTGGTATTGTTTTGTTATCACTGACGATTACTCACGATTTTCTTGGGTTTTCTTTCTAGGTACAAAGGACGAGACGGCTTCCAAGCTCATCAGGTTCTTGGACAAAGTCGAGAATTCCTACGGAACACGGGTTTAAAGGATACGTAGTGATAATGGAACAGAGTTCAAAAACACTGTAATTGGTGTATATTGCCTCTCAAAGGGCATAGTTTATCAATTTAGTGCACCATATGAGCCTCAACAAAATGGGGTGGCCGAACGTAATAACAGGACACTGATTGAGGCAGCCAGGACTATGCTTTCGGATTCAAAGCTTCCTACCATGTTTTGGGGGGAGGCAGTGAATACCGCATGTCATATTTTAGACCGGGTCCTAACTGTCAAATCTTTAAACAAAACCTGTTATGAAATTTTGAATAAACGGCCACCTAATTTAACTGGATTCAAACCGTTTGGGGTACCATGCACTTTATTGCGTACAAAACGTCAACCGAAGTTTGGTGAAAAGGCTGACGAAGGATACTTCCTAGGTTATGTGCCGAACTCACCAAACAAACGGGTTTTTAATAAAACAAATGGTACAGTGGAAATTGTGTATAACATTGAACTATTGAAGTCACAAGTTATACACATGAACCCCAAACAGGTCCGGAATGGATATTTGACTATGATATTTGAGTCATTTAACATTCCTTTGGATGAAAATGCAGGTACAATCGAAAAGGACATGGCGACGTTGCACCTGAATGACGATGGTCGTACCTTTCCGAGGACTACATTTCAATCCACTTCCGAGCCTACTTCGACTGAAGATGGATCTCTAGAAGTTACTGATCCAGAGGCACCTTCAACTGAGAATCAGACTCAGACAACAAGTTCCAACTCTGAGGAAAATGTCCACGAGGAGGAAAATGTAGAATCTGAGACAGTTCCCCCGTTAGGTGAAATAGGATCTAACTTAGGAGATAATCTGAGAGTTGACGAGATAGAGACCTCTAGGATTAACAAGAACCATCCTATAGAAAGCATCATAGGAAATCCTAATGAGGGTGTGAAGACTAGGAGTTGTTTAAATAACAACACAGTGTTGTTGTCGATGATAAACGACTCCGAGGCATATCATACCTGTCTCTATTCTTGTTTCATATCGCAAGTAGAGCCTAAGAATGTGCAAATGGCACTTAAGGATAACTCCTGGGTTGAAGCGATGCAGGAAGAACTTTCGCAGTTTAGGAAGCTAGAAGTGTGGGAGTTAGTTCCATTACCTCGAGGGGAAGTTGCCATAGGAACCAAATGGGTTTTTAAGTGCAAAAGAGACGATCGGGGTATAGTCACTCGCAACAAGGCTAGGCTAGTTGTAAAGGGTTTCAACCAAGAGGAGGGAATCGATTACAATGAGGTGTTTGCACCAGTAGCTAGGCTAGAAGCCATTAGGTTGTTTCTGGCTTTTGCTTCCTTCAAGGGATTTAAGGTATACCAATTAGATGTGAAGAGTGCTTTTCTATATGGAAAAGTGAAGGAGTTGGTGTACGTAGAACAGCCGCCGGATTTACAGATCCAAAATATCCTGATAGAGTATATCGTTTAGATAAGGCTCTATATGGATTACATCAGGCACCAAGGGCGTGGTATGAGACTCTATCCAACCATTTATTAGAAAACGGGTTTGAAAGGGGTAGGATAGATAGTATGTTGTTCGTTAAGATAAAAGGAGAACACTTCATCTTGGTACAAGTGTACGTCGATGATATCATTTTTGGTTCATCAGACGAACAGATGTGCAATGATTTCGAGAAGGTGATGAAGTCGAAATTCGAGATGAGTGCTATGGGAGAGTTAAATTTCTTTTTGGGGTTACAAGTTGACCAGAAGAAGGATTGTATGTTTATCCATCAGACGAAGTATGTCTATGACATATTACAACGATTCAGGATGGAAGGAACAAAATTGATTGCCCATTTCAGCACGCCGATTCAAGTGAATCACAATCTCGGACCGGGTACTGAAAGTGATACCGATGTGGATCCGACGTTATATCAGGCCATGATTGGATCACTTATGTATTTAACTGCTTCAAGACCTTGTTGGGAAATAGTTTAACTACATTCAAGCTGTTAGTTTAGACTTCTCAGACTGTTAGTAGATTTTACATGTAAATACAAAGTTCATGCTGCTAGTTGAAGAAACTCGAGCTGCCAGTGTAAAAGTTCAAGCTGCCCGAGCAAATCAACTCGAGCTGCTCAGTTCATGCTGTCAAGAGATTCAAGCTGCTCAACAGTTTCATAAACAGAAAGTGCTGATTTTCAGGAAAGATATCTACACGAAGATTCCAGCATATCTACTATCAGAGAAGTCATAGTCCTTCAAGGAAACAAGTCCAAAAAGCAATATAAATAGACAGAATAGGTTTTCTATTGCATAGGAGTTTTCTGCATATTTTTGAGTCTGTAATTGCTTCGTTGGTTAAGTTTTCTTAAGCCTCTAAGGTTGTAAAACCCTAAGAACAGTCTGTGTTCTTAGTCTAATCAAACAGATTAGAGGTGACTGTAATCATTGAATTCAGCAATGCAAACAGTCTTGATTACTTCTTATGTTTTATGCTTCATTGGTTCTGAAAGTTTTTGTTAAAATAATTAAGTGTTATTCCGCAAACTTCTTAATTAAACTTTGATTCAAAGCAAGATTATTGATTTATACTCTGATAAATTTCAAATCAGTTAATCTTGGTTATTTAGTTTTAGATCCTGACAAGTGGTATCAGAGCCACAGGTCGTTCTTTGTTTTTCAAAGTCGAAAACTTTCTTTCAAATTTTTAATCTTTTACAATGGAATTTGAAAATAGCAGCAGTGGATCTGGGCAAGGACTCAAAGTGCCTATGCTCAAGCCCACTGAGTTTGAGATGTGGAAACTCAGGATTCAACAGCATATTCAATTCATTGATTATGCCATATGGGAAGCTGTTGAATTCCCTCCTGTAGTTGATCCAGAACTTGATGATGAGGGAAAACCAGTCAAAACTCCTCCAAAAACTGAACTTGAAAGGAAGGCTAGAATGAATGAAGTGAAAGCACTCACACTATTACAAATAGCCATTCCTAATGCTTATCAACATCAGTTCAAAAAGTTTTATACTGCTCACTCTCTTTGGAATGCCTTAGAGAAGAGGTTTGCTGGTAATGCCAGTACCAAGAGAAATCAAAAAGACCTCTTGAAACAGCAGTATGAAAACTTTTCTGGTGGCAAGAATGAAAACCTCACTCAAATCTTTGACAGGTTCAACAAACTGATAAGTGAACTGGAAAGTGCAAAGGTCAATTTGGATCAAGATGAAGTCAATAGAAAGTTTCTCAGATCTCTTGGAGAAGAATGGACAGTCTATGCTGCACAATGGAGAACAAAAGACACTCTTGATGAGTTAGAATTGGATGATCAGTATAACAGTTTAAGAGTGTTTGAGACTGAGATTGATGCTAAAAAGAAATCTTTTTCTTATAATCACAATACTGCTTTTCTATCTTCTGAAAAATCTAATAACTGTGATTCTTTCTCAGGTGGTGATGGCAACTCTGCTGAAACTCACTATGAGGCCTTTGTTGTCAATGATGGATTATTTGCTCTAAATGTTGAAGACTTGGAACAAATTCATCCAGATGATCTTGAAGAGATGGATTTAAAGTGGCAACATGCAATGCTGACCATGAGAGCCAAAAGGTTTCTTAAAAGAACTGGAAGGGCCAACTTTCAAGCCAAGACAGAAGGCAAACCATCTTTTGATAAATCAAAAGTGGAATGCTATAAATGCCATAAGCTTGGTCACTTTGCCAGAGAATGTAGATCTCAAGGTCAACAGCCATCAAGGACTTCACAGCCCATCCAAGCGTCCTCATCAACAGCACTTGTCTCTCAAGAAGACAATGTGTTTGACTGGAGTGATCAGACAGAGGAAGAATTTCAAAATCAAGCACTTATGGCAGAAACATCAAATGTCTCCTCCACTGAACTACCATCTGAGGTAAATTCTAAACTCTGCTCTCAATCATGCAAAAATATGGTTAAAAAGTACAGAGATCATAATGAGAGCATGTGCAAAACTCTAGCTAAGATGGAAGAAAGGAGATATGAATATATGCAAGCCATAGAAGATCTGGAAAAACAGATCAATGATTATAAGGATAATGAGATTCAAATGGGGTATGATAGAACCTATCATGAATGGGAGAAAAAGGAACTCAATAAGAAAATAGAATCTCTGAATAAAAAGGTAGAAGAGACTGAACAGAAGGTGTTAGAGGCTAATAAGAAACTAGAATCTGTTAACATAGATCTAGGTAACTTCAAGTTGGCAAATCAAAAGCTGGAACACCTAATGGAAGTACAATTTAAAGACAGGGTGAAATCTCAGATTAATCCCAAAGAAGGTATAGGATATAGGGCCACTCCTCCTCCATACAACAACAAGTACATACACCCAATGAGTGAGGTTGCTGATAGACTTGTCAATGAACCACTAGATGAGTCTATGACTATTGTAGATCCTATCCTTGATAACAGTCCTGAATTAAAAGAAGATAAGAGTCAAAATAGAGACTATGACACAAAGAGTGCACCCATAGAAGTCCAAGTTCCCAGTAAGAAAGGAAAAGAGAAGATGAGTGTATGCAATGCTACTCCACAAGTTTCTGTACATTCTAACTGTAACACTGCATCTTCATCAAAAGGAACTAAAAGAGGTAAAACTGTTTCTATCTGCACATGCCAAAAGCATGGTGTTCAAAAGTTTCCTAAACAACAGCAGGTAAGAGGAAACCAGAGAAACAAGAACCAGAAATTGACAGAAAGGTCTGGTGTTCCAATTCAAACTGTCAAAAGATGCTTTCACTGTGGAAGGAAGAATCACTTAGCCAAGGATTGTTTTTACAAACCAGCTGTTGCAAAACAGACTGTGCATCACACAAAATCAAATCCTAATCAGGCAAAGCACTCAAAAGTGAAACCTTCCACAGCAGCTCCAAAGGAATAAAAATCCTGCTTCCAATTAATAGACTGAAATGAAAACTTTTAAAGATGGGTTTAAAAGTCATCGGTGCTGGAACTGCTACAATTGCTTTAGCTGGAGCTGCAGTCCAATGGATGGGGAAGAGAAATCCCCTTACCTAGCTATAAACTAAGGACGCCTTGGGAGTACCTATTGATGGAAGAGGGGCTCTAAGCGATCACGAGCGAAGACGTGTCGAAGTGAAAGCCCCTGGGATCCCCTATTGAATAGGGCGAGCTTGTTAGTCTTCCTTCCTGGGTGCTTGCCCGGGGTTGGTGTCCCACCTCCATAGCCACAGCATGGAGGAGCAGCTCCTTAATCCGCACTACAACCAATCAAAATGTTCTGCTCCTGCAACGAATGAAGCGAAGAAAGGTGAAAGAAGCGAAGGAAGAGCTACAGAAGCAAGACTAAGAACTAGCTCGGCTTAAGGAGTGAAGGACGGATACTGGCTCTTTAGGACTGATAGTACTCTTTTTCTTTAATTAATTAAGGGTAGGTAAGTAAGGAGCTGAAAACGATTCCATTCCTTTGGAGGGCCACTCATTTGTATCCCTTTCTAATGCAATATCTTCAATCAGATCTGTACGAGTGACAGGAAGAAGTCAGCTAGTTGCCATCCGCTCTGTCCCATTCTCCGATCTATGTCCGGTTCAGGAATTCATGCTCGCAGGTAAAGAGACTAAAGAAACAAGAACAGAAACAGTCTCTTGAAAGAGGGGGATACTTGATAGAATCTCTCTTGAGTTTCTCAAGTGGATTGAGAGAAGCGGGAGGCAATTACCTCCCGAATGGACGATGCCGGACCGGTGAGTAAAGAGTTGTCCTTTGGGCTCTTAGCTCTTTTGGTACCGTCGGTATTGCTTCTTTCTTTCAAGTTTTCCTAGGCCTACATCCCTTCTCGTTAGGTCTGGGGTCTTGTCGGTCCGGAGGGAGGGGGAGGGCTTTTATAAGAGCTCGGGGTTCTTCCTAGCGTATAGTATTGGGCAGATTGAGTCTTTCTCTAATATAGTACCTAATAGTTAGATTAAGCATTAGTAGAAATGCAGGGGCTTGCCTTAGGAAAGAAACTGCTGATATCCGAATGGCGTACGGAGCTGCTTACCCTAAGACTTCAACTCCAAGCGGCTTGCTGAGATCAAATGAGATATCCCAGATAGGAAAGTACGGAAGCGAGAGCGCCTTCATGAAAGCGGATAAAGGATATCCTCTCTTCTCGCTCTGTCTGCTTAATGCCTTCTATTGAATCGATTGGTGCCATTTCTTCTCTTGGAGGCAGGGCAATAGATTCATCTTGTCCTTGGCTTGTGAAGGGAATGAGGTAGGGTAGCCAAAGCCCCCAACAAAGGGATACCCGAAGAAGGACTTTTTGGAATGGGAATGGATGAAGCGGGGTGGAGGAATGGATGGGCCGGCCCATCCTAACATCATTTATGAGGAGCCGGACGACCTGAACGTGTACGAAAAAGCTGTCGTAAAGTTTCGTTCTTCGTTCCGTCGTCGACCCTATCTATGTTTCTACGATGGCCAACGAATCTTGCAGGAGTGCTAGCGCGCGCCCTTACGTTTTCTTCGCTTGCTCTGCAGTACGAGCCTCATACAAAGCCGCGCCCCTTTAATATGATGAAGAGGGGGATGTAGACCCATCGGGCAGGGATAATCATTCCGGTCCCGGGAGAGGTGGCGACCCTTCTCAAGAACCAAAAAGACTGAGCTGAGGGGAAGCCCTATGGTCCCCTTTTCCTCTCGACAAAACAGAAAGTATCATAGTACGTCGTCCTTCCCTCCCTTCTTAGTCACTACATTCTAAGGTCTGACTCTATCAATTCCCTGGACATCGACCTCCAGATTGCCTTGTAGTCAGAGGAAACTCAAACGTAAGCTAGAACCGGAGAAGAGAAGATACTTTAGGTTTAGTCTCCTTAACAGTCGAGCTATTTCTTTCCTCTGCTTGGGTCGAGTGAAGTAAAGACTGGCTACCTATAATATAAAGATCCCTCACTGCACACTTTAGATATAATGAAAACCTTTAGTTTAGGAGTCGGATGACAGTGGTATGACAACCTCAAACCCCGGTCCCATGGGGAGAGTTTTCTATTTGAGTTTCGGAAAAGAAAGGAGAAAGGTCTTTTGGAATCGTCTTCTTTTAAAAAAGATCTTCTCCCTTGTTCTTCCCTCTTCCTATGATCTTGACCTGACAAGTACCAAGGGCTTTCTTCCCATTCCTATCCAAAGGCTTTCGACTCCTACACCTGTGGTCTCTGTCAGAGTCAAAATATGCCGTGGAGAAGAGCTTACTTATGAGCGGAAGACGAAGTCGCAGGCTTTCATGAGCGGGGGAGGGCTAAGCACAGTTCTTTGAATCAAACGTTGAATGAAATGGGGGACGGGTAAAGCTACAGGCCCAAAAACTTCGACCCTTCTGGGGTGCCCAGGGCACCTCATCAGAACAGGCACTCGTAATCGTCCCTAACCTCTGTCTCTAACCTATTCCTTTTCCTCTGTCCTTTTACAGATTCTCAAAAGTAAATAAAAAACCGTCCACACATCAAAAACAAGTTTTGGCAAAGCCTAAATCAAGTTTTAAACAAATGTGGTGTGTCAAGGACAAATCTGTTGCTCAAACTGCTAATGCAAAAGATCAGACTGCTAAGTCAAAATCTGATGCTGTTAGTGCAAAAACTGAAACTGTTAGCACTACAAACACAGCTCAAGCTGCTGGGCATCAATCTGGAGCTGCTAGTGAATTATCTGAGACTGTCAGAAGAAAAGATGATCAAAATAGTTGGATACCTCATATTATCACTAAATACTCTCCAAAGACTCCATCAGTTGATCTCACTAAATATAAGAAGTCAAAAACAGTTTTTAGTTATGTCAATGTACAAGGCCAACCCAAAACCAATTTGGTTTGGGTTTACTCCACTACTAACTAAGCTGTTATTTGTGCAGGGCAACCACAGGTCTCCTCATAGATCAAGATGGCATCTGGACAGTGGATGCTCTAGGCACATGACAGGCAATTCTGAATGCTTGTCAAATTTCAAAGGTTTTGATGGAGGTTTTGTTGCATTTGGAGGCAACTCAAAAGGAGGTAAGGTTACAGGTAAAGGTACTGTTAATGCAGGCAACATGACATTCCATGATGTTCTGTATGTTGAACAGCTTAAGTACAATTTATTAAGTGTCTCTCAAATCTGTGACAAACAAAACATTGTTTTGTTCACAGATTCTGAATGCATTGTTCTCTCTAAAGATTTCAAAGTTCCTGAAAATCTTGTTTTACTTAGAACACCAAGAAAGGACAATGTTTACTGCCTGGACACAGATCTTTTACCTAAGTCAAATACTTTAAGCTGTTTGATATCCAAAGCATCATCCAATGAGTCTGCTCTTTGGCATAGAAGGATGTGTCATATAAACTTCAAGTCCATGAATATTTTAGTAAAAAAGAATCTGGTAAGAGGCTTACCACAAAAGGAGTTCATCTGTGATGATCACTGTGTAGCATGCCTTAAAGGTAAGCAACACAAAACTTCTCATAAGGCCAAAGAAATAAATTCAATCTCATCTGTTCTTCAGTTGCTACATATGGATCTATTTGGTCCAACTTCTGTTTTGAGTTTGAATAAAAGGGCTTACTGTTTGGTCATTGTTGATGATTTCACCAGATTTACTTGGGTTTACTTTCTTAGGTCCAAAGATGAAACTGCTGAACTAGTTAAGTCTTTTATCCTTAAGATAGAAAACCAATCCAATTCCAAAGTTAAGGTGATCAGATCAGACAATGGAACTGAATTTAAAAATCTCATTCTAAACAGTTTCTGTGAGTCCAAAGGTATTGCTAGACAATACAGTGCACCAAGAACACCACAGCAAAATGGTGTAGCTGAAAGAAAGAACAGAACATTAATTGAGGCTGCTAGAACAATGCTAGCTGATTCAAATCTGCCAATGACTTTCTGGGCAGAAGCTGTTAATACAGCCTGTTATGTTCTAAATAGGGTTCAAGTAGTTCAATCACAAGGGAAAACTCCCTATGAGTTATTCCATAACAGAAGTCCCCTAATATCTTTCTTCAAGCCTTTTGGATGCCCATGTACTATCCTTCACACTAAGACTCACTTAGGGAAGTTTGAAAGTAAGGCAGAAGAAGGATTCTTTGTAGGATACTCAACTCAAAGCTAGGCCTATAGAGTATACAACAGTGTGTCTAAAACAATTGAAGAAAGTGCCAATGTTGAATTTAATGAAAATACTGCTAATATCAAAGGCACTGGTCCTGATTGATTGTTTGATTTAGATTCACTAACAAATTCGCTGAGCTTTGTTGAGTATACTGCAGAAGCTGATGCATACAGGGTTGAAGCTGCTAACACGAATTCTCATGCTGCCAATACAATTTCTCATGCTGTTGGCACAAAGTTTCAGACTGCTGCAGATTCACCAAGTTGGGATGATTACATCACTCTACCACTTCTGTCATGTGATCCTCCAGGGGTCCTAAATGCTCCACTTAATGCGAATCCAGACACTGAAGTGCCATTTCCAAGTCCTGACAGTACAGCTCCAACACAAAAGGAAACAGTCCCAGATTCAAGTCAAGCTGTTCCAGAAACCGAACCATTCACTGGTTCTGATGGAGATGATACAAACCTTGGAACTTCTTTTCAAACAGAGAGAGAGCCCACACTAAGAGTTCACAAGTATCACCCTCTCAATCAAATACTGGGTGATCCAAGCACTCCTGTTCAAACAAGGAAAATGGTTCAAAATGAGACTGCTGCTGCTGAACTAGCAGTTCCTGAATTCAGTCTCGCTGCTTTTGAACATGCCTGTTTCATGTCTCAATTGGTACCTAAAAAGGCATCAGAAGCATTAAAAGATTCATCCTGGATTAAAGCTATGCAAGAAGAGCTTTTACAGTTCAAAATTCAGAATGTATGGACTCTGGTGGATCTTCCTAAAGGAAAAAGAGCAATAGGTACAAGATGGGTGTTCAGAAACAAGAAGGATGAGAGAGGGATAGTCATCAAGAACAAAGCAAGACTAGTAGCACAAGGGTACACTCAAGAAGAGGGAATAGATTATGATGATGTCTTTGCTCCAGTAGCAAGAATTGAAGCCATCAGACTATTTCTAGCATATGCAAGTTTCAAAGGATTTAAAGTGTATCAAATGGATGTTAAGTCTGCTTTCCTGTATGGGACAATTGAAGTGGAAGTATTTGTGTGTCAACCTCCTGGTTTTGAAGACTACAAGTATCCAGACAGGGTGTACAAGCTAGACAAAGCTCTCTATGGTCTTCACCAAGCCCCCAGAGCATGGTATGACACACTGTCATCATATCTTCTACAGAATGGATTCAAGAGAGGCACTCTGGACAAAACACTCTTCACTAAATCCATCAAAGCTGAGATTCTACTTGTCCAAATCTATGTTGATGACATCATCTTTGGCTCAACAAATGATTCTTTGTGCAAAGAATTTGAGTCCCTAATGCACAAAAGGTTTCAAATGAGTTCAATGGGAGAACTCACATTCTTTCTAGGGTTGCAGGTTAAACAGAAGCCTACTGGTCTATTCTTAAGTCAATCAAAGTATGTCAAAGACATACTGGAAAAGTTCGGCTATCAAGATACAAAGGTTGCAAGCACTCCAATGGATCCTCATAAGCAACTTCATACCGACAAAGATGGCATAGATGTGGACATTCATCTATACAGATCCCTTATAGGATCTCTCATGTATCTTACATCTTCTAGACCTGATATAATGTTTGTTGTCTGTGTGTGTGCTAGGTTTCAATGCTCTCCAAAGGAATCTCACTTAGTTGCTGTTAAGAGAATGTTTAGATATCTTAAAGGCCAACCACATTTAGGCCTATGGTATCCTAAAGACTCTCCTTTTGTACTAACTGCTTATTCTGACAGTGACTATGGTGGTTGCAACATTGACAGAAAATCCACAACTGGTGGATGCCAATACTTAGGAGCAAGACTGGTCTCTTGGCAATGCAAAAAGCAGACAATAGTGTCCACATCATCTACTGAAGCAAAATATGTAGCAGCTGCAAGTTGCTGCTCACAGGTAATGTGGATCCAAAATCAGCTTAGAGACTATGGTATGAATTTCTTATCCACTCCAATTTTTATTGACAACTCAAGTACAATCAGCATTGTGCAAAACCCAGTGAAATTCCCAAAAACCAAGCATATAGAAATCAGATTTCATTTTATCAGAGATTGTAATGAAAAGAAGTTAATCCAAGTTACCAAAATACATACAGATGATCAGTTAGCTGATCTATTCACAAAACCTCTTGATGTAGGATGGTTCACTTTCCTAGTATCAAATATTGGTATGGTAAACATGGATTAATTTATTTTCATTATTATCTACTCAGTATGCTTATTTAAGGGGGATATACTGTTTCATTGAAAAGTTGCATAATTTCTAACTAACAGCTTGAGTATTTTCTCAAGCTGCTAGTTCATTTTCTCATGCTGTTAGTTGTTTTCACTTGATCTGTCAAAGTGTGCAGGGTATTTGGGTAATTTCTCAAATGTGTGCGCGGGACCCAACCTTTTCGAAACCTTTAATGGTCCCAGCTTCGTTCAGTTGTAACTACCAGTTACATATTCTTCTTCCACGGCCTCTTGCTTTCTCTCTGAACGAATCACACATTCTTCTTTCAAACCCTAAACCATCGTTTCTTCATCAATGGAGTTTGTAAAAGAGCATAACTGCCTTCCATACACCCTAAAACACTCTGAACTTCAACCGTTTCATGCAATGATGGATTTCCTCAGGCACTCCCATATTCATTATGCCCTAACCATAAACCCTACTATATACATCTCCCATATTGAACAGTTTTGGAATCATGCATCTGTTCAAACCATCAATGGAGTGCCTACTCTCATATCCAAGATTGATGGAACTGTCATCAATATTACTGAGGAATCCATCAGACATCACTTGCATCTTCAAGATGCCTCAGGTATGACCGACCTATCCCTTCAAGCTTTACATTTTGGTCTTCAAAATATTGGTTATAGGGGCCCTGCTGATTCTTTTACTTTTCTTAAGGCACATTTTTCTCCTAAATGGAAATACCTTGTGCACATTATTCAGCAATGTTTAAGCCCCAAAAGAACTGGTTGGTCTGAGTTTTCTTCAAATATCGCCACTGCCTTAGTGTGCTTTTCTACTGGCCAACAGTTCAATTTTTCTAACATGATTTTTCAGGGGATGTTAAGGCATCATTCCCTAAAGAATGGGAAATTTTTGATGTATCCTAGGTTTTTGGCAGAAATTATTGCACACACCTGCACATCTTCACATTTACATAAACGGATACATGTTTCCCATAGGCACTCACTGTCTTCAATCAAAAGGCTATTAAAGCCAAGTGCCAATTTTGTAAGTATAGATGTTCCATTGCCTTCTGCAATGATGAACATCATTCCACGAAACAGAGGAGAGGGTCCTGAGCAGGCTCAGCCTATCATCACTGCTACACCCCCAGGACCCCAACCCCCTCCTCCCGATACACAAACTCCCTCTGATCCTTTTGTACAGCCAACCCGCCCACTCAGAAACATATACAAAAGAAAAAGGGGACCAGGAGCTCCTTCCTCCTCCTCCCATCAGCAAGAGCCATATATCCCTGTGCAGGAGGATACTCCTGCACAGAATATCCAAAGGGAACCAGTTGAGGACACTCCCATTCTCTCTCAGGAGGTGAACATCTCTTCAGATATGGTTCATATGGGTTCTGTGGCTGGCACTACTGATGTCTCTGCACAAGAGGCACAGGACAGTGCCAACATAGCTAAGACCACGCCCATGGCAATAGCAAGTGTGCAAACACAAGCTGGAAGTCCCCAAAACCAAGAAAAGAGGGGCCCAGAAGTTTCTACCTCTGGTCTTAATGTCAGTGATAGATCACAAGCACCTCAGGTGTTCTCTGATTATGAGGCTAGTCTGCAACAAATGCTCTTAACGGATCCCAGACTCAAACATGTTGTAGCTATGTTGGACCATCAAATGTCCATCATTGCTGCACAGGGGGCTCAAATATTTGCTCTCAAGCAGGCAGATGCTGCTCAAAATAAGCGAATGGATTATCTTCTCAGAGGCTTCACACTCTGTGGAAATAAAATTATGAAGTTAGAGCAGATGATTCAAACCCAAGGGGCACAGGTTGTGGTTTCTTCTGACCAAACCAATGCTTCCAAAAAGGGGGAGATTCAGGAGGTTCCCACATCAGTCCAAGCAGCTCCAACAACAACAGTCCAAGCAGCACCAACAGTTCCAGTTTCTAGGCTAGCAGTCCCAACAGCTTCTCAAGCTGTTAGCCTAGAACCTCAAGCTGTTCCTTCAAAACCCACTGGAGTTGTGATCAGAGAAGGAATTCAAGCTCCATCAAGCACAGTCCAAGCTACAACATCTGCTACAAAAGACAAGGGCAAGGGCATTCTCATTGAGTCTCCAAAGCATAAATTTTCCTCAAAAGAAGCCCAAATTGCCTTTAATGCTGAAGTTGCCAGAAAAATAGCAGAAGAACAAGACAAAGAATTAGAGCAGCAAGCCCAAACCCCAATGGATGATGATGAGACTTTAGGTGATTACTTAAAGGGGTTTGTGGTCAAGCAAGGAGCAATGAAAAGAAAGATGCCAACAGGGCACTCCAAGGCTGAGCATAGAAGATTTCTTATCAAATTTGCCTTTGCAGCAGGTATTCCAAAGAAAATGGCTCAGTCCATGTCTACTGAAAGGCTGCAGGAGATTCATGATAAGGAGATGGACAAAAGACAGAGAATAACAGTCTCTCCAGAAGCTCAACCATCCCAAGAAGTCCAACCAACAACCCAATCAGTCCAAACTGAAGCTGGTGCCAGTGCACCTACTCCCACTGATCAAGCAGTTGTCCCTATTCCTTCATCGGTTAAGAGAGTGCTCTTTGAGCAACAACTACAAAAGGCTATGGAGATAGAGAAGCTGATTGATCAGCATGATTTTACAAAGCCTCAAATTAACTACTGGTTTGCTAAGTCACTAGATGACCGTGACTTGAGAATAAAGTTTGTAATCAGAAGAGAGTCCGGACCTGAAGAAGAGTATGACACTTTTTGGCAGATAGTACAGAAGCTGACCAGAGATGAATTGATAAAGATGTACAATATAGGGTCAGTTACACAAGTAAGGTCTGCTCTTCCCCAAGTCAAGCAACTCATCAAAGATCTAAGTACAGTGGTTGATTCTGAGTTTGCAAGACAAGAGATAGAAGATGCTGAAAAGAAAGGGAAAAAGATCAAGCAGATTGATCTGTTTGTCAAATCAAAGATATTCAGAATCAAATTCACAGATGGGTCTGGTATTTTCTTCAATCTTGAGTATTTCAATTTTTCAAAAGATATGCTGCTGAAAATCAAATCAACTAGAATATATTGTGATAAAGAAGAGATGAAGAAAGAATTTTTGAAGGCTATAGATCATAAGCTTGCACAGTTGTGAGTTTTTGAAAGCCTTGGTTTGTAAATAACAGTTTACTTATTTATTTCCATGTTTTTATAGAACTTAAAGTCTTGTAAAGAATTTAAGTTAGGGGGAGATTGTTGGGAAATAGTTTAAGTACATTCAAGCTGTTAGTTTAGACTTCTCAGACTGTTAGTAGATTTTACATGTAAATATAAAGTTCATGCTGCTAGTTGAAGAAACTCGAGCTGCCAGTGTAAAAGTTCAAGCTGTCAGAGCAAATCAACTCGAGCTGCTCAGTTAATGCTGTCAAGAGATTCAAGCTGCTCAACAGTTTCATAAACAGAAAGTGCTGATTTTCAGGAAAGATATCTACACGAAGATTCCAGCATATCTACTATCAGAGAAGTCATAGTCCTTCAAGGAAACAAGTCCAAAAAGCAATATAAATAGACAGAATAGGTTTTCTATTGTATAGGAGTTTTCTGCATATTTTTGAGTCTGTAATTGCTTCGTTGGTTAAGTTTTCTTAAGCCTCTAAGGTTGTAAAACCCTAAGAACAGTCTGTGTTCTTCGTCTAATCAAACAGATTAGAGGTGATTGTAATCATTGAACTCAGCAATACAAACAGTCTTGATTACTTCTTATGTTTTATGCTTCATTGGTTCTGAAAGTTTTTGTTAAAATAATTAAGTGTTATTCCGCAAACTTCTTAATTAAACTTTGATTCAAAGCAAGATTATTGATTTATACTCTGATAAATTTCAAATCAGTTAATCTTGGTTTTTCAGTTTTAGATCCTGACAGACCTGACATTATGTTTGCTGTGTGTATTTGTGCTAGGTTTCAAGCTAATCCGAAGGAGATGCACATGAAAGCTGTGAAGCGGATTCTACGATACCTCAAGTCGAAACCGAAGCTGGGTCTTTGGTATCACGCGGAGGGAGATCTAGAGTTGGAAGCGTTCACGGATTCTGACTACGGAGGATGCAGTTTGACGCGCAAATCTACAACTGGAGGTTGTCAATTCCTAGGAGGGAGACTAGTATCCTGGCAATGCAAGAAACAAACGTCGGTAGCCGTGTCAACGTGCGAGGCCGAGTATGTTGCTGCTGGTTGTTGCTGCTCACAAGTTCTGTGGATACAACAACAATTGCGGGATTACAGTTTGGCTTACACTCAAACTCCTATTAGGATAGATAACCAATCTACAATTGTTATAACAAATAATCCAGTTAAACACAACAAAACAAGGCACATAGACATTAGGCATCATTTTATCCGTGATTGTGCTGAAAAGAACTTAATCAAGTTGGTAAAAGTGGCAACGGAGGTAAATAATGCTGATTTATTTACCAAAGCCTTTGATAAGTCACGGTTTGAATATTTAATTCAACTAAATGGAATGCGCAACCCAGAGTAATTTGACCTTAGTAGTAGTTTCTTTCCTTTTATAGCTGTAGTATTTCTTTCTTTTTATAGTAAGTCTGCTAATTTAGGATAGTTTCTATTTTTAGTAACTTAGTAGGTTATCTTCTTTTATTGCTATTTCTTATGAGAAACAAAAAAAAAAAGAGAGAAAATCATAAAAATACAAAAAAAGAGAATATCAAAAAAAAAAAAGTTAAGTCTTAGATGCATAGGTTCAAAGTGACGAAAATTAGCATAGTCGTTACAAACTCTAAGTGTTTAGGCTTTCACACATAATGCACCTAAAATTCTAAGTGTTATACTTTATTTTAGTTTGATGTGTTGGCAGGCATAATACATATAGGGAGTTCCAAGGCAAATAAAATATTCAAGAAAAAGTCAAACGTGTCACTAACTTAGATGTATGACCAATCGGTCTTAGTTTTTATGTACACGACATACAAACTTTGAGTCTAAATGAGGTATGCAAACTTTCTGGGGATGTATAGCGACATCAAATACATCTTAAAATGGAAAGAATAGAAAAATCATACAAAATTGAGAGTCAAAAACATGTAACTCTGTTGTACGTAAGTACAGACCTGTTGCCTCTGTTTAGATTCGGGTTAGCAAGATAAGTCGCTTTGTTGTACGTCGGTACAGACCTGTCACCACTGTCTTGCTAGCTTTAAGAATAAACCTTAAGTCAAACTAAGACACTTTGTTGTATGAAAATACAGACCTGTGTCCGATGTTTGTCTTTTAAAGAAAGTTTGCAAATACCAACAAGTTAGAATCTTTGTCTGTATGCCTTGATCATAAAAGTATGTCTATGTCTGAGTCACGTAAGATAATTTAATGATAAATAAAAATGCCAAGGGATATTCCGAAATGTAGAATGTTTAAAGGGGTAAATACCAACAATAGGCTAAATGGGTATGTCACGACAAACAATCAAAGGAATCAAAAATTCCTACGTGTGAAAGTTTGAGTACTGAAAGTGAGTATCAGACACCGCTATCTGATTGAACCTTTCTTTGACTATACTCGTCAAAAATATTTTGTTAAAAGTTTAGCATAGGTTGTAAATTTTAATAAATATAGTTTAAGTCTAAGTTAAATTTTTTGGTCAAAAATTTAAAATTTTATTTTATTTTATTTTATCTTAGTTTATTTTATTTTATTTTATTTTATTTTTTACTTAGGAAAAAGGTCAAAAATTACTGAGGGTGCATTCATAGTTGGATAAAATAAAACATTGCGTGAAAATCTTGTGCTTAGGGTAAAAGATTTGGCATAGTTTATTCCGTTACACAATAAGGTTGAAAAAGTTGAATTCATTTCAAAATTTTCGAAATTTTCTAAGTGTTTTGGATGATTCGAGTTTAGTTTAAACTCGAAATTGGGTGACCTCGAATCTGTCATTAGATTCGAAAGTGGCCATAGACTCGAAGGTAGGTGGTATAAATAGGTTAACAGTAACGTCATTAAGTCATCTGTTTTCGAATCTGTACTCTCGAATCTATTAGGCGATTTCGAATCTGTCTGCTCGAGTCTACCGTTTTCCACAAAACAACAATTTGTCGAGTTTCTTACGTGTGTGTTCGATTCTACTAATACATCTAGGTATAAGCAGCTGGTTTGTACAAGATTTGAGTAGTTTTATTCACCATTTAAGTCAAAATCATCGATATTTGAATGTTCATGGGTCGAAATCATGTTGTTTACAAATTACAAAGTTTGGACCTGTAAATAGTCAAATTAAATGCAAATTTCTATGATTAGTACCTAGTAGGGCTAATGAATGTAATTTTTCGAGTCCAAAAAAGGTTAAAATCATGCGTTTTGGTGATGATTTGGGCCGACGGGTACGAATCTGTTCATGACAAGTCTCGAGTTTGTCAGTAAACTCGAGAAGGTCATTACATTCGAATGTGTCATCAAACTCGAAAAAGGGTTTCTTCGAATCTGTTTATTCGAATCTGTCATTTTATTTGAATTATTCAATTTAAATTTAATTAAATTGTAGAAATTCATTTGTGTTGGATTTTGTACTTAAACAAGTTCAAAGTAAACAAATTTGAATTTAAACAAGTTTATTGATTTTTAATAATTCTAATAGTTTATCTATTGTGCAGATATGGCTGTTCGAGTATTCGTGCCGAAGCATAATATTGTCATTCCCCCCGACCATCATATCCCTGAGGCGCAGGGTTTTCGTCAGATGTTAGATTTCCTAGTAGAGTCTAGGATTGCTTTTGCTTTGTCTCATAACATTCAAATTGTTATTCCATATGTACGACAGTTTTACGAGCACTTACAAGTTGATTATTCCGTCACTCCCACAGTTTTGAGAACAAGGATAGCAGGACAACCATTGGTGTTTTCTGCTGATTTGCTGCGTCAGGTTTTGCAGCTAGGATCTCAGGAAGAAGAGTCTGGGCCTATTGACTTTCCCCTAAGTATTAGGCAAGCAGCTTTTCAGAGGATGGGTTACAGCTTGGATGTTACTAAAACATCATATATGCAGAGTGGGATTATAGGTCAGTGGAGGTTTCTGGCGCATGTTTTCATGGTTTGTTTTGCGGCCAAGAAAGCTGGTTTTGATTATATTGTCTCGAAGATCCAATCCGGGATGATCGCTTTAGTTTATAATCGGCCCTTCAGCTTTTCTGAAATGTTTTTCTTGGAATTCGTTCATCAAATCACGGCACCTGAGCAGCAACAATTTCTGCTATATCCTCGTTTCATAATGATGCTCATCAGGCACTTCTTGCCGAATTTGCCGCAGCTAAATGAGATCCAAAGCGTAGCAGTGATGGATAAAAGGATTTTTGCTGACTGTTCTTCGCACAGAGGAAGGCTAGCAGTTCCAGTAGAACGAACGTTGTTTGGAGCAGTTCTAGATAGGAACTTTGAAGCACCAGATACTGCCAACTGGGCAGGTGAAGTGGAAGTTCAGCCTAGACCGCCACAACAACAACCACAGCAACCACGTGCACAACAACAAAGGAGACGACAAAGAGCTACTGCGAGTCAAACTCAGGCAACTAGGCCTTCTACAAGTGAACAGCAACAAGTACAAGAGGCAGGGCCTTCAGGTACACCAACAGAACCGATTCAGACATCCGATCAGTTGTGTCAGACGTTACATGAAATTTGGGAAGCTGGTCCTCATGCCAATGAAGAAATATCTGCAGCGTTAATTGGAGAATTATTAGAGCCTCCAGAGGGAGAAGAAGATGTGTTGAGGGAAATTGATGAATATGAACCTGAGCAATCAATTAATGACTTGTCATCGTCAGCAACCGAGTCAGAAGATATGGAGGAGATACAGGTTGAAGCTCCAGAGTCCGTATCTACAGAACCTCCTGTTCAGATAACAACTTATGGATCGAGAGTAGTGGTAATTAATGAAGAAGCTTCAAGGCGGCGAGCATCACGAGAGTCTGATGACTCTGATTTTGAAGAAGAAGAGGTCGCTCCATTAGTGACGAGGCAAAGGGCCAAGCGTCATCGATTTATGCAAGGATCTACTTCAGCTTCAGCAGAACAACCTGAAATTCCTCAACTTCAAATTCCTCAACCTCAGATCCCTCAAACCGCCATTCCATCATCACCACCTCATGATGAACCGTACATCCCATCGCCGATCATTCCAACTCCAATTCAATCCATCCCATCAACCTCATCCACATACGCCGACAATCAAAGGTTCTTGCAGCTTAAAGATTGAGTTGACTTCCAACATATCCAAATCTTCGGTCTGACCACGGCAATCGGTGAACTTCAGAAACATAACGCCAATATTGATAAGGAGAATGCCGATCTGAAAAAGATAGTGGAAAAAGTTCAGGAAGAGAACTTAGAGTTAAAGACTTTTGTCGCTGATCAAGCAGCTGAGCTAAGATCGATGCGCTCCCTAGTTGAGCAGTTAATGAAAAATATACAAGCTCAGGGGGAGACATCCTGCCGTGATCAAGTGGAGCGGCCGAGGGATGATGATAATGAATATGACCAAGGCAATGATCCCAGCACTCAAAGACAGAATGAGCCAGTAGATTTTTCTGCTGCTCAGGATGCTCAATCTCATGGGGAGCCAAGTCAATCAGGAACTGAAGTAGGAGGGCCCAGTTCGTCTAAACCTACAGAGTATGAGACAAGTGAGATGATTGACGCACTTATGGATCTCGATGATGACCCGATGGACATGGGCTTTGACTTTGAAGATGATATGGAAGAACTGGAAGAGGGAGAATTTGTTCCTGAAGAGATTGTTGATTGGAGATCAGATGATGAGGTGTGTGCTGACGAAGACGATGAAGCCAATGAGATCGTCGTTCAGCAAAATCCAATCACTGATACGTATGTGATAGAAGGAAAAGATGTTGTTAACATAGAAGTGGTGAATGCTGCTTTAAATATTGAGTCATCAATAGAAGAGCCTGCAAGAGAGCTAACTAATGAAGAGAAAAGAAAGCTATAGTTCAGGGCAGAGAAGAAGGACTTAGAGCTGAAAAAGAAGATGAGGGTGCCGGGTACTGGAAAACTGTCAGGAAGCATCTTAAGCTGGTTCTTTGATCGGGAACTGCAGCTATTCATAATCAAGAGAAAAGATGGGCTCCAGTACCTCAGAAGATCTTTGAAGGTATTCAATTCATTGCCGAAGATTAAGATAAAAGCGTTAGCATGGAAAGAAGTAATCAATATCGGCAATGACCCTTACGCAGAAATAATTGCCAGAATCATAAGGTAAGAGGGAAGGTCGAGAAAGTTTGAACGGCATAATCCAACGATAGGAAAAAGAGTAGAGGATCATTCTAGAATTGATCCTCTAACTGGGCGTCCATGGATGAAGATTCAATACAGACCCGTAAGATGTTTGAGGAAGGTACCGCTCAAGCCTATGCCACAGAACGTCATGAAAAATCTGAACTGGTGGTATGTTGAGAGTGAAACGGGAGAAGCGGTGATGGAAAATTTTGAAAAAAAGGTGATTCTTAGAATCTATGATCCTCTTCACCTGGTAAACCTTTCTCGAGATGACCTTCAAATTTTGCATGCTCATAAGATTTCAAGTGATACTCATATGGATGGTGAGGCTAGAAAGTATGAGAATGTAGTTAAAGTGTGTGTTGAAAGGGTTTGTATGCTGGAAACAGTTTGAATAAATAATAAGTAAAGTACTTAATCAAATGTGTGAATTATTAGAAGCTATCGTCAAGGGGGAGTCTGTTGGTACACCCTGTGTGACGATAGCAGTCTAAGTGATCCAACATTGTGGTTTAGCAAGTGTTAGATATATATGTTTATATATGGTTGATAACTATTATTGTTTGTGTGTTTGAACTTAATGTAACGTATTACAAGAAGTTCAAACATAAAGATCAAAGATAAAATCAATCATAAGGTAAAAACATAAGTTTCAATACTTAGTTAATTATGTTAAAAGGTAAATTCGAAATGTCTAAGGACCAAGATTCGAATCTAGGTCAGATTCGAATGGGTCAGTTAGACAGATTCAAATATGCTTACTTAGGCAGATTCGAGAATGTCAGTGAGGACAAACTCGAATGGGCCTTGGGCCGGATTCGAGTTTGGCCCATGACAGACTCGAATTAGCCTCTATAATTAGGGATAGACTCGAAATATTATCTTACTTTTTGCAGAATTCGAAAGTGATTAAGCAAAGAGAGATTTCGAGTTTATCATCAGTGTTAGTGTCGTTTCGGAGAGAATCAGTTCGTAGGTGCGTTCTTGTGTAGTTCGTGCAGCTTCTGATAGTCTCCGTGTGATCGGTGAGAGTTGTTTCCGTCTACCCGTTAAAGAGGATTCCGCACTCTTTGACGGTTCCGCATCTAGATAGATCTGTGTTTGGTAGACCTTACATTCATAATTTATTTTGGAGTTTAAGACCTCCAGAAATTATTTGGGAAACCGAAAGTTTGACAGCTCAAAAATGGCCAACATAGGGTTTTTAACGAGCTTTTTCACCAACCTAAACATCTCGAAAAATGGCTGTTCTTGATTCTAAAAATCGTTTGTATATAGTAGTTTAATGTCCTAGAAAACCAAAGTCTAAAACATTTTGGAGCTTGGTCAAAAACAGCCTCAAATTAGGCCGAAAAACCTCCGAAAAAGCTGGAAAATTATATATATAAACTTGACGTATTAAGCGAAGTTTATTTATAAACTTGTAATGTTGGGTGATTTAAGACATAAAAATCTATAAATATATATATATATATATATATATATATATATATATATATATATATATATATATATATATATATATATATATATATATATATATATATATATATATATATATATATATATATATTATCATATATTAGAGATATTAAGTCCTTATTATCATTTAGGACTTGATTAAACTCACTCGACGCATCATCCATCCATTTACACTAAAAGCTTTTTACGCTAGATTTTTGCCATCGCAATCCCGGTGAGTCTTCATAGCCCCTATTTTCACTATCTATTGGGGTGGAAATACATGCACTGTTTTTATATGGACATCAAAACTGTTTATTTCTTATATGTATTACATGTTTGGTTCCATCAGCCCTCAAATCATGAACCGTTAATTGGATTTATTTGCAAGCGCGAATATATTGTGGATAGATCTATCGGGAGTAATGTCCCCCATTCGGGTTAGTTCGGGTCGGCTAACAGCGAGTGCATATATATTCAACACACGGTATTACGTATGGGAATACTGCACAGGGCAAACTCATTTTAATTAAGCTTCGGTTGCATGATGGTTTATGTAATACATACACGGAATTTATGATTTTGTAAATTCAACTCATCTGATAATGTCCATATAACTGGTCTTTTCGCGTAAACCTATGAGCTCACCAACAATTTGTTGACGTATTTTTGGATGTATTTTCAGGTGTTTAAGACATGCACATTCCTCGGAAGTATTCCAAGGCTTCCGTTCATTTTGGTGTCGCTTCATTTTCAAACTCGGAGATTTACTTGCATCTTTCCGGATAAACTAATTTTTGTATTTAAATCTTGGTATTTTTAGAACTACTTACGCTGTATTTTGGTTATGTAAAACACTATTTATATTTGAAGTTAAATCAATCTATTTTTGAAAACGTCCATATAGTGGTCGTTCGTTATGATTATGGTTACGTTTCCGCGACGTCGCGCTTCGTTGCCAACCGGGGTCACGGGGTGTGACATTCTCTCAGTGAGTATAAAAGGAAGCTTCTAAGGAGTGTGAGAGAACCAAGAGAGAAATATCCAGAACGTGCAAAAGAATTATGTCTTCATGCATGCCATGTCTGCTTAGAAAGGAATAGTTAGTGTGTCCAAGTTGTTCTTATTCTAAGATGTCTGTCTGTCTTGTAAATCAGTGAGTGCACCTTAGTGAGTCAATTCATTGTTAAATAGTCTGAGCGAGTCTTAGATTAGTTGTTCATCTGTTGTTTTCGTCATCTCAGTTTGAACCATTCCGCAGTTCAAACCTGTTTGTAATTAACACTTTTTGATATGTACATACAAACATTGAGAAAGTTTGTTGAAATTTTAAAAAGCTGTATTCACCCCCCCCCCCCCCTCTACAGCTTACAACAAAACCTTTTGGGACCTACAGTCTTGTACGCACTTGATTGACATACTGTTGTGCTTTAAATGTTAAAATGGTTGGATTTAGTCCTAACTTGTTTTTTTTTTTTCTACTAAAACATCCTAAGTGTTTATTCACTTAGTTCCTTTTCATAAATCCTAAAGAACAATTCCAAGTGGGTGTTGCTTTTATTATTTGATCTTTATCTTGCTTATTTGCTTTTGATAGTTTAGATCATCATAGTCTTTCTTTATCTTTCATTTTAGTTTAAGCATTTTAGTTTAATTTCTCTCTTAGGTACATTCATGCATTTCGTCGTTTAGATTAGTTTAGTTTGTAGATAATCCATCATTTTACCTTCTAAGTGGCTAGATATTACTATATTAGCAAACCTCCAAGTATCGGTATCTCGTTTCTATTCGTCGTTCCCTATGTTCGATAAATTCCCGAGGTCAGCTTCAAGCTGTACTATCTATAACTGGTACACTGCCAGTGGTATTTGGTATAACTTAGGATTTTCTTCATTTCTTTTGTTCTTATAGCAAAATTCGCGCACATCAAAAGATTTTAGAAATTGAACTTATGAAATGTGAATTTTCTTTGAAAAATGAAATTCCCACACATAGAAAGTATTTTGGACATGAAACTCAGATAGTGAATGATAAATGTCGAATAATGGAGAATGAAACTCAGGTGACATGATATAAATCTCGGATGAAGTGTCAAACTCATCCCATTATCTATCAAACTCGAATGAAGCATGATCAAAGTCGAATGGCTTATGATCAAACTCGAAAGAGTCTTTATGAAACTCGAATGAAATGTATCAAACTCGAATGCATCTTTATACAACTCGGGAAACACTTAGAAAAAATCGAATGGCACTTTGTAAAACTCAAATGATACTTAGGAAATGTCGGATGAACCTTCATGCGAGTTTTAATCATGAAAAATATCTCAAGTCCTTTAATACACTGATAACTCAAAAAGTACTTTCAGGCACCTAAATTCAGAAAAAATAACATGACCATGCTCAAAAATATTAACTAAACATAAACTCTTTACAAAACTTGATCCAAAAACAACAAATTGAATGATAAATCTCAGATTTTCAGAAAGAATATAACTCGAAAAATCAATCCTAAACACTCGAATTAAATCTAGTATGTTGCACTATAATTCGTGAAATTTGAAATCCATGTTCAGTTCACCATGATGCACACATTCAAACAATCAATTTTAACATTTAAACACACATTCAAGATTTCAGATTTGCACTTATCGATATCATGAAGAACAGGCAAACACACACTCACAGTTACAGAAAAACCATACATAAACAGGAAATAAATGAAAAACACTGAACATAAACACAAAAAACATACAAATTTGCACTTAACAACTTTGAATCAAGCACAAAGTGGTTGCTTGTTGCTGTTCGATTGAAATCAGAGAGAAAAAAGGATAAATTGCAGTGCACAATATTCGATGAGTGTGAAATGTGAAAAACGAAATTTGAAATTTGAATTTCAAATTTAAACCATTTGCATTTGGTACCCGGCCCATCTCATTTCTTTCTCTTTTTTATTTAAGCCAAAAAAAATGAAACACACCATAAAAATAAAAACCACACATTTAAAAATTAAAAATAAAAACACATTCTAAAAAGAGGGACATTTAAAAAAATAACTATAAAAATAAAATAAAATAAAGAACAATAAACAAAAAATTTCTCCCCTTGAAAAATGCAGATTTGATCCCCCTCAAATTGATGTCACTTTTTAAAAACGCTCCCCCTGCAAGTAAGCACATTTAAAAAAGATCAGATAATTTATTCAACACAGATACTCAGATAAAAACTACAGGTAGCTCCCCTACACACGACAATCCATTCATCAGTTAAATCTTATAAAAATCAGGACTCTGAAAGAACAAGAGATTAACTTAAAATAAATCAAGTAAAAATTGAAAATTGCAAAATTATATTTTGTAGCCACTGAATGTTGAAATCTAACGATTCATCATACCTAATTTGTATACCAAAAACTTAAAACATTTTTCATCTAACGCTTTGTTAAACAAATCAGCTAACTGTTATTCAAAAGGTACAAAGTACAATTCAACATTACCGTTTTCTACATGATCCTTAACAAAATGATATCGGATGTCGATGTGCTTATTCTTAGAGTGTTGCACAGGATTCGATACTATTGTGATTGCACTCTGACAGTCACAGTATATTGGAATCTTCTGAGGTGCAACCCCATAGTCTCATAATTAGCTCTTCACCCACAGCACTTGAGAGCAGCATGAAGATACGGCTACGTATTCTGCTTCAGCTGTTGACAGTGAGACACAATGTTGTTTCTTGGATGACCAGCAGACAGGTTTATCACCAAGAAATTGAACTACTCCTGATGTGCTTTTTTGTCCATTTTGTCACCTGCATGATCAGCATAAATGAAGGCGGTCAATGTAAAATTTGATTCCTTAGGATACCACAAACCCAGATTCAAGGTACCCTTAGGATCTCTTAGAATCTATTTGGCGGCAACCAAATGAGATTCTTTCGGATTCGCCTGATATAGAGAAAAAACACATGTATCAAACATAATATCTGGTCTTCTCGCTGGTAAGTCCATAAATGAACCATATTCCTTTATATTAAGTAACGTCTACAGGTTTCCTTGAAATGTCTTCATCGAGTTTCGATTTCGAATCAGGAGGTATGGGTGTTTTCATCGGGGTACTGCGTGTCATATTGAATTTTTTCAACATGTCTTGAATGTATTTCGACTGATTAATAAAAATTTCATCACTCAGTTGTCTTACTTGTAACCCCATGAAAAAATATATTTCAGCCATCATGGTCGTTTCAAACTTTGGGGAAATTAAAAACGCGAACTTTTTACAAAATTCAGGATTTGTAAACCCAAATATTATGTCATCTACATATATTTGTATTACAATGATATCAGGACCTTGATGATTTAAGAACAGGGTAGTGTCTACTACACCTTTGTTGGAACCACATTTTATTAGATAAAGCAATAATGCATCATACCATGCTCGTGGTGTTTGTTTAAGACCGAAAGGTGACTTATTTAAAATATATACATGATCAGGCTTCGAAGGATCTATGAAACCTTCTGGCTGATATGTATATGCTTCATCTTTTAGTTCCCCATTTAAGAACGCCGTCTTTACATCCATCTGATAAACTGTGAAGTTCTTATGAGCTGCAAAAGCGAATACATCCGTATAGCCTAGATTCTAGCAACTCGTGCAAACGTCTCGTCATAGTCAATCCCTTATTGTTGACTGTATGCCTTCGCTACAAGTCTTGCTTTGTTATGAATGATCACTCCTTGTTCATCCTTCTTGTTTTTGACGATCCACATCATGTCAATGATGGATTTATCCTTAGGTTTTCCGATAATCTCCAAACTCTAAACTGTTCAAATTGATTTTGTTCCTCTTGCATTGCGACAATCCAATCTGCATCCTGAAGAGCTTCTTTAACTGTTTACGTTCGATCTTACTCAAAATATTTGAGAAGAGACACTAGTTGTTTGTAGCTCTTCGGGTTTGAACTGACGAAGAGGGATCTCCTATGATGTTTTCCGGAGGGTGATCCCTCTCCCATTTATGTGTACGAGGATAATGTTGAAGTTGTTCTTGATTGGGGTCTAAATTAAGATAGGGTTGATGGGGAGGAGATTTCGAAGGTGTTGGAATATCAACTGGAATAGGGGTTTCGGAGTCTGATTATTCAATGGTAAAGCTTGATTTTCTGGAGCTGTAGATTGTTGAACACTGTCAGACGAAACAACTATAGAATCTCTAGAAATTGCTAGTGGTGAATGATCTGAGATGATAATAGGATCTTCAGTAACCTATCAGGAACCAAATTTGTTGAGAAATATTCTAATTATGTCAAGCTGTTAGTTAAATTTCTCAAACTGTTAGTAGTATTTCTGTGTAATTACAAAGTTCAAGCTCCTAGTTAAATAAGTTCGAGCAGCTAGTTCAAAAGTTCAAGCTGCCAGAGTTAAAAGTTCAAGCTGCTCAACAGATTAACAACAGAAAGTGCTGAAATTCAGGAAGTTATATATATTCCAAGATTTGAATATCTTCCAAGCATATCTACTACCAGAGAAATCAAAGTTCATCAAGGAACAAATCAGAAGGCTATATATATAGACTAGGTCTTTCGATTGTATGTCTGTACATGAACGTTTTGTAATTCTGTGCTTCATTGTAATTGCTTTCGGATAAAGTTTCTCAAGCCTCTAAGGTTGTAAAACCCTAAGAACAATCTGTGTTATTTGTCTATTCAAACAGATTAGAGGTGATTGTAATAAGTGATTTTGGAAATATGAAGAATTTGAGTTTAATTATATTTATCTGTTATTTATTCTAAAAGTTTTCTTAAAACAATTAAGTGTTAATCCGCAAACATCTTAATTGGACTTTGATTTAATACAAGGTTATTGGTTTACACTCTGATTTATTAAAACCAGTTAATCTTAGGTGATTTTTGATCTTGACAAGTGCTATCAGAGCCACATGTTTTGTTTGTTATTCTTTGTTTTCAAAGTCAGAAACTTTCTTTGTTTTAAAAAATTTTATTTTACTACAATGGAGTTTGAAAATAGCAGTTGTGGATCTGGGCAAGGATCAAAGTGGCTATGCTCAAACCCACTGAGTTCGAGATATGGAAACTCATGATTCAACAGCACATTCAATTTATTGATTATGCCATATGTGAAGCTGTTGAAAATCCTCCTGCAGTTGATCCTGAACTAGATGCTGAGGGCAAACCTAGAAAAACACCTCAAAAACTGAAGTTGAATGAAAGGCTAGAATGAATGAAGTGAAAGCTCTTACTCTTTTACAAATAGCCATTCCTAATGCTTATCAACATCAGTTTAAAAAGTTCTATACTGCTCATTCTCTTTGGATTGCTTTAGAGAAAAGATGTGCTGGCAATTCTAGCACCAAAATGATTCAAAAGGATCTTTTAAAAGAGTAGTATGAAAACTTTTCTGGCGGCAAGAATGAAAATCTTACTCAGATTTTTGATAGATTTAATAAGCTAATAGGTGAATTGGAGAGTGCTAAAGTCAGCCTGGATCAAGATGAAGTAAACAGAAAATTCCTCAGATATCTAAGTGAAGAATGGACAGTCTATGCTGCCCAACGGAGAACCAAAGACACTCTAGATGAAATAGAGTTGGATGATCTTTACAACAGCCTGAGAGTGTTTGAATCTGAGATTGAAAATAAAAAGAAATCCTTTTCTTATAATCACAACACTGCTCTGCTGTCATCAGCATTAACTGATAAATCAAACTCTTGTGATTCTTTTTCAGGTGTTGATGGTAACTCTTCTGAAGTTCATTATGAAGCGTTTGTTCAAGTGATGAATTGTTTGCTCTAAATGCTGAAGATCTGAAACAAATCCATCCAGATGATTTAGAAGAGATGGACTTAAAGTGGCGGCATGCTATGTTGACTATGAGGGCCAAAAGATTTCTGAAAAGGACTGGCAGACCAAACTTTGAAGCCAGAACTGAAGGCAATCCAGCATTTGATAAATCAAAGGTTGAGTGCTTTAAAAAGCACAAGCTTGGCCACTTTGCTAGAGAGTGCAGATCCCAAAGTCAGCAGCCACCAAGACTCCAGCAAACTAATCAACCTTCGTCCTCACAAGCTCTTGTCTCTCAAGAAGACAATATGTTTGACTAGAGTGATCAGACAGAGAGGAGTTTCAAAATCAAGCTCTTATGGAAGAAACATCAACTGTCACTTCCACTGAACTACCATCTGAGGTAAATGCAAAACTCTGCTCTCAAACATGCAATATGGTTAAAAAGTACAGGGATCATAATGATAGCATGTGCAAAACTCTAGCTAAGATGGAAGAGATGAGATATGAGTATATGCAGGCTATAGAAGATCTTGAAAAATAGATCAATGACTATAAGGATAATGAGATTCAGATGGGACATGATAGAACATATCATGAGTGGGAGAAAAAGGAACTGAATGAGAAAATAGAGACCCTAAATAAGAAACTAGATGAGGCTGAACAAAAGGTGTTAGAAGCTAACAAGAAAACAAAATTTATTCATATAGATTTAGGTAGCTTCAAGCTGGCCAATCAAAATCTAGAACACCTAATGGAGGTCCAATTTAAAGTTAGTGTAAAATCTCAACTCAATCCCAAGGAAGGTATAGGATACAAAGCTACTCCACCCCCATAGAACAACAAATACATTCATCCCATGAGTGAAGTTGCTGATAGGCTTGTGAATGAACCATTAGATGAGATAATGAAAACTGAAGATCCTATCGTTGAAGACAGGCCTGAATCTATAGTAGAACTGATTCCAAATGAAGGCTGTGAGTGTAAAGAAGTTGAGAGAAACACCAAAACAATGGGTGCACCTATAGAACCCCCTACTTCCAGTTTCATCAAAACCCACAGTGTGAAAGGAAAAGAAAAGATGAGTGTATGCAATAATGCTCCACATGTTTCTGTACCTTCTAACTGTAACATTGCAACTTCCTCAAAAACTAATAAAAGGGGTAAGACTGTTCCAATATGCACATGCCAGAAGCATGGTGTCCAAAAGTTTCCCACACAGCAGCAGGTGAGGGGAAATCAAAGGAACAAGAACTAGTTATGGTCCCACAAAACTGGTTCTCCAATCAAAACAGTCAAAAGATGTTTCCGTTAGGGCAGGAAAAATCATTTGGGCAGGCATTGTTTATATAAACCATATGTTACAAAACAGACTGTGGTTCAAAAACAGGCGATTGTTTATATATACCATATGTTAGCAAAATCCAAAGCAAACATAAAAAGGTATGGTGTGTTAAAGGCAAAAAGACAGATCAAACTGCTGATGCAATTGTTGAGACTGTTAAGTCAAAAGTTGGAACTGGTAGTCCAAATTCTGAAGCTGTTAGCGCTAAAAACCCAGTTCAAACTGCTAAGTCTAAAACTGAAACTGATAGTGGATCTTCTAAAACTGTTAATGAAAAGATTGGAAAGAACACCTGGATGCCTCATGTCATAACGAAATACTCTTCACAAAATCCACCAGTGGATCTCAGTAAATTTAAAAAGACACAAAAGTGTTTAGTTATGTCAATGCACAAGGACAACCCAAAACCAATTTGGTTTGGGTTTACTCCACTACTAACTATGCTTTTACAGTGCAGGGCAACCACATGATTCAACATAAGACAAGATGTCATATGGATAGTGGATTCTCTAGGCACATGACAGGCAATTCTGAATGCTTGTCAAACTTCAAAAGCTTTGAAGGAGGGTTTGTTGCATTTGGAGGTAATTCCTAAGGAGGTAAGGTAACAGGTAAGGGTACTGTTAAAGCAGCCAACATGTTATTTAATGATGTTTTGTATGTTGAACAGCTGAAGTACAATTTACTAAGTGTGTCTCCAAATCTGTGATAAACAAAATATTGTTTTGTTCACAAACTCTGAGTGCATTGTCCTTTCAAAAGATTCTAAAATACCTGAAAATCTCGTTTTACTTAGAACACCAAGAAAGGACAATGTCTAGTGTTTGGACACAGATCTGTTATCCAAATCAAATACTTTAACCTGTTTGATATCCAAAGAATCATTAAATGAGTCTGCTCTTTGGCACAGAAGGATGTGTCACATGAACTTCAAATCTATGAATGTTTTAGTCAAAAAGAATTTGGTAAGAGGTTTACCACAAAAGGAGTTCATATGTGATGATCATTGTGTAGCATGTCTTAAAGGCAAGCAACACAAAACTTCTCATAAGGCCAAAGAAGTACATTCAATCTCATCTGCTCTTCATCTTATTCACATGGATCTTTTTTGGTCCAACATCTGTTTTGAGTTTAAATAAAAGAGCATACTGTTTAGTCATTGTTGATGATTTCACCAGATTTACATGGGTTTACTTTCTTAGGACTAAGGATGAAACTGCTGAGCTAGTCAAATCCTTTATTCTTAAGATTGAAAACCACTCAAATGTAAAAGTTATGGTGATCAGGTCAGACAATGGAACTGTGTTTAAAAATCATATCCTAAACAGTTTCTGTGAGTCTAAAGGCATTGTTTCGGTGTGCGTGGTCTATCCGTCAAGCCACTAACGAGGATTCCGCACTCGTTGGAAGGTGTCACGTCAAGATAGGATCCGTAGAGAGGCGACCTTACAAGTGGTATCAGAGCCATTAGGGTGTTCGTGGTGTTCTTCGTGTGCACAAGTAACATCTGTGGTTTCTTGACGTTTTTGGATATATTTTGAGTTTTTCAAGTAAGATATCGGGAAAAAGTTCATATAATTTCAACATTTTTGGTCGAAATCTGAGTTTTTAATCCTAAAAACTTTGGTTTAATCTGAAAGTTGAAAAAATTCGAACTTTTACCCGTTTTTCGAACTTACGGCGCTCGAACATCAAGGGGGTATTAGGACTTATTTGAAATTTGAATTTGTCAGAAAATACACTCCTGTCGAAGTGATTTTAGGGTTTGATTCGGGTTTGATTCATTCGAATTTGCCAAATTTTGAATCTCCATATATTCGAATTTAACAAGAATTTCGAATTTGTCCTTATTTCGATTTTAGTTGAGTTCAAACTTAATTTCGAATCTGATTTCAAACAAATTTAAAATTAACGAAATTTGAACCTACACAAGTTCGAAAGGGATAATTTAAATTAATTTCAAATCAAATTAATTAAGTTCTAATTCAAAAATTTTTTGAAACAATGACAAGTTTACAAAGGTTTATTGAAATGGACCATGAGGCTGGAAAGGCAAATTCTCCACCTAAGCTGATGAAATTAGAAGACTATTATTGGTGGAAGGATAGGTTCGCCGACTTCGCTAGATCCAGTGATATGAGAATGTGGATTTGTAACGACGAGGGATACGTTCCACCTACAACAGAGGTTGAAGGCCGTCAAAGAGTCTTGTCATATCAAAAGATGAAGGATGATGATAAGAAGCTTTATGAGGCCGAGAACCGAGCATTCTCGATTATTAGAATGGCTTTACCTCAGGAGATCCTGCACACATTTCGAAATCAACGAATAACAAAAGAGTTGTAGGATTCACTTGAGAAAAGTGTGAAGGAAATCCCAGGGTTAGGAAAGGTAGAACAGAAATGCTCAAGCAGCAGTTCGCTATGTTCAAGGCTTTGAAAAACAAAAAGCTGGATGAGACCATTACTAGGTTCTATCACCTGTTGACTGAATTAGACAATCACGATGTCGAGTATCGTGAGTTAGAGAAGATTGAGAAAATTCTAGATGCTTTACCAGCCAAATGGGAGATGTATGTAGCGTTGATCAAGCATGATGAAGAGAAATATGAGACTCCAACTCTAGAAGGAGTCATCGGAACGCTGAGGGCGTATAACTTTCAGTTGCTGAAGAAGGAACGGGAGTATGACCAAGTACAGGATCCGGATATGTATTTTGGGAAATCCAAACCTTCAGTGGCAAGTGAAATAAAGACAGCTACAACATTCTTTATAGGTGAGACTTCGACTCCAGTTGAAGTAGATGACTCAGGGAGTCGAGCTTTCTTAGGGTTCTATAGACTGGAAGACAAGCCAACTCAGTGTGCATCTACATCTCAAGGATACTCAAGGATGCCAATGAGTGCAAAATCAAATGAAGATCATCTAAATCTCTTAGCTTCATTTGTGGCCGCCTACGACAATTGCGCTCAAGGGAAAATCAACGATCCTACGCTATGGGATGAGGATTATGATCAGGTGGACCCTGATGATTTAGAGGAAGCGAGTTAAGAGATTCATCACGAGGACGGGCAGAAATCTAAATGTCAGCAACAATAAGATTGGGTTTGATAAATCCAAAGTGAAGTGCTGCAATTGCCAGGGGTTATGACACTTTGCTCGAGAGTGTCAAAGACCTAAAGTCGAGAACTACCAGAATCAATCTCAGGGGAGATATCAACATGGTAGTTCGGGTAATCAGGCAAATATTGCTGGTCTGTTAACGAATGTCACATTTAACAGACAGCTCGATGGAAAATACGATTGGAGTGCACATCCAGAGTCTAACGCTAGAGCCTTTCTGGCTGAAGTAACGGAGACTGGAAGTGTCGTAGAAGAGGAAGAAACAGGGGACAGACACCTGAGTGATACAAGTCCTATGTTGGTGGAAAAGTCAGAAAATCAGACCATTCTGGAGTTCGCCGCACAGATGGCCAACGTGGAATCAGATCACGAAAAGGTAATACTGAACTTTTCTACATTCCGTGATTTATGTGCGTTGTGTGCTACGTCTAATGATAGATTAAATTTAGTGCTAGAAACACATCATAATCTAACTGCTCAAAATGAATCCTTAAAAGCGGACAATGCTAGCCTCTTAGATATAAAGGAGGACCTAAGGAATAAGTTTAACGATAATGCACAATATGTCATAGTTCTAAAAGATAAGCTGAGTGAGCAGTGTGTTAAAATAGAACTAATGTATGAACATGTTGAGGCGTTAACCAAAGAGCTTAAGATTAAAGAGGTAGAGCTAGTTGAATTTAAGGTTAAGGTTGCAGAGGTGAATAGTAAACTGAAAAGTTTAGGAACTCTTCACTGAACCTAGGGAAGATCTTAGATGCACAACGTCAGTCTAAGAAACCAGTAGGTTTAGGGTATAATGAGAGTCCTCCACCTTTCAATGATAACTATGTGCCTAAGCCTCAGGATAAAACTGATAAAATAGTTGAATCAGAGGTCGCACCTGAACCTGTGTCTGAATCTATTAAGGATAAAGAAACAAAGGTGACTAGTAACAATGTAAAGATTAAGAAGGTCAAATTTGTGCCATCTTCTATTGATAAGCTTGTAGGAGAAGCCAAACTTGACTTTAATAATCAGAAAGAAGAAACAGTCACTGTCGTTGAGACAAAAGAACATGACACTAGTGAGACACCTAAGTCAAAGGGCACGCATAAGAAGTCTATTGACAAAATGTCTTGTTTTAGATGTCATGAAAAGGGACATGTTGCTTCTAGTTGTCCACATTGGAAGGTAGACTCTACACCTAAAATTGGAAAGCCAGAACAACGTAAACCCTCTTCAAGTGTAGCAAGCACAAGTGGTTCTCAAAACACCGAGAACATTGTGGAAGCCACACCAAAATCTGCTGTGAAACAAACACCTGTGTCAGGTAGACCGAATGAAGTGGTTAGGACTAATTCACCAAATAGAGTCCCTACTCAATCTAGGTCAGGACCTCAACAAAAATTATATACTACACCTAGAAGGGCTTACACTCGGGTTAGGTCACACACTCCTGTAAGACATCAGACACCAGGTAGAGCCCAGGGATATCACTCGAAAATGCCTTATAATCGACATTATTAAAGGGCTCCACAGCAAATGTTTACACAAAGGCCGAGAGTGAACTTAAATCACTCTGCACCACAACAGGCTCTCAATCAAACACCCAAGTCACCTGAAAGGAGAGACGGGTATCTGAAAGAGTTCAAGTATGTGGATGAGAATGGTATTACCAAGTCAGTCATGGCTTGGGTTCCCCGTGATAACTAACCTCTTTTCTTTCGTGTGCAGGAGATAACTACACATCTAAACAAAAAATGGTTCGTCGACAGTGGTTGCTCTAGGCACATGACTGGGGAAAGAAGTCTTCTCACAGACTTCAAGGGAGGGAACAGGGGATTTGTATTGTTCGCTGGAAATAAAGGAGGAAATATCACCGGTACTGGAGTGGTCACTAATGGGACTATCAAACTTGATCAAGTTTACCACGTTGATAAACTTGTTCATAATCTCATTAGTGTATCTCAGATCTGTGATAAGAAGAATTCAGTGATTTTCACTGACACTGAGGTGTTAGTGCTGAAACCGGAATTGTACATGCTAGACATGAACAAACCGGACTCTTCGATGAGACCAATATGTCTTCTATCTAAAGCTTCAGAGACCGAATCAGTTTTATTGCACAGACGCATGGCACACTTGCACCTGAGAAAAATGAATTACATCACTAAAAATGGACTGGTGCAAAGTGTTCCAATGAAGTTTGAAGACAAGTGTGTACCATGCAAGAAAGGCAAACAACACAAGAGGTCACACAAGTCCAAGACTCAGAACTCTATAGCTGCCACTTTCGATTTGTTGCATATGGACCTGTTCGGACCAATCAACAAAAGGACTTTAGGTGGTAGTTGGTACTGTTTAGTTATCACTGATGATTACCCATGATTTTCATGGGTTTTCTTTTTAGGTTTGAAGGACGAGACAGCTGCCAAGCTAATCGGGTTCTTAGACCAAGTCGAAAACTCCTATGGGACGCGGGTAAAACGTATCAGGAGTGATAACGGAACGGAATTTAAAAACACAGTAATTGGTGTATATTGCCTATCAAAAAGCATAGTGCATCAATTTTGGGCACCATATGAGCCACAACAAAATAGGGTGGCAGAATGGAAAAAAAGGACTTTGATTGAGGCAGCAAGGACCATGCTCTCGGATTCAAAGCTTCCTACCATGTTTTGGGGGGAGGCAGTGAATACCGCTTGTCATGTTTTAAATCGGGTCCTTACTGCCAAATCATTGAACAAAACCTGTTATGAAGTTTTGAATAATAAGCCACCAAATTTAACTGGCTTCGAACTGTTTGGGGTACCGTGTACGTTAATGAAAACAAAACATCAACCTATGTTTGGTGAAAAGGCTGACGAAGGTTAATTCCTAGGTTATGTGCCTAACTCACCAAATAAAAGGGTTTTTAATAAAACAAATGGTACAGTAGAGATTGTGTATAACATTGATGTAACCAGTTATACACTTGAACCCCAAACTGGTCCGGAATTGATTTTTGATTATGACAAACTGTTTGAATCATTTAACATTCCTTTTGATGGAAATGCAGGTACAATCGAACAAGACTTATCATCATTGAATCTGAATGATGACGGTAAAAGTTTTCCAAGGACAAGCTTTCCATCAACTTCTGAGCCTACAACGACAGAAGAGAGATCTCGAGCAGAGAATCATTCTGAGTTGCCTACAAATGAAAATCAGACTACAAACTCTAACTCCGAGGACAATGTTCATGAGGAAGAAAATGTAGAGTCTGAAGTCGTTCCCCTGATAGGTGAAATAGGATCAAACTTAGAAGATAATCTTAGGGTTGAAGAGATAGAAACATCGAGGATTATCAGGTGCAGCGGATCATATACTCTCAAAATAACTTTGTATTTTATATCCTCCATTACAGCTTCAGCTGTATCATTGTCTATATACCATAATTTCATGTTTCCAAGAATGTCTTGTGTCATAGACTTTAATGGCACCTTGTTCAAGCATTTGACAGGCTTGTAAACTATTTTAGCCCATGGTCTTCCCGGTAAGGATCTATTCTTGACTCATCCTCAACTGTTTTGCCTGACCTCGACTTGAGTCTTTCGAACTTTCCAGATCTGCACTCTTTTCTGATTATCTTTGCAATAACTTCAGCATAAGGGTCCTCTCCAATATTGATCAACTCTTTCCAGACTAACTCCTTCACTTCTACCTTTGGCAGTGTGTTAAACACTTTGAGCGTTCGCCTTAGGTATTGAAGTCCATCTCTTCTTTTTAGTATAAATAGCTGCAGTTCTCTGTCGAAGAACCAGCTAAGAATTCCACCAGAGAGATTTTCAGATCCTGCCACTTTCATCTTCTTTTTCATCTTTGGATCTGCTTTCTTCTTTTCCTTACGGAACCAAAGATTTAACAGTTCAGCTCTACTTGGCTCCTTATCAGCTTCCTCCGGTTCTGAGTCATCCATAGAGGCCAACTTAATTTCATCAATATCAATCGCATTTTGATCGTTATGCACATATTGCTCTGTGATAGGCTGTGAATGAATGATTACTTCATCAACGTTGTCATCTTCATCTTCCACGACCTCCTCATCAGATTTCCAATCAACTATGTTTTCTGAAATAAATTCGCCTTCTTCCAATTTTTCAACATCATCCTCAAAATCAAACACTATTTCTTCTTCTTCTATATCAATCAGAGCATCTATCATCTCCCTCTCAACTGCCTTAGAAGATCCACCTTCTGCACTTTCTGATATCTCAGACTGACTTGGCTCCCCCTGAATTGATGTACGCTGAGCAGTTGGAAAATTTGCTAGCTCGCTTTCTTTTTCAGCCTCGAGATCATTGCCGTCATCATCACCTCTTCTTATCACTTCAGCTTCTTTACAGCTATTCTCCCCCTGAGCTTGAAGATTTTTCATTAGCTGCTCCAGGAGGGACTTCATTGATTGAATCTCAGAAGCTTGATCAACAACAGTTGTTTTCAGTTCAGCGTTAACCTGATCAAGTCTGGCGTTATGCGCTTGAAGTTCTTTGACTGCTGTGGATAGCTGAAGGATTTGGACTGATTGGAAATCCATTTTTCCTCTCAGCTTTGTAAATCGTTGATTCTCAGCGAATGTCGTTGATGTGGATTGAATGGACGAGGATGGTGATGGAGTGATTGATGGTTGATCAGCTGAAATTACAGGCTCTGAAGCTGTGGTGGATGAAGCTCCCTGCATAAACGGATGCCTCCTCGCCCTATGCCTAGGAACGAGGGGAGTCGGATCTTCTGCTTCAAAATCAGAATCGTCATCTGAGTCTCTAGCATGTCTTTTTCCTTCCTCTCTTGTACTGACCACAATTATTGAACCATATCTGCCAATGCAGACAGATGGATGAACACGCTCTACTTCTGCTTCTGTTACTTCAACTTCTTCAACTTCCTCGGAAGCAGACTCAGACTCTGAGGTGGTCACCGCATGACCTCTCTCTTTCTTCAATTTCTGCCATCGGGACCTCAATGTCCATTTCGTCATCATCTGATGGCTGATATTCATCAACATCTCTCAAAATATCATGAAAATCTCATGGAGGTTCCAACACATCGTGAACCACTTGTTCAGTTAGATTTAAGTCCGAGTTAATCCCCTGAGCCTAGATCTCTTCGAAAGTTTGTGTAATCTGATCAATTGCTGGGACTCTTGTTGAAGTTCCTGCAGCGTCCGAAGAGGGACCTACTGCTGTTGACTCTTGAACTCTGCTTGATGATAGCCTGGATGCCTGAGTTTGACTTGATGTAGCTCTTTGCCTCCTTCTTGGTTTCGGTTGAGGTTGTGGCTGTTGCTGCTGTTGCTGCAGTGGCTGCGGCTGAGGCCATTCTCCAGCCTAGTTATCCCCGTCCGGGGCCACAAAATCTGGATTTACCACTACCCCAAAGAGAGGTGCATCAAGTGGTCTGACCTGCTCAGCCCTGCGGGCATTGTGTGACTGGCAGTCAGCAAAAATTCATTTATCTATAACTGCCACACTTTGAAGATCTGGAAGCTGTGGCAGATTTGTCAAAAAATGGCGGATTAACATCATCGCGAAGCGCGAATACATCAAAAATCTTTCGCGCGCTGGAGCTGTGATTTGGTGCATGAACTCCGCAAAGAACATCTCTGAATAGCTATAACTCTTGTTATAAACCAAGGCAATCATGGCCGACTGCATCTTTGAGACAATGTAATCGAATCCCGCCTTTTTCGGTGCAAACCACACCATTATAACATGTGCTAAATACCTCCACTGCCCTATTAACCCACTTTTCATGAATGAAGCTTTGGTTCTATCCAGGGCATATCCCATGCGCAAGAAGGCCGCTTGCCTTATATGTACAGGGAAATCTATGGACCCTGCCTCTTGTTCTACAGACCCTAGCTGCAAAATTTGACGCAGCATATCCTCGGAGAAAACTATTGGCTGCCCGCCAACTCTTATCCTCAAAACTGTCGGCGTCACCGTATAGTCAACTTGTAAGTGCTCCAAAAATTGCCTTACATACGGTAATATAATCTGCACATTATGGGATAGTGCATACGACACCCTGGAATGTGCCAGAAAGTCTACCATCTGTCTAAACGCTTGTGCTTCGGGAAGCTCTCTGTCTGGAGACATTACCATATTATGCTTCTGGAAGAACGCCCTTTCATCCATATCTGCACATAAAACAATAACCAAAATTAGTAGTGAAAGATAAAAATGAAACTTGTTTAATTTCGAATTTGTTTTATTTTGAACTTACGTAAGTCCAAAATCCATCACATTCGAATTTCCACAAGTTTGAATATAAAATTATGCATACATTTCGAATTTAATAATAGATTCGAAGGACATGTTCGAATTTGGCTGAATTCGAGTTTGCTGACAAATTCGAATTTCTTGACAAGTTCGAACATGATGAACATGTTCGAAGTCGGTCACTTTCGAACACAAATCCATGGTTTTAACCCCATTAGACTTAGAAAATATTATTAGCTAGTCCTATTAGGTTCTAATAGAAGATATATGCAATTTATTTGTAGTTTCACCGGTTAAAACTTGTGATTCAGTCACAAAGTTTAAACCCCAAAAACTTCAAAAATCATCGATTTTTTTTTTTGCTAAAATTGAGTCCTAGACTACCAAAACTTCGTATAATACTGATGTTTATACCTAAAGTTGTTGATAGAATCGAACACAAATGGACAAAACTTCGAGAAAAAGTAGAAGATTCGAAAACGGTAAACTCGAAGGAATAAGTTCGAAATCGTTGCTGAGCAAGTTCGAATGAAAGAAGGTCGAATGTAGGTGAAATAATGAGTCATTGTTGACCTATATATACCAACCGTATTCGAACTTGTCATTAAATTCGAATTTCCTGACAGATTCGAAAGTTAATTCGAGTTTGTCTTAAATTCAAATATAATTGTACATTTTGAAAATCCTTGAATAAAATTCAACTTTTTCAACTTTTTCGTGTAACGGAACAAATCTTGCAAAATTATTCACACTAAGCAATAGAATGTCACACAAAATTTGTTTATTCAACCGATCATGCATCCTAGTGACTTTGACCTTTTTCCTACTTAGAATAAAATAAAATAAAATAAAATAAAATAAAGTAAAATTTTGAATAAAATTTAAACTTAAACTACTCAAAAATACTTTTAAAATTTACATCCTATACTAACAGAATATTTTTGGCTAGAAAGTCAAAGAAGGTTCAATCAGATAGCGGTGTCAAATACGCAATTTCAGTATCTTACTTTCACACTTAGGAATTTTTGATTCCTTTGATTGTTTGTCGTGACACACATTTCCAGGCCTTTTTATGTTTCAAGAAACTACCTTACGTGTCTCATACTTAGACATACGTTTATGATCAAGGCATACACACAATGATTATAACTTTTCGGTATTGCAAATTTTCTTTAAAAGGAAAACGTCGGACACAGTTCTGTATTTACATACAACAGAGTGTCTTAGCTTGTCCTAAAGTTTATTTAAAGCTAGCAAGATAGCGGTGACAGGTTTACTGACGTACAACAAAGCGACTTGTCTTGCTAACTTGAGTCAAACCAGAGGCAACATGTCTGTACTTACGTACAACAAAGTTACTTGTTTTGACTCTCAATTCACTATCATGATTTTTCTGTTCTTTCTTTTCTTTAAGATGTATCTGATGTGGCTATACATCCCCCAGAAAATTTGCATACCTCATTTAGAATCAATGTCTGTATGTCTCTAACATAAAAATTAAGACCATTTGGTCATACATCTAAGTTAGTGACACGTCTGACTTTTTCTTGAATATTTTATTAGCTTTTGAGATTCCATTTGTGTATTATGTCTACCAACACATCAAACTAGAAAATGTACATTACTTAGAATTTAAAGTGCATTATGTGTGAATGTTTAACACTTAGAGATTGAATCGACTGTGCTAATTTTCGTCACTTTGAACCTATGTATCTAAGACTTAACTTAATTTTCTAATATTCTTTTTTTTTTTAGCTTTTTATGGTTTTCTCTCTTTTTTCTTTTGTTTTTCGTAAATAAGAATAAGCTAAACAAGATAACCTACTAACTTACTATAAAAGGAAAGATATTCTACTTAGCTACTAAACATAGTATAAAAAGAAAGAAACTCTACTAACTTACTACTATAAAAAGAAATAAATTCTACTAAGGTCAAGTTACTCTGGATTTCGCATGCCATTCAGTTGAACTAACAAATCAAAACGCGACTTATCAAAAGCTTTAGTAAATAAATCAGCATTATTATCTTCCGTTGCCACTTTTACCAGCTTTATTAAATTCTTTTCAACACAATCACGTATAAAATGATGTCTTATGTCTATGTGCTTGGTTTTACTGTGTTTAAGTGGATTATTGGTTATAGCAATAGTAGACTGGTTATCTATCCTAATAGGAGTATGAGTATAAGTCAAACCGTAATCCCCCAATTGTTGTTGTATCCACAAAACCTGTGAACAGCAACTACCAGCAGCAACATATTCGGCCTCGCATGTTGACACAGCTATCGAAGTCTGTTTCTTGCATTGCCAGGAAACGAGTCTCCCTCCAAGCAACTGACAACCTCCAGTTGTTGACTTTCGATTCAAGCTGCAACCTCCATAATCAGAATCCTTGAAAGCTTCCAATTCCAAATCACCATCCGCGTGTACCAAAGTTCCAGCTTTGGTTTCGACCTGAGGTATCTCAGAATCCGCTTCACAGCTTTCATATGAATTTCCTTCGGGTTGGCTTGAAACCTAGCACAAATACACACAGCAAACACTATGTCAGGTCTAGAAGCAGTTAAATACATAAGTGACCCGATCATGGCCCGATATAAAGTCGGATCCACATCAGTATCACTTTCTGTACCGGTCCGAGATTGTGATTCACTTGAATCAGCGTGCTGAAGTGAGCCGTCATCGTAGACGTACTTCGTCTGATGGATATACATACCCTCCTTCCTCTGTTATACTTGCAAACCCAGAAAGAAGTGTAACTCTCCCATAACATTCATCTCAAACTTAGACTTCATCACCTTTTCAAAGTCTTTGCACATCTGCTCGTCTGATGACCCCAAAAATGATATCATCGAGTTACACTTGTACCAAGATGAAATGTTCACCCTTTCTCTTCACAAATAGTGTACTACCAATTCTACCTCTTTCAAACCCGTTGTCTAAAAGATGAGTTGATAGCGTCTCATACCAAGCCATGGGTGCTTGATGTAATCCATACAGAGCCTTATCTAATCGATACACTCTGTCGGGAAATTTCGGATCTGTAATCCCGGGCGGTTGGTCAACGTACACCAGCTCCTTCACCTTTCCATACAGAAAGGCACTCTTTACATCAAGTTGATAGACCTTAAAGCCTTTGAAGGATGCAAAGGCCAGAAACAACCTAATTGCCTCAAGCCTTGCCACTAGTGTAAACACCTCATTGTAATCGATTCCTTCCTCTTGGTTGAAACCCTTTACGACAAGTCTTGCCTTGTTGCGAGTAACGATTCCCCGATCATATCTGTTGCACTTAAAAACCCACTTGGTTACTTTTGCAACTTCTCCTCGAGGTAACGGAACCAACTCCCACACTTCAAGCTTTCTGAATTATGACAGTTCTTCTTGCATCGCTTCAACCCAAGAGTTGTCTTTCAGTGCCATTTGCACAATCTTCGGCTCTACTTGGGAGATGAAACACGAATAGAGGCAAGTGTGAAAGGCCTCGTAGTCGTTAATCATCGACAACAGCGTTGTGTTTTTATTCATACTACTCCTAGTCCTCACACCAGCATTTGGATTTAGAGTTTGTAGTCTGATTTTCGTTTGTAGGCAACTCAGAATCATTCTCTGCTGAAGATCTCTCTTCTATCGTTGTAGGCTCAGAAGTTGATGGAAAGCTTGTCCTTTGAAAACTTTGACCGTCATCAATCAGATTCAATGATGACAAGTCTTGTTCGATTTTACCTGCATTTCCATCCAAAGGAATGTTAAATGATTCAAACAGTTTGTCATAATCAAAAATCCATTTCGAACCAGTTTGGGGTTTCATTTGTATAACTGGTTACATCAATGTTATACACAATCTCTACCGTACCATTTGTTTTATTAAAAACCCTTTTATTTGGTAAGTTAGGCACATAACCTAGGAAATAACCTTCGTCAGCCTTTTCACCAAACTTAGGTTGATGTTTTGTTTTCATTAATGTACACGGTACTCCAAACGGTTCGAAGCCAGTTAAATTTTGGTGGCCTTTTATTCAAAACTTCATAACAGGTTTTGTTCAATGATTTGACAGTAAGGACCCGATTTAAAACATGACAAGCGGTAGATCAAAATGTGATTGATATTGATGAAATTAAGTTTGCCTCTATGGATATCTCAGAACTAGAAGAAGCTGATAAGGAGCCAAGTAGAGCTGAACTGTTAAATCTTTGGTTCCGTAAGGAAGAGAAGAAAGCAAAGCCAAAGATGAAAAAGAAGATGAAAGTGCCAGGATCTGAAAATCTCTCCGGTGGAATTCTTAGCTGGTTCTTCGACAGAGAACTGCAGCTATTTATATTATAAAGAAGAGATGGACTTCAATACCTAAGGCGAACTTTCAAAGTGTTTAACACACTGCCTAAGGTAGAAGTGAAGGAGCTAGTCTGGAAAGAGTTGATCAATATTGGAGAGGGCCCTTATGCTGAAGTTATTGCAAAGATAATTAGAAAAGAGGGCAGATCTTAAAAGTTTGAAAGACTCAAGCCGAGGTCAGGCAAAAGAGTTGAGGATGACTCAAGAATAGATCCTCACACGGGAAGACCATGGGCTAAAATGGTTTACAAGCCTGTCAAATGCTTGAAAAAGGTGCCATTAAAGTCTATGCCACAAGACATTCTTGGAATCATGAAATGCTGGTATATAGACAATGATACAGCTGAAGCTGTAATGGAGGATATAGAAGACAAAGTTATTTTGAGAGTATATGATTCGCTGCATCTGATAAATCTATCTAAGGATGACCTGCAAAAGCTACATGATCAGCCAATTTTCATCCATGAAGGCTGGAGATCTGAGGCTAGGAAATTCAAAAAGATAGTTAGAGTTTGTATCGATATAGGATTGTATGCAGGAAGTAACTTATATAGTTCTAGTACTTAGGCAAAATATAAATAGTTAGAAGCTATCGTCAAGGGGGAGTCTGTTAGTGCACCCTGTGTGACGATAGCAGTGTAAGTATAGACATATTTTGTAAAAGACATTTTGACTTTTATTATACATTATCAAGTGTTTGTTCTATGTTTGATTATATATGTTTGATATTGATTGAATGTGTGTTTGAACTTGGTGTAATGCATTACAATAAGTAAAAACATAATTTCAAAGATGAGGTCAAACATAAGTTCAAAGATAAGTTCAAACATAAGTTTGAAGGCTCAAATTCGAATTTGTTAGAGGACAAGTTCGAAAGGCCTTGGGCCAATTCAAACTTGTCCTAGACAAATTCGAACTGGGTGTTATAATTAAGGGTTATTTCGATTAATTATTAGACTTTTGCAGAATTTTAGAGCGATTAGTGCAAAGGGCGATCTCGAACTTGCTAGCATTCAGAGAGTTTCGTTTGGAGAGAATCATCGTGTTCGGATGATCCGTTGTTCGTCTATCACTGTTTTAGTCTCCGTGTTTCGGTGTGCGTGGTGTATCCGTCATGCCACTAACGAGGATTCCACACTCATTGGAAGGTGTCACGTCAAGATAGGATCCGTAGAGAGGCGACCTTACACTGCAACTAATGGCTTTAACGGATCAACAGCTGAAACCTGTTGGAGCTATTTTGGAACATTACAAGTCCGTTATTGCTGCACAGGGAGCTCAAATCACAAATTTGCAACATTTCACAGCAGCCCAGCAACAAAGACTGGATCAGTTTCACCTTGGGTTCATACTTTGTGGTTACAAGATCATACAGCTTGAGAAGTTAGTTCGATCCCTGCTTGCAAAGGTTTTTGGTCCCCCTGGCCAAACCAATTCATCCAAAAAGGGGGAGAATTAGGAGATCCCTCATCCAGTCCAAACAACTTCAACTTCTCCACCAACAGCTTTAGTTTCTAGGCTAACAGTCCCAACAGTTTCTCAATCTGTTAGGCTAGAAACTTAAGCTGCTCCCACCAGGACAAGTGGAGTGGTCATCAAGGAAGGTCCTCAAGCTCCTGCCCTAGCACTCCAACCCACAGCATCAGCTTCCAAAGACAAGGGCAAGGGTATTCTGATTGAGACTCCAAAGATGAAATTCATCTCTAAAGAAGCCTAAGTTGCCCATGATGCTGAACTGGCAAGGAAATTAGCAGAAGAACAAGATGAGATCTTAGACCAGCAAACCCATGAACCAATGGGAGATGATGAAACCTTAGGAGATTACCTAAGAGGGTTTGTGGTCAAGGATAGTCAAAAGAAGAGGAAAAGGCCAACAGCACCTTCAAAGGCAGAACATAGAAGATTTTTGATAAATTTCTCTGCTACAACTGGAATATCAAAAGTAATTGCTCAGTCATGGTCGACTGAAAAGCTTCAGGCTTTATATGACATAGAAAAGGAGAAGGAAAAAGCATCCACAGCCTCCCAACAAGTCCATGTTCAGAAAAACCAGTTAAAACTATTGCTGATGCTCCTCAATCTGAAACCATTCAACAAGCAAAGTTTGATCAGGTAAAAAGAGTGTTGTTTGAACAACAGCTGCAAAAGGCTATGGAAATCGAAAAGGTCCTGGATCAGGATGACTTCTCCAAACCTCCAATTACTTATTGGTATGCTAAATCATTGGATGACATTGATTTAGGATATCATTTGGTAATCAAAAGAGAGGCTGGTCCAGAGGAAGAATATTAAAGCCTAATCCACCTGGGACAGAGACTGACTAGAGATGAACTGACACAAATGCATCATATTGAAACTGCTAGTCATTCTAGGTCTCAAAGTGTTTGGGTTCAACGAAATTTGAAAGATCTCTGAAGCATTTTTGACCCAGAGTCTACCAGAGTAGATATAGAAGCTGCCAAGGATATGAAGATTGTACAGGTTGATTTATATGCCAAATCAATGACATATAGACTCAAGCTTGCAGACAGATCCAGCAGGTTCTGCAATTTTGAATTTCTCAATCTGCCAAAGGCCTGGCTACTCCAACTGAAATCTATGAAGATCAATTGTGATAAAGAGGAGTTGAAGAGAGAATTCATAAAAGCTATAAGGCAGAAACTTTCACAGTTGTATGTTTTTGGATGCCTTAGTTTGTATATAACAGTTTAACTTTGTTTTATTTCCTTATTTGTATAGAAACTTAAAGTCTTGTGTAAAGAATTTAAGTTAGGTGGAGATTGCTGAGAAATATTTTAAGTATGTCAAGCTGTTAGTTAGATTTCTCAAACTGTTAGTAGTAATTCTGTGTAATTACAAAGTTCAAGCTGCTAGTTAAATAAGTTCGAGCTGCTAGTTCAAAAGTTCAAGCTGCCAGAGTTAAAAGTTCAAGGTGCTCAACAGAGTAACAATTGTAAGTGCTGAAATTCAGGAAGTTATATATATTTCAAGATTTGAATATCTTCCAAGCATACCTACTACCAGAGAAATCAGAGTTCATCAAGGAAATAAATCAGAAGGCTATATATATATATAGAGGCTAGGTCTTTCGATTGTATGTCTGTACGTGAAAGTTTTGTAATTCGGTGCTTCATTGTAATTGCTTTCGGATAAAGTTTCTCAAGCCTCTAAGGTTGTAAAACCCTAAGAACAGTCTGTGTTCTTCGTCTAATCAAACAGATTAGAGGTGATTGTAATCAGTGATTTTGGAAATATGAAGAATTTGATTTTAGTTATATTTATCTGTTATTTATTCTGAAAGTTTTCTTAAAACAATTAAGTGTTATTCCGCAAACTTCTTAATTGGACTTTGATTCAATACAAGGTTATTGGTTTACACTCTGATTTATTAAAACCAGTTAATCTTAGGTTATTTTTTATCTTGACAAAATTAGATTTATTAGTATTGGCCTTATCAAAATAGTTGTCATAGAAATTTTCAAACAAAGTATTTAGATCATTTGATTCATCGTTATGCTTAGTGGACTTCATAGAAGTATTCTGTTTAGGATCGGGTCATGAACATGTTTTTCCAGGAGCCATTACGATGCCTTTATCTAATTTGATGTTTACGCTCTCATTGACGATCTTAGTGCGTTTATTGTACACTTGGAAAGCCACCAATTCCATAGAATAACCGATAAAGATTTCTTCATCTGCTTTTTGGCTGAATTTTCCCAAATTGTCTTTATCATTAAGAATAAAACAACTGCAACCAAAGACATGGAAAAATTTAACGTTAGGAATTGTTTTATTGATCAATTCATAAGGCATCTTTACAAAGCGTTTGATGACAATAGAACGATTCTGGGTACAACACGCGGTTGCTACAGCTTCAGCCGAGGAATAACGGCATATTAGAATAGGCTAGCATCATCCTTGCAGATTCAACAAGAGTGCAGTTTCGACGTTCAACTACACCATTTTGTTGAGGGGTACGAGCGGCTAAGAATTGATTGGATATCCCAAAGGAACTAAGAATGGTCTCTTTAAAACTTGTTCTTAAATTTAATACCATTATCAGATCTAATGGTCTGGACAGTCAACTGTAACTTTACTTGAATTCTGCGCAGGAAGTCATTGATAATCTCTGTAGCTTTAGATTTGGATCGCAGAAAGTAAAGCCATGTGTATCTCTAGTAATCATCGACGATTACAAGAACACGCTTTTTCTTGTTGATACTCTATACTCTCATTAACCCGCAGAGATCTATGTGCATTAGCTCTAAAGGCTTTGTTGACGAGTGTTCAACTTTCAATTTATGTGAAGCCCTCACCATCTTTTCTTTTCTCACATGCTGCATACAACTGCTCTTTCTTAAACTTGAGAGTTGGAAGGCCTTTGACTAAACCTTCTTTGGCAAGGTTGTTTAGATCTTTGAAGTTCAAGTGGGAAAGTCGACGATTCCACAACCATGACTCTTTTGTAGATGCTTTAGACAGTAAACAGACATCTTTTCGTACATTCAAGTTGGCCAAATCGATTGAGTACAAATTTGTCTTTCTGGCTCCAGCAAGAATTTCATTTCCTTCCCCAGATCTTATACAATATCTATTTGCCTTGAAAATGACCTCTAACCCTTTATCGCACAACTGTCCGATGCTAAACAGATTATGACCAAGACCATCGACATAGAAAACCTTCTGAATAGTGATCTGGTCATACTCCAAACTCCCATAGCCTTTGATTGGACATAACTGATCATTACCAAATCTAACCATCCAACAGAATTTATCAACAAAATTCGTAAGGGTGTCTCTCTATCCGGTCATATGCTAGGAGCATCCGGAGTCAAGGTACCATACATGATTTACCTAAAAATCGCAATTAAAAGTGAGGTACCCACTTGAAAATGGGATCTTTGGAGTTAGGTAAACCATGCGGTGCAATGTCAGTCATAGTAGCAGCAACAATCTTAAATTTAGGAAACCATTTCTAGACAGTAATCATGGGTATTTACTTTTGAACAGTTATTTTGGGAACTAATTTGGAAGATGAATGCTTTGGAACCCATTTCCGTTTAGATTTGGGAACCTTGTTCTTTTCTATACACACATTCACATTAGACATGGAAAAAGTCTGGAAACTTTTCATGGGTATTTTACTTTTGAAAAGTTCTTTTGGGAACTGATTTGGAAGATGAATGCTTTGGAACCCATTTTTGTCTAGTTTTAAGAACCTTGTTCTTTTCTATCCACACATTCACATTAGACATGGAAAAATATTTTGCATTAAAAACATTACGATGAAAAAAATTTAATGCCAACAAATCAGCACAGGAGTATTTAAGTCAAGTTTTTGTAGCTAAGCTATTATAGACATTTTTCCTTAAGAAACTATTGCTATCTGTAATACTACTCTCTTTTACCCTCCACTCTTTTCGTAAACTCTGCATTTTGTTTCCAATCTGCTCCTTTCTCCACACTTTCTTTGATGTTCTTTTCACAATATTATCTGACATAAATGAAGAATTAAAATTAGACGAATTGGAATGAACATTATTCTGCAAACTTTTCTTACCATGAGAAGAACCTGCATTCTTAGATATTGTAACCTTTGAAGATGAAGACTCACCTTTTTCAAATGTTGAAAGAACAAAGGTAAACTTTAGCTTTATCCTTGCATATCAAAACAAGTGTTGAAACTATTAAAACTTTGGGAGTTGTAGGTACTTGTTTCAAGATACCAAATATTCCCTTAGTTTTAAGAGTTCATTTTTCATAAAGAGATTTAACACATTCATCTATCTTGACAAAAAGTTCATTTGAAGGATGAACCTTAGAGTTCATGAACAAATCAAAAGTCTTCTTCTAAGTTAATCGTTTTAGCAAGAGTTGAAGTTTTTTGTACAGGTTAAGATGTGAGTCCCAAATGTTTTGCAAGTTTTTTTTCTAAACCTTGAATTACTGCCTGGAGCTTTACATTTTCTTCATAAAAAGTTTTGATTTTCAATTCAAAATCAGAGTTTATCTTCTCAAGAACTGAATTAGGAATGTACGACTTTTGAGGAAGAATTGTATTTTCAGAAAGATCTTTGTCAGAATATGTCTGAATGAAATCTTCTGTTTTTGGTGGATCATTATAACTTTCATTTAGAAGGTTATAATCCAAATCATTTTGCATCTTGTCCTCTCTTAACCTTTCAGATCTTCACCCGATTCCAATTCCTCAGAAGCTTTTAAAAACACCCTTTTTAATCCTAGCTTCATGTATCTTGTATCATATAATGTTGGAGAACACGAAATTGCTTTCGTAAGATACTTAGGATTTTATTACAACCAATACCAGCTTTTGAATTTTAAAAATTAATGTCTGTTGGTTGATTTAAGTGAATCGTTTGATATGTTTGACCTCTTTTCAAAAATTCATCCTCTAAGGTTTTTATTTTCTCATAAAGCTTCCTTGGTTCTTTCTTCAAAGATCGAATTATATTTTACAAAACAAATAGCATATTCTAATTCAGCTAATTTAAGTTTTTCAGTTATGTCATTAATATTGTTACTCAGTTTCTTATTCTCGAGTTGGTGATTGTTGAATTTTTCCTCCAAAACTGAAACAGATTGCAAAGCGAATGCCTTATCTATTGGAAAATTCTAACACTAAAACATGCTTAGTTTATTTTCCAAAGAATAAACATTCTTTTTCTTGGCTTTTAATGATTTTTCAAAACGTTTTAGCATATAAGCTAATTGCATTAACTTATTTTCAACTTCACAGGAGTTATCATTATTTGAGTCAGGATTAGAATCTACCTCGACTGTCTCAGAGTTGTTAGAAGTGTCAGAATCAGATCCATCATCCTCTTTGGCATTACTGCCACCTTCTCCTCTAGTGGCCATCAATGCAACATCGTCTCTCAATTCATTCTCTAAATCTGTATCCTCAGCTTTGGCATTTTACTCGTCCTCATCAGTCAACCTAACCCATACTTCATCTTCAACAATCATGACTAACTCGCTTTGCTCAGACTCGAATACATTCTGAAATATTTCAGACTTAAAGCAAATATGCGCATCAACATCAAGAATATCATCGTCATCGGAGAGTTGAAACCATTGATCATCTTCTTCTAGAAGTGCTTTTCCCGCTTCCTTTTGTTTTGCCAACAAAGCCTTTATGGTGTACTACTCCCAATTCTTGACTACAGGCTTTCTGCATTCCCAGGCATAATGGCATGGCTTGCCACAATTATACCACTTTGGCTCTTCATCCTTTCGGACAGGCTTCTCTTGCTGATCATACTTCTCATATTTCTTTCCACTACTCACCCTAGACTTGTCATACTTCTCGCGCTTTTCATACTTTCTTACTCCAGTTTTATAACTTGTTGTTTGTCGGTTTGCGATAAAACTTTTTCTGGAAGGCCTTTGTCAGCAGGGCCATCTGCTTCTTCATCTCTTCAATTTCAGAGACTGCTGAAGAGTCGGATGATTCAGATTCATATGAACTGCTTATTGATGAGTCTATAATTTATATCGTTTCATAGTCATTTTATGATCATTTTAAGCACCGATACTTCGTAAAATCCATATTATTAGTCCAAGTTTGTGCTTCAAGGCTAAGATATTAAAAAGATGCAATTTGAGAGAATTCATAGCAAATCGAGCCGAAGGGGGCGCAGGCCTGCGCCACCCTGCGCTCCACAAAGAATTCCAGTTGTCCAGATACATTCCAGCACATGCCAGCAAAACCTTAGCCGCATCCGCGCACAGGGGGGGGCGCAGGTCTGCGCCTTGCCTGCGCTAGAGCGGCACAAATACTTTTTTTACAGCATGTGGAACCCTAATCTCGACCTCTCTATAAATAGAGGTCGAGGGCAGCCTTGGAGGAGAGTCCCGACGTGTGTGAAAGTGTGTCGACGCCCTGCCGGAGTGGATCTACGATAGGAGAACGAAGACGGTGATTCGAAAGCTACGCAATGACTCAGATCTACATTGTTGAAGAGCATACGATGAGCGGCTAATCCCATTAGCCGTTTGCGGAGGATCTTCGGCTAAGTTTACTCTACTTAAATTTCTCATGCTTTGATGTATTTGTATTGAGTGAGATCTATTATGTGTATGCAAATGATAGGCATTCAGCTATGATTATGATTGTATGTTTGATGGGTAAAAGCAAGATAGTGTATCGTGGTACTATTATTGTGCAAAGTCCATTAGCTTGGGGATTAAGACAAGTATTAATATTGCATACACTATGCCGAGAGTTATTCGTTAAAACATGTTTGAGTAATTTAGTCGCGCAATTGATTATGTCTTTGTGATTGTTGCATGAAATTATAGTGAGTAATACTTATGTCGTGGTGATCCCGTGAATGGTTATTCGTCTCTTGATTGTTTATTTACTACGTTAGTTATTTTGCCATTAATTTTAGTTACAAAGCGATAGCAAATCATTAATCTAAAAAAATCATTAAAATCCACAAATTCACAATTTAAGTGCTTTCAATAACTTATAAGGCTAATATCTTAACCCTAACTACGACCACACTCCCTGTGGATTCGAATCTTACTTCTCTAAGCTAAATAGTGGATTTGAGGACTAAATCTGCGGGTCACAATGACGGCCCGTCAAACTTTTGGCGCCGTTGTCGGGGAGTGTACGGTATTGAAGGTATAAAGTTACTTTGTTTCCTTAGTTTTAAGTTATTAAGTTTAAGTTCCTTTCTTTGGTTATTTTTATTCTTTTTTTATTATTAAAAAACAATCAAAAAAAAATTTAAAAATTCAAAAAGGTAATTGTAGTCCTCTACTTTACCACCAAAAATATTAGTTTAATTAAAGTATTTTATTGAAGTATTTTGTTAGTGTATGCGCACACGTCGATCGACTAAAGGATTGTCGTTACAATTCAAACCTGAGATCGAAAAAGTAGTGAGATCGAACCGAAAGACTGTCAGGATTCAAAACTAACAATTAGTCACGGAGAATTCAAATGCACAAGAGGATGAAATTCCTGATTTAAAAATTCCCTATTCAGAGATTCCAAATTTAGAAAGCCCTCCGATTTTGCCGCGAAATCGTGATCAAGAAGAACACGAGCGCATAGCAGCTAGAATGGGTGATCAACCGAGGCGTACAGTTTAGTCGCATTACCACCTAGGTGATGTGCCTGACCCGTCTCCAATCCGTTATCCTGAAAACGAGAACGAACCCGAAGTTTGTCCTCAATTATTCCAAATTCTTCCGATCTTTCGAGGGATGACAAGCGAGGAACCCTTTGAACATTTAGCTGAGTTCACAGCTATTTGTAAAGCAAACCATGTTCGAGGTATAACCACCGACGGTTTAAAACTTCAATTTTTTCCTTTCTCGTTAAAAAAGAAAGCAAAGAATTGGTTCGTATCCTTACCAACCAATATTATTACAACATTGGATCAAATGAAACGAGAATTCCTTAATGAATACCACCCCATTAGTAAAACAACCGAGAAAAGAAAGGAAATCACCATATTTAAACAAAAACTGGGCGAACAATTTTACGAAGCGTTCGATCGTATGCCTCCACGAACGCGCCACCTAGGAGCCCTACTCATATTCCAAAGGCGCTACTTCAATTCAAGCGCAAGCCCCCTTCTATTGCAATGAACGAATTGTTAAGAGCTTGTCCACACCACGATGTACCCCAATGGATGCTTATCAAAACATTGTTTGATGGTGTGAGTCAAGAAGGTCGTAATATGATTATAGCTGCCACAGGAGGCACATTTTTAGGTAAAGAAGATGATGAAGCTTGGGAGTTGCTTAGTCAACTGGGTAAAGGTCTTAAAGTCCAAGCTAGTTCTTGAAATAGCATACATGTTCAAGTTATGGGCATAGATAATGCCTGAAAACGTGAGGTTAAAAGTGAGATTTCAGAATTAGGAAGAAAATGCATCAGTTGATGAAGGGTCTTTCAAACCCTAGCGCATCAATTAATTGTGTTAGATGCGGAGATCCATTGCATCATTCCGAAGCATGTCCTCAAGTGCAATCCACTGACAAATTTGCTAATGAAGTTTACCAATTCAGAGCTCATCGAGAGAGGGATAATCCATTTTCGGAAACATACAATCCGTGGTGGAAAACCCATCCCATATTTTGATGGAAAAATGATCAGCCTACCGATCATCAATTAAAACCTAGATATGAACCACCAAAAAGAGAATATCAATATGGTTCAACTTCAGCAGCTAAGGATGAGCAATATTATATTCAAATAATCGTGATCAACCACAATTCCAAGTGGAAACCAATATGACTTCTTCGCAATTTTTAGAGTTTGCTGAATTTATGAAACAACAATTAGCTATCAGTACTAAGACCATGGAGATTTTAACTCATAAGATGGGTCAGATAGTTGAGTCGCTCACTAGGCGTGAGGAGGGGAAGCCTCCTAGCAATACTGTTCCCAATCCTTCACATGCTCATCATCATAATAAAGATAAGAAACATGAGATTAACGAAGGTAATGAATTATCTAAGATAACCACATTAAGAAGTGGAAGATTGGCAGACAATAAATATTGAGATGCCTAAAGAGAAAGAGGCCAAAGAAGATACCGACACTGAAGTCGTGTATGAGGAGAAAGAGAATCCAAAGAATGAGATTCCTAAGAAGGTTTCTTTTAAAGAGCCAACTAAAGCAGATATTCCAACTCCCAAAGTTGGGGAGGCGGATAAGAATCAGGACACTTCAATTCCTCCGCCGTATCCGGCTGCTTTAGAAACCCCAAAATCTTCTCCATATGGCAAAAGAGGCCCACAATCAGAAGATCTGTGGGATTTATTCAACCAAGTTAAGATCAATATTCTTTTGATCAACGTTATTCAACAGGTTCCCTCTTATGCTAAATTTCTAAAAGATGTCTGTACTCAGAAAAGAAAGTATAAGGTCTCGCTCCGAAAGCAGATCAATTTAAACTGAACAGTTCAGTGCAGTAGTTTCTAGCTCTCTACCTCTTAAACTGAAAGATCTTGGATCACCATTAATTCCAACAATTATAGGCAATGTGCAGATTAAAACGGCACTGCTTGATCTTGGAGCTAGTGTTAATATTTTACATGGACACTTGTTTGATAAACATGATCTAGGCCAGTTCCAGACAACTGATATTCTCTTACAGCTGGCAGACCGGTCAACCAAGTGCCCAAGAGGTATTTTATCAGATGTCATAGTAAAGTTGAAGATTTTTAATATCCAGTTGATTTCCTAGTATTGGTCACAGAAAGTTCAATAGGAGACACTGAACCGGCTATTATCCTAGGCAGACCTTTGTTAGCCACAAATAATACACTAATTAATTGTAGGGCGTGAGCAGTAGATATTGCCTATGGTAATAGGAAATTCAGACTGAATGTATTTAATGCTTCAAGTGTCTCTACTATTGATTCAGAATGTTATCTTATAGACATGGTGGACGAACTTGCACAGCAGCATAGTTTGTTAATCAACACCAAATATGCTACTGAGTTATTCTTTACTGAAAATGAGTTAGCCAAATTAAATTCTACTGATTGTGATAAGCTAGAAGTAGTCATGGAATCCACATTAGAATCGAAACAACCACCGTGGACCCATAGGATTGAAAAATAACACCTGGATTTACCTCAGTCAGCCAAACCTTCAATAGAGCAACCACCTGTTCTAGAATTGAAGGAGCTGCCATCTCATTTAAAGTTTACTTTTCTGGGTCAGAATGACACTTTACCGGTCATAATTTCATCAGATCTAACTAAAGAGCCTAACAAAGCTCTATTGCAAGTATTAGTAAAATATAAAGAAGCAGTAGGGTGGACTATAGATGATTTAGAAGGAATCAGTCCCACTTTGTGTATGCACTGAATCATTACTGATCCAGAAGCTAAACCAGCTCGGGATGCACAAAGGAAGTTGAATCCTCATTTGAGATAGGTAGTTAAAAAGGAAATATTAAAATGGTTGGACGCTGGAATCATATTTCCTACATCTGATAGTAAGTGGGTAAGTCCAACCCAATTTGTAGCCAAGAAATCGGGAGTTACAGTAATTAATACTGAAGAAGAAGAGAAGATAACTACTCATCCTGTAACTGGTTGGAGAGTTTGTATTGATTACAGAAAACTCAATGCTGCTACTTTAAAAAGATCATTTCCGCTACCATTTATAGATCAAATAGTGAAAAAGTTAGCAGGACAGAAGTTTTACTGTTTCCTCGATGGATTAACTGGTTATAATTAAATCCCAATCCATCCTGAGGATCAAGAGAAAACTACATTTACTTGTCCCTATGGCACCTTTGCCTACCGAAGGATGCTGTTTGGACTATGTAATGCACCTGCCACATTCCAGCGTTGTATGATGGCTATCTTTTCAGATATGGTGGGTGGTTCTCTAGAGATATTTATGGATAATTTCGCCATATTTGATAAAACGTTTAAAGATTTCCTAGGATATTTAGAAAAAGTCCTAAAGAGTTACACTGAAACCAACTTAGTGTTAAGTTGGGAGAAAAGCCATTTTATGGTAAAAGAAGGGGTAGTCCTAGGTCACGATCTGTCCAAGAGAGGAATGGAGGTAGATAAAGCGAAAGTTCAATTAATTTATTCTCTTCAACCCCCTACCAACGTTAAAGGAATAAGATCATTCTTACGCCACGCTGGTTTTTATCGGCGATTCATTAAAGATTTCAGTGAGATCTCAAGGCCGTTATGCAATCTTCTTTCAAAAGACTCCAAGTTTAATTTCGATGATGCTTGTATGAAAGCATTTGGGAAGCTTAAATAAAAATTAACCGAAGCGCGAATTCTACAATCTCCGGATTGGTCTCAACCGTTTGAGATCATGTGCGATGCAAATGACTATGCAGTCGGTGCTGTTCTAGGACAAAGATTTGAGAAAAAGCCAGTGGTCATTTACTACGCAAGTAAAACCTTTTATGAGGCACAGATCAATTACACAACTATGAAGAAGAAGTTATTAGCTGTAGTGTTTGCCTTAGATAAATTCAGATCATATATTTGGGGGGGGGGGGGGGGGGGGCAAAAGTAATTGTGTACTCAGACCGCAGTGCTTTAAGGCATTTATTGGCGGAGAAGGATGCCATGCATAAATTGATTCGGTGGATCCTTCTGTTGCAAGAACTTGACTTAGAAATAAAAGATAAAAAGGCAAAGAAAATGTTGTTGCCGATCATTTAGCAAGGCTTCACTTAATCCCAACAAACTCAACTGATCAAATCAGGGACTCCTTCCCTGATGAACAATTATTTTTTGTATCTAAAATTCCTTGGTTTGCGAATCCAGTTAACTATTTCGTAACAGGAAGATTGCCAGCGCACTGGAACTCACAACAGAAAAAATATTTCTATGCTCAAGCAAGGAAATACATTTGGGATGAGCCTGTTCTTTTTAAAATAGGAGCAGATCAAATTATAATACGATGTGTCCCTAACTTGAAACACGAGGATATGCTTAAAGACTGCCATGCATATGCATGCGTGGCCATTTCAGTGCAAGGAAAAGTGGCCACCGGATATTGCAGTGTGGGTTTTTGTGGCCCACAATATTTAAGGATGCCTACGAGTTTGTTAAAGGATGAACAAGATGCCAACAAACTGGTGGCATCGTAAAAAGAGATGATATTCCTATGACCCCGATATTAATTGTCGAAATATTTGATGTATGGGGCATTGATTTTATGGGACCCTTCCCTAAATCATTTGGATATGACTACATTTTAGTTGCACTAGATTATGTTTCCAAATTGGTGGAAGAAGAAGCTACAAGCACTAATGATAACCGGGTTGTGTGCAAATTTGTTAAAAGAAATATCTTGGAACGACACGGTATCGCAAGGGCTATCATCAGCGAGGGAGGGTCACATTTTAATAATCAGCATTTTGCTAAATTCCTTAAACAGTATGGAGTTAACCATAGAATAACAACGACTTATCATCCGCAAACTAGTGAACAAGTTAAGATCTTTAATAGAGAGATAAAGAGAATCCTTGAAAAAACTGCAAGACCTGATTGTAAGGATTGGTCGCAAAAATTAGAAGATGCTCTATGGGCATATAAAACTGTAATTATATGTAATTAACAATTATTTGGACTTAATGGTTGTATTAATGAAATATTATATCAATTTAAGTCAATTTCTATCAATATATCAGTTAAATGAGAAAATACAAAGTTGAGGGATATAATGTGCAATTGGGTCAAAATGACAAATAAAAAGGGGGAAAAGCTTTCATTTTCACCATCTCCTTCTCTCACTACTCTCTCTCTCAACTGATATCTCTCTATACTCTCTCTTTCTCTTGACTTCAATCCAAGGAACACAAGAAATCATAAAATTTCAAGTGCAAAAGTTGGATTCAGATAGCAAATAAGGAACTATAAGCATTGCAACCAACGATTTGATGTAACATTCATCCAAACTTGCAATTTTGATGGTTTTCGGTTCGGTTTTTGTGAAATCCGAAATGTCAAAAGTTAATGCATGTTGTATATCGTTGTTGCAATGTGTAAATCGAGCATGTATAATGTAGTGTACCAAATTTCATAATCAGATTCAATGTCTAAGTATGATTTTGAAAGATTAGTGTGTGTTCTTCGAGCTTGTAGAAGAATGGGCACAAATGTGAGATTTTTGGTACATTAAGGCATGATTATAAGTTGAAATAGTGTTTCTAAGTTCATATTTACTATTTAAGTTACTGAAACATGCAAAAATGGTCCAAATATAATTTCTGGAAAATATTGGAAAATTTCTAACTATGAACTCGGATCCGTATGGACCGAATTCGGGTCGTGTTCAACCATTTCGGACCAAAGTTCCAATTTCGGAACTAGCCTAATTCGTACCATCACCTACTTCGGAACATCCCATATCGGACCCTGCTAATTCGGATCACACACTTCGGATCACCTCAATTTCGGACAAAGGACCCAATTTCGAACCATCTACAATTCGGACCATCCGAATTCGGATGGGGTCCGAAATCAAACCCAATTATACTAAATTTTCAGAATTCAAGTTTTAAGCAATTACTGACACAATATCACTATTACATCATTTGGCACTCGTACATGAATTGTTGTTATGATGCACACTCGTACTTGACATTGTAATACACATGTAACCAGCGTTCATTTGAAAGTGCATCTATTTACATCATGCTTACACTGCATGATCATTACTTCACAATCTGATGCAACCCGGACTGGGGCTGACAGCAGGCCACTGTCGGGGACTAATCATCCCACTCGTTATCCCGTCAGGTTCGGCACATCCCCGATCAGCATTTGAACTGCCAACCCCATGCTTGCACTGCATGGTTTACACATACATTGAGGCTTACACTGCCTGTTTTCACATACATGGGGCTTACACTGCCCATGGTTAAGCATTGCTTGTAAAGAAATATTTGTTGTTTGCATAATCTGTTATCTCACTAAGCTTTAGCTTACAGTTGACTCACAAATGTTTTCAGGCAAAGGCAAAAGTGTAGCAGGACCTTCTACTTAAGCAATTCACTTCAATATCCCGGAGACTTTAGAAGCTATTGGTACTTGAATGTAATAGCTTTGGGCTGGGATTTACTACTTCTAAAACAATTATGATGTTGTAATAGTTAGACTTAATCACTGTAGACATGTATTCTATTGCTTTAGTGTGGATTTGCTTAAATCTATTTTAAGTATTCAATTTCAATTATCATGTTAAACGTTGGGTCATTTTTTGATTATGGTGATTACATTTATAATATCAAAACAAGAGAGTGTCACAGGTTTTGGTATCAGAGCATTAGTTTGAGGTTTCAAGTGTCCGCGAGGACATGGACTCAAACTTAGGTTATGATATTAGAATGGACTCCTAGGAAAATGATCCGAACTAAGATAGGATTGACATGCACACGGGGCCAAAAAAAAGGGTCATTGTAAATACTTAGGACTTACAACCAAATGTTCTAAATATAAGTTGTTATATTTCAGAACATGTCAGGAGACGATATGACTCCTCAACAAATGTTCCAGATGATGCAAGCTCTCATGGAACAAAACAATGAGCTACAATCCAAACGAATGGCTGACCAGGCTCAGTCACTTACCGATCAGTTAAGGGCCAGAGATGAGGCCGAAGCGAAACGTAAGGCCGATAAACGAAAGAACAAGGAGCAACAACAGGACGACCAAGAGGAAAGACATGACACTGGGTCTTCTAACAGATCAAAGAGTTGTAGGTTTAAGGACTTCAAAAGTAACGGGGCTGTTACTTTTGATGGAACTGGAGATGCTGTCACAGCATTGGAATGGATCACCACTACAGAGAGAACTTTCAGAATCAGCGCCTGCGCTGACAAAGACATGGTCCGTTTTGCAACCGCTATGTTTGCAAGGGACGCAGTCATGTGGTAGGATGTAATGACACATGTGTTGATGATGGAGGTAGTGTCACACATGACTTGGCAATACTGTCCTACAGATGAGAAGCGTCGTCTAGAGGCAAAGTTCCTAAACCTGACTCAAGGAACGAAGACGGTTACACAATATGCCGTTGAGTTCACCCGATAAGCTTGTTCGGAGCACATCAAGTTGAAACGGAGGAAAGAAAGATACCGGTTTGAGGCCGGACTAGACTATGATATTCGCCGAACCATGAGTGGGGTTCGGTATACTACGTTTGCCGGTTTGTTAGAGGTTGCTCGGAATGTTGAGCTGATCGTCTTATTATATGGGTATGTTATCGGGTCAGCCGCCGCAACACCGACTCAACCGTCGCCGCCAAAAAGGCAGCGGGAGTCTGGATCATCTCGATTCTCTCTTCAATCCCATCAACAGTCATCATCACCTAAGAAGGGAAGGGCCTTTTCGGCCAGTTCAGAAATGAGAGACTGCAGGCGATGCAGAAAGGCGCACTCTGGGGAGTGCAAGACTCAAGACATGTACTGCTTCTGTTGTGGGCAGAAAGGCCATCACTGGGAGCATTGTCCACGAAAAGATGATGCATGTTACAACTGCCACAGACTTGGCCATTTTGCAAGGGACCGCCCGAAACCCCCACGAGATCAGAATGCTCAACAATCAACAGCAAGATCTTCTGTAGCTTCCACTGCTCGCAGAGATCAATCTCAAAGGGCTCCAACAAGGGCATTCCAAATCACAGCTGAAGAAGCAAAGGATGACCCGGAGGTGGTCACTGGTACGTTCTATGTTAATTCTATTCCTGCACGCATTTTGTATGATTCCGGAGCCAACCGTTCGTTTGTCTCCACTACATTTGCTCGTCAATTCAATATGCCTACTTCGAAATTGCAATTTGTACTTGACATAGAGACTGCTAGCAACACGTTTGTTAAGGCAGACAAAGTATATAGGAACTGCACATTACTTGCAGAGGATGTAGTGTTCAACATAGACTTAATTCCCATGGAGTTCGGGGAATTTGATGTTATAGTAGGCATGGATTGGTTGGTTCAAAATGAGGCCCAGATTGTATGCAAGAAGAGAATGATTAAGATCACCACTCCTGAGGGCCGAGATATTTGTATCTATGGTGACAGACACAAAGGCGACTTGTGCCTTATTTCAATTGCAAAAGCCCGAAAGCACGTTGCCAAGGGTTGTCCTGCATATCTAGCCTACGCTGTCGATGCTAAGGCTGAAGTTCAATCTCCTTCCACCGTTCCTGTCATTTCTGAATTTCCAGATGTCTTTCCAGAAGATATCTCGGGATTGCCACCTGATCGCCAAGTGGAATTCCGCATTGACCTCATTCTCGGAGCTGCTCCAATAGCAAAGGCTCCTTATCGTTTAGCCCCTGCAGAAATGCAGGAAATGATGAAGCAGTTACAGGAGTTACTTGACAAAGGTTTTATTCGCCCAAGTTCATCTCCTTGGGGCGCTCCTGTTCTGTTCATCAAAAATAAAGATGGCACATTGCGTATGTGCATTGACTACCGAGAACTCAATAAAGTCCCAATCAAAAACAAATACCCGTTGCCCCGGATTGATGATCTCTTCGACCAGTTACAAGGCGCAAGCTACTTCTCGAAGATTGATCTTCGTTCAGGTTATCACCAGCTCAAAGTACACTCAGACGACATTCCAAAGACGGCTTTCAGAACTCGTTACGGACACTACGAGTTTTTGGTAATGCCATTTGGTCTCACAAATGCGCCGGCTGCTTTCATGGATCTCATGAATAGAGTTTGCCGGCCAATGCTCGACAAATCTGTCATCGTGTTCATCGATGACATTCTCATGTATTCAAAGACCAAAGAGGATCATGCAGCACATCTGAGAGAATTACTAGAGTTGCTACGCAAAGAGCGACTTTATGCCAAATTCTCGAAATGTGAATTATGGTTGAGGCAGGTACGTCTCAACATTCGAAACAATGATCCTTATACTTAGTCATAAGCTCATTGTTAACTTGTACTTACTCAATATTCAATTCAGATCCAATTCTTGGGGCACGTGATATCTGGTGCTGGGATTGCTGTTGATCCTACAAAGATCGAGGCTATCCAGAACTGGGAATCACCCCGCAACGCCTTAGAAATTCGTAGCTTTCTGGGATTGGCTGGTTACTACCGCCGATTCATCAAAGACTTCTCTAAAATCGCCGTTCCGCTTACAAAGCTTACTCGCAAGAACGCAACCTTCTTTTGGAAAGAAGAACAGCAAGTGGCTTTTGACAAACTGAAGAATCTGCTAAGTGAAGCACCAGTGTTAGCCCTGCCTGAAGGGAACGAGGACTTTGTGGTTTACACAGATGCATCAGGCATGGGTTTAGGAGCGGTATTAATGCAAAGTGGAAATGTCATAGCATACGCTTCCAGACAACTCAAACCACATGAGAAGGATTACTCTACTCATGATCTAGAGTTAACTGCTGTGACATTCACTCTCAAGTTATGGAGACACTACTTGTATGGAACCAATTGTCAGCTCTTCACTGAACACAAGAGTTTGAAGTACATATTCAGTCAGAAGGACTTGAATATGAGGCAGAGATGGTCAATGGAGCTGATCAAAGATTATGACCGTGAGATTTTATATCATCCAGGGAAGGCCAACGTAGTGGCCGATGCCCTAAGCCGAAAAGCGTACTGCAAGGCATACTGTTTTGCCTTGACTTCTACTATCTTGACATCAACTATCATAGACGATGTAAGGACTGCCCAGTTGCAAGCCTTAAAGTAGGAGAATGTAAAGGACGAAAATATCAGAGTTCAGTTGCCATTAATGCAAGATAAGAACCTGACTGAAGGGTGTTTACGGCAGAGTTTGGGTTCCTAAGTTCGGGAACATGCACGAAGTAATACTTGAGGAAGCTCACCAGTCTAAGTTCTCAATTCACCCTGGAAGCACAAAAATGTACAACGACCTGAAAGCTGACTTCTGGTGGCCATGGTTGAAAAGAGACGTTGGCCAATATGTAGAGAAGTGTAGAACCTGCAGGCTAGTCAAACCAGAACACCAGCAACCCTATGATAGTATGCAACCTCTTCCTATCCCAGAATGGAAGTGGCACCATATTACCATGGATTTTGTAACCAAGCTACCTAAGACACGTCGTCAACATGATGCCATTTGGGTCATCGTTGACCGTTTGACAAAATCTGCGCACTTCATTCCCATCCGAGAAACATATTCACTGGACCCCTTGCCCAGATCTACTTGAACGAAATCGTCATTAGGCATGGTGTGCCTAAGTCTATTGTCTCTGATCGAGATAGTAGATTTACTTCCAATTTCTGGGCTGCTTTACAAAACGGTCTTGGTACTCGTATCGCAATGAGTACTGCATACAGACCTTAATCCGACGGGCAAAGTGAGAGAACAATTCTGACTCTGGAAGACATGCTCAGAGCCTGTGTCATGGATTTGGGTGGTAACTGGGACGATCACCTCCCATTGGTTGAATACTCCTACAACAATAGTTACCATTCCACAATCAAGATGGCACCGTTTGAGTTCTTATACGGAAGGAAGTGTAGGACTCCAACCTGTTGGAGGGAAACAGGAGAAACTCCAATAGCTGGTCCTGCCTTATTGCAAGAAACCAACGAAAAGATCCAACTCATTCGACAGTACATGAAAACGGCACAAGATCGGAAAAAGAATTATCACGATCGCCGTCATAAAGCGATAGAGTTTCAGAAGGATGATTGGGTATACTTGAAGGTTTCTCCGATGATAGGTGTCACGAGATTTGTTAATCGAGGAAAGCTATCACCTCGGTTCATAGGACCATTCAAAATACTAGAAAGAGTTGGGAATCAGTCCTATCACTTGGACATGCCGGAAGAACTATCAGGTGTTCACCCGGTCTTTCACGTTGGATACTTAAGAAAGAGTCTGGTGCCCGAAAGGGAAACATGGACTGATCATTCAGACATTAAGATTGACGAACAGCTAAGATTCGTGGATGAGCCGGAATGCATTTTGGAAACAAAAGTCAAGAAACTTCGCAATAAGGAAGTCAGGATGGTGCTGGTCAAGTGGAAGCATCATCGGGGAGCTAATCACACTTGGGAATCGGAAGAAGACATGAAGACTAAATACCCAAGTTTGTTTAGCGCAGCATGACTTCGCGGACGAAGTATAGGCGTGGTGGAGCCCATGCTGTAACATCCCAATTTTCAATTATATGTAATTTACAATTATTTGGACTTAATGGTTGTATTAATGAAATATTATATCAATTTAAGTCAATTTCTATCGTTATATCAGTTAAATGAGAAAATACGAAGTTGAGGGGTATAATGTACAATTGGGTCAAAATGACAAATAAAAAGGGGGAAAAGCTTTCATTTTCACCATCTCCTTCTCTCACTACTCTCTCTCTCTCTCAACTGATTTCTCTCTCTACTCTCTCTTTCTCTCGGCTTCAATCCAAGGAACACAAGAAATCATAAAATTTCAAGTGCAAAAGTTGGATTCAGATAGCAAATAAGGAACTATAAGCATTGCAACCAACGATTTGAGGTAACATTCATCCAAACTTGCAATTTTGATGGTTTTTGGTTCGGTTTTTGTGAAATCCGAATCATAGGATTTTGATGTCAAAAGTTAATGCATGTTGTACATGGTTGTTGCAATGTGTAAATCGAGCATGTATAATGTAGTGTACCAAATTTCAGAATCAGATTCAATGTCTAAGTATGATCTTGAAAGATTAGTGTGTGTTCTTCGAGCTTGTAGAAGAATGGGCACAAATGTGAGATTTTTGGTACATTAAGGCATGATTATAAGTTGAAATAGTGTTTCTAAGTTCATATTTACTATTTTAGTTACTGAAACATGCAAAAATGGTCCAAATATAATTTCTGGAAAATATTGGAAAATTTCTAAGTATGAACCCGGATCCGTATGGACCGAATTCGGACCATCTGAATTCGGGTCCTGTTCAACCATTTCGGACCAAAGTTCCAATTTCGGACCTAGCCTAATTCGGACCATCACCTACTTCAGACCATCCCATTTCGGACCCTGCTAATTCGGATCACACACTTCGGATCACCTCAATTTGGGACCAAGCACCCAATTTCGGACCATCTACAATTCGGACCATCCGAATTCGGATGTGGTCCGAAATCGGACCCAATTATACTAAATTTTCAGAATTCAAGTTTTAAGCAATTACTGACACAAAATCACTATTACACTTACTTTACAGATCATTGTGGTGTTATCAAAACACACATTGATTCAGAGACAAATTTGCACTATACCAATCACTGTGAGTAACAGATTGTCATTCTAACGTTTATTGTTTTTGCATTCATGTTTATATATTCAATGGCATGTTCACATTGTTCATATACATCATTTGGCACTCGTACATGAATTGTTGTTATGATGCACACTCGTACTTGACATGTAATACACATGTAGCCAGCGTTCATTTGAAAGTGCATCTATTTACATCATGCTTACACTGCATGATCATCACTTCACAATCTGATGCGACCTGGACTGGGGCTGACAGCAGGCCACTGTCGGGGACTGATCATCCCACTCGTTATCCCGTCAGGTTCGGCACATCCCCGATCAACATTTGAACTGCCAACCCCATGCTTGCACTGCATGGTTTACACATACATTGAGGCTTACACTACCTGTTTTCACATACATGGGGCTTACACTGCCCATGGTTAAGCATTGCTTGTAAAGAAATATTTGTTGTTTGTATAATCTGTTATCTCACTAAGCTTTAGCTTACAGTTGACTCACAAATGTTTTCAGGCAAAGGCAAAAGTGTAGCAGGACCTTCTACTTAAGCAATTCACTTCAATATCCCGGAGACTTTAGAAGCTATTGGTACTTGAATGTAATAGCTTTGGGCTGGGATTTACTACTTCTAAAACAATTATGATGTTGTAATAGTTAGACTTAATCACTGTAGACATGTATTCTATTGCTTTAGTGTGGATTTGCTTAAATCTATTTTAAGTATTCAATTTCAATTATCATGTTAAACGTTGGGTCGTTTGTTGATCCTGGTGATTACATTTATAATATCAAAACAAGATGGTGTCACAAGAACTGCATTTAAAAGACCTATCGGTATATCCCCATATAGACTTGTTTATGGTAAGCTTTGCCATCTCCCAGTGGAATTAGAACACCGAGCTCTATCGAATGAACTGGAAGAAATTCCTAGAGAATCTACGAAAGCGCAAGAATTTATAAAGAGAAAACTAAAGTTTTCCACGACAGAATTCTTAAAAATAAAATATTTACCACTGTGCGGTAGAAATACAGGACCTAAAAGGTGGTGAGCCATTTATAGTCAATAGACATACACTTAAATTATATGTTCAATGGGCCACCAACGATATTTTAGTATCTAAACTCATCAGACTAGAAGATCCTAAGGTTAATTAATTAGTTTAGGAGCGGTACGTCTGGCTGAAGACGTAGAACTTCGTGCTTTCTGGGAGGCAACCCAAAGTATTTTGATTATTTGAATTTAATTGTTTTAGGTATGTTTATTGGCTTATTTGTGTTACTTGTGTGTACCCAATTAAGTTGGGAAGGATTCATCTTCTGGAACTTAGTTGTGTTTAGAAATTAGGTTTTAAATTAAATAATAGGACCCCACATCAGAAAATAAAAATTGTAAGCACGTAGCAGAAATATTTTAACCCGATAATGCGAGCGTAAGTTGGGGAGAATACCTGTAAAACTTAAAAAAACTAGAGAATTAGGGTTACATGACCAGTGCACGGCCCAGATCATGAATCCAGAGGCCCGGGCGCAGGCTTGCGATTGCCCTGCAGCCCGACACGCTTAAAAATTTATAAAAACGGTATTGATCATCCCCATAACCCCAAAACATTAATTCCAGTTCCAGAAACGGCGATTTGCGATTTTTATGCCTAAAAACCTTAAAAAATTCATCTTTTTCACGTCAAATGTTCAATCCTACGTTAGTTCTTCTCAAAGGTTAGCAATGTATTCTACCCATAACCCCTTTAACTTCATTCTATAGTAGTTCTTTACAGATTTATCATGTATGCATGGGTTGAGGTTTTTGGGAATTACACGGTTTTTAATAAAAAAAGGGTTATTAATAATTCTTTAATATTCATTTAATTAATATAAATTATTTTCGCAAAACTTTTGAAAAAATTATGGCTTTTTCCATATTTATTATATTTTGACACTTTTTGTCGTAAAAGGTTATGTTTTTATTGTTGAAATATTTACTATTAAAGTTCATGCATTTGATAGGGTTAGATTGGGCTCACATTTTTGGTGAGACTTAGGATTAGTTTGTTATTAAAAAAAGGGGGTATTTAAATTTTCATGCATCATTTACACAGCAACCCCAGTTTTATAATCCTTTGTCTTTGCATTATTTTAGATGTCGACCCGGTTCCACGCAAACCGTAACCATCCTGGAAATCCCCAAAAGCCTAGGATGAGAATCCACGACCCTAGGAACGTCCGTTTTGAGAAACCCCTCAATGCGGAGTTCCCTGAAATTCCCCCGAACACTAAGAATGGTAAACCTCCTAGGTTTCTCATAGAATGTACCCTAAAGGAGTCTGACTTTGATGATTTTGAGATCATTGAGTCATTTGAGTGTCTGTGGATTGGCTAGGGCTGTCATGTCGGAGTTACCATATACCCATACTAGTTTAATTCAATAGTGGTTCGCCACGATGAGTAGGACTGAAAAATCTGAAGAACATGACTTCGAATTAGTGGGGATGGTGGGGAACAGAGAGATGTTAATTTCTAGATAAAGATTCTATGATGAGTTTTTAATTGACACTGAGACACCTCGTCCTATGGAGTTCTGGACATTGACTAATACCCAGGGGGATAGAATGTGTAAGGTTAACAAATGGACTAATCAATGGGATCAAATGATAGCAACTGTTTTAGGAATTCCGATTAAAACATCCCGGACCTACACCGCCTTCAATAGAGGTGATTTATGCCCATTAGCCAAAGTTATGTGGAAGTTGTTATCTTTAACATACTTCCGCGTCACCAAGACACCACATATGTGAGACCACAATAAATTCTCTTAGTGCACACATTAATGACTGGAACCCGACCGTATCTTTAGGGTACATTATTATGCAAAATTTATGGGAATGTCATCTCTTAGGTCAAGGGATAAATTACCCTCATTGTAGAATGTTGACTGAACTGTTCGTGATAGAAATGGTTGTGTCTGAGGAGTTGCCCATACGGATCCTTAACCCGAATACCACATGGTTTACATGGTTTACTATGGTTGGGCTAGTTTTTTAGCGTACGGAGAGAGGTTTCCGAATCCGTTTCCTAAAATCTGCTAAAGTGACCCAAATCCCTTTCAAAGCCCCAGAAGCCATACCAGAAGGACAGTGTAATAAAGGAAAAACCATATTGGAAGTTGATGAAGAAGATCAGAGGCCATGGAAGAGGATCGAGACCGTCGATGTCGTTTGGGATCAAGTACACATGCTGAAGGAGATAGTTGGAGACTTAGTGAACACGAACAATAAATTGCTTAAAGAGATCCAGATGCTTCGGGAAAATCAAAAGGAGAATGATCAACTGTTTCACACGCATTCCGACAGGCACACCAATCTCCAGATCACTGTCGGCTAACTGGAAGTGATTGTCACACCTCCGGCGGAATGTTGATTTTATTTGAGTATTTTGGTTTAATTATGCGTGCTAAACAAGCATCGTTTGATTAATTTCTGATGTGGTTGGTTGTTGGTTTCGTTATTTACTTTTATTTGGATTGTAATGGTACTTTTTTTTAATTTTAAAGTGTGATGTTTTTATTTTATTAAGTTGATATTATAAAAGTTGAAATTTGTTTATTTATTATTTGTTGTTTAATTTTAATTGTTATGAATAAGGAATATGTACCGATCTATCTCTCAATGTTCTTAACCGATAAATTAATTTTGATGTGACAAGAACGTCACAAAAGTCTAAGTTGGGGAGGGTAGGTTATAACAATAAGATTAATTAATTAATTTAGCCCTCACAAAAATTTTTAGACTACATTCTATATCAAAAATTAGAGAGATTTACAGCCCCACGTACCAAAACAGTAAAAATTTGAAATTTCAGAAGTGTTGGGCGCAGGGGGGGGAGGGGCGCAGACCTGCGCTGGCCCTGCGTCCCATCGAGTTAAAAATCAGATTTGAGCCCCACTTTTTCATTTTCAAAACCTTAGAAGCTTGTTCAACGCTTTGGTGTGCGGCTCTCTCCCAAAAACCCTATTTTCGTGCCAAAAATTTGCAAATTTAAGCTCCAAAACACCCACATTTTCATAAATATCAAAGATCTAGGCTAGAAATAACCTCTTTGTGGGTAGTTTCATCTATTTTGAAGAATTTTGGCTAGAGAAAGTGGTGAAGAAAAAAGTTAGATTTGTACCAAGTTAAGCTTCTAATCACCAAGGTTAGTGTTTTTATTACGTAATTGTAAGTTATTTCATACTTTTTGAGCAAAAATGAAAGCTTGAGCTTCATGATAATCCATGGAGTTTTCATGGTGATTTTGACTTTTTAGACTCAAAGTATGTGAAATTGCGTGAATTTGATGATCACCTTGATGTACGTTTTATGAGATATGTGTTTATTTGTTAAGTTTGTTAATTTGTCATGGTTAATTTCTAGAAATTAATTTGGATTTATAAAGTTGGTTGCCCAAATGTGCATATATTGTGAAAATTATAAAACTTAGGTGATTAGCATAAAAGTAAATTTTATGTGCTAAATGATTTTTATTGAAACATCATACGTGTTAGTGCTTAAAATAATGACAAGTTATAGACTATATATATATGATGCAAAATTAGAGCGTAAAAGAGTGTGTGTGTGTGTGTCTATATATATATATATATATATATATATATATATATATATATATATATATATATATATATATATATATATATATATATATATATATATATATATATTATGCATCTTTAAAGTGAGCGTAATTGTGCAAAATGTAATTATAGGTTACATTACTTAATTTATCTCATACATATTGTGGTTGGTTGGCACAAATTGTAAATGTCAAGGAGAACGAGACAAAGGACCCAAAATGTTAACGTTACGATATATTGGTCTCCGAACCAATAAGGTGTTAGCTGAAAAGAGGGTTAAGAGGAGCGATTTTGAGGATTATGGGATCCCATACCTATTTGACTATTTAGGGTGGGAAAGTGTGCTTGAGTTGGGCGGCCACGATATTTATCAGGCCGATGTAGTTGAGTGGATGTCTACCCTACAGAGGGAGACAGGTTGTTCACCGAATGACTTTAGGCTGATAGGTACCGTCCATGGTAGGGACGTGGCGATGGATGCACAAATCCTTCGCCAATTATTTAATTTAGATACTGGGGTAGGCCATGAGGGGTCTAACCAGCAGGGATACGAGTATACGAATGAGGCCCAGTTGGCCTTTACTGACATGACTTGGTCAGGGGAGTGGGCAGAGCAGGTGAGTAGAGTTTTTATTCCATCCATTTTGGAATCCGAGTCCGCCACTTCCTATAGCCGCAAGGCTTTGTCTCTGAGGTGTAAGGTGCTTCACAAGATTATTGTGAACAACATCTTGCCTCGTGATAGTGACCTGACCAATGTCAGGCATAGGGATATCACGGTCCTTCACGCCCTTCTTAAGCGTAGGCCCAGACTGTCCTTTGCATGGACAATTATGAATGATTTATGGGCTATGTATGATACGAGAGAGAGGACGATCATCCCCCATGCTTGGTTGATCTCCAAGTTCCTAGAAAGGACGGGCTCACTTTTGCAGATTCCCTGCTATCCCCCATTTCGGCGACGTTCATTACGGCCGCCATGTTCCCTACCTTGATTTTTAGGGAAGTTGGTGAAGGGTTCGAGATATTCGACAAAGAAAAAAATGAGTCGTATATCGAGGACTACATTGAGGATGAGAGGAGAGAGAGAGGAGAAGGTCGCCAATGAGGCGGGAGTTCGGCACGAAAAGCCGAATCTAGGTGCGTCTACCTCGCGCAGTTGAGGTAATGACGGTTTTGATTTTGACCGCATGATGAGGCAGATAGAGGACATAGCAGTTGGCCAGGGTGAGTTCCGAGAGGATGTGCCCCAGAGATTAGATGAGATGAATGGGCGTATGACCTATATTTATGATAGGGTCGATCACTTAGCGGGTCGGGTAGATCAGCTGCAGTATGGGCAGAGAGCCCTGGCATACCAAAATGCCTACTACCAGCACCATGACTGGGCATATTGGGTGGGAGTCCAACATCATCAGGACTCTGTATCGGTTTGCCATATCAGTCCTATGAGGATTACACGATGCCCGATTACCAGGCCTATAACCCTGCCGTAGATACTTATCAGCGTTATCCGGCGCATGGCAGGCAAGACCTCCCGGACCCGATGCCTCCTCACTTGGTTCCGCCGACTGCATAGTTCACCACCGGCCAGAACCCGTATACTGACTTTTTCAACAGCGTCTTCGGTCCTCCTCTGCCGCCTCCTCCATTTGGATGATCGGGTACTATCCTTCCTTATTCTTTACTTTTCTGTCCTTTATTTTAGTTTGTTATGCACTTAATTTCTTTATCGTAATTTTCATTTATTTTTAGTTCTTAGCCGAGTCCTTTTTAGAGTTTATAATGATTATATAGTCTGTCATTTCTTCCTTAATCGAGTCTTGTTTGCCGATCAGGCCGTGGAACATGATGATAAATAGAAAATACATGTACGAGGGAAGTGGCTAGTGTTGACAGGATATTTTATAATTAAGAAAAGAGTCGTAGTAATAATTAAAACTTTTGCCATGTAAAATGAATTCAAGTACATTAAAATTTATTTGGGCTTAAATATAAGTAATGTGTCAAAAGATTTTGGAAACCCATGCAATAAGGGGAAGAACTTAATCATGTTTTAGCCTAAAAAATGAGTTAATTGTAGTCTAGATGGTTCGGGAAATTAAGTCCGTAGGGGTACCATTCATGCCTAATCCCCTAAAACCATTTGGTTTGGGAGTGGTTGACTGAAATCTCGTTACATGAACCATCTGGCTAATCTAGTTTGAAAAGAAAATAGATAGAAGCATGGTGTTAAAAAGAAAAATTTGTCGTAAACATGCAAAGAGGAAAAGATGGTCAAAAGACCCACATATTTTAAGTATTGTAACCTTGAGCTAAAAGGGTATTTCTAAAAGTGAGATACATTATATAAATTCTAAGGGAAGTATATTTTAACTGAAAACATCTTCAATTTACATGTTAAGAATTTTAATGCATTAGTGTGAAGGCTAGCTTAACATAAAATTCCTAGAGTCACTGCTAATACATGCTCGTTTCATAGTTAGTTCTGATTCCAAAAGCTTGTTTGGGGATGACTAAAAGTTAAGTTGGGGAGATTTGATTAGTCTATAATTCATATGGTTTCAGAGTCGTTTTATGATCATTTTAAGCACCGATATTTCGTAAAATCCATAGTATTACTCCAAGTTTGTATTTCAGGGCCAAGATATTAAAAAGAAGCAATTCGAGTGAATTCAGAGCAAACCAAGCTGAAGGGGGCGTAGGCCTGCGCCACCCTGCGTTTCACAAAGAATTCCAGCTGTCCAGATACATTCCAGCGCATGCCAGCAAAACCCTAGCCGCATCCAGGCGCAGGGGGGCGCAGTCCTGCGCCTGGCCTGCGCTAGAGCGGCGCAAAAATGCGTTTTACAGCCTGTGGAACCCTAATCTCGACTTCTCTATAAATAGAGGTCGAGGGGCAGCCTTGGAGAGCCCCCGACGTGTGTGAAAGTGTGCTGAAGCCCTGCCGGAGTGGATCTACGATACGAGAACAAAGACGGTGATTCGCAAGCTACGTTATGACTCAGATCTACGATTGTTAAGAGCATACGATGAGCGGCTAATCCCATTAGCCGTTTGAGGGGGATCTACGGCTAAGTTTACTCTACTTTAATTTCTCATGCTTTGATGTATTTTCATTATTTGAGATCTATTATGTGTATGCAAATGATAAGGATTCGGCTATGATTATGATTGTATGTTTTGATTGGTAAAAGCAAGATAGTTTATCGTAGTACTATTATTTGTGTCAAGTCCATTAGCTTAGGGTTTAAGACAAGTATTAATATTGCATACGATATGCCGAGAGTTATTGGTTAAAACATGTTTGATTAATTAGTCGCGCAATTCATTACGTCTATGTGATTGTTCCATAAAATTATAGTGAGTAATACTTATGTCGTGGTGATCCGGCGAATGGTTATTCGTCTCTTGATTGTTTATTTACTATGTTACTTATTTTGCCATTAATTTTAGTTACAAAGCGATAGCAAATCATTAATCTAAACAAATCATATAAATCCACAAATTCACAATTTAAGTGCTTTCAGTAACTTGTATGGCTAATATCTTAACTCTAAATACGACCACACTCCCTGTGGATTCGACCCTTACTTCTCTAAGCTAATATAGTGGATTTAAGGACTAAATCTGCGGGTCACAACGACGGCCTGTCACTTATCACTACTAGGTTGTCCTTTTTAGATTTGAATTTGTATTTCTTATCAACTAGAAGAGCCAATGGATCCACAACAGTATTTTCTGCTTGCTTCTTCCCAGAAACTTTCCGTAAGACAACCTCTTGGTAATTGTTCAGATTCTCATAGACCATATGTATATCCATTTCGTCGATGTCTTTGGTTTGTTGGATAATCATTGCATGTTTATGCCATTCAGTATTGAGGACATTGATGTCCAAGTTGGAGTTGGTTACACCATTCCTCTTCATCTCACTGACTAGATTTACAAATCTGAAGTAGGTATTCTTAAGTAGTTCCTCTTCTGGCTCTAAAGTTCTCAAATGGAATAAGACTATTTCTAGCTCTATTCGTTGCAGATTTGTCAAAACCTCTAATCAACTTGCATACCTCATCCCAGATGGATTTGGCAGTTGATTTGTTCGTGACACTGATGTAAATGTCTTTTGGAATGGACAATAACAAAAACTTCTTAGCACTCTTGTCTCCCAGTTTCCTTTTCTTCTGTGCCTCAAGAGAAATTAGCATCAGTAACCTCTTCAGTCCTTTCTGGGACTAGAGGATTCCCATTAGGAACAACAACATTTTTTACAAAGAACCTTACAGGGCCATCCGTCAGTGACTTAAGCATATCATCAGCCAAATCTTGAAAGCTAATGAATTCTTGAAACGTTTCCCTCCACTATACATATTCACCTCTGTAAAGGATAGGAGGTTTGGTTTCAGTTCTCATTGCAAGATCATCTTTAGAAATCTTGAATAACTAATTTTGATCTTCCAAGACCTTGTATGGAATAATGAGTGATTCAGTGAAGTGTATTGAGTAAATCTCCAATGAAATAGGATGAAACTCGAATTGGTGTAGAGAAAACTCGATGTATCCAAGATAAAACTCGAAATAGGTTTTGTAAAACTCGAAGATTACCTGATCAACCTCGCATGGACCTTAGATCAAAGTCGGATGATACTTGATAAATCTCAGATGAAAATTCATCAAAGTCGGATTAAGTCTGATCAAACTTGGATGGTACTTGATAAATCTCGGATTAAAGTTGATAAATCTCTGATGGAGCTTGATCAAACTCGGATTAAACTTCATAAAACTTGAATGGAAGTTTATAAAACTCGGTTGAATAATTATCAAACTTAGATTAAGTTTGATAAATCTTGGATGAAGATGGATAAACTTGTATTGAACTAAAACTTAATGTTGCCCAAGATTTTAACCTTTTTGAACATATCTAATTAAGTTCATATCAAAATTTTTTGACAAAACCTTCATTAATTGATACCAAATTTAAAGCATAGACTCGTTTGAAACACAGAAACACTTTTTGTGAAATGAGTTTAGCCATTTCCAAATTAAAACCTAAAATCAACCAAAAACCTCAATAACACATACTTTTTCAAAAACTCAAAAAAATCGCAAATAAGTTCTGTGTGTTTGGAGATGAGATATAAGACTGAAATCAATGGATCCGTCTTTTTAAGCTCTATACTCGATCTAAAACTAAGATTCAAACAACCACACGAGATTTTCATTTTTTAAAACTTTTCAAGAAGAACACTCAACTAAGCAAGAAAAATCGTATTTAATCACTCAATAATTTTCATTAGGCTCTAATACCAATTGTTAATATCAAAATCTAATAGAAATGAGATGAATCCAATAGGATTATATTAAATCAACAACGACTGAATTATTTAATATTGAGAATAAAGTATTACAAAGATTGCGGCTAAAATGAATAATTATCTGACAAACCTAGCATTGAAATCTATGCTCAATTATTCTGCCCACAATCATCCGCACAAAAGGTACATACGCTACTCTATTTATATCTATTCAACTTTAAGATAATTACAAATAGCCCCCTAATTTTACATTCATAAACAAAATATAATATACCCAACAATGATCTCTAACTAAGGAACTAACAGTGGACCCCAGAAAGGATGTTTCGAGTGTGGGAATGTGGCCCGAGGTTGGGAAACAATGGCGCAACTCAAGGAAGAGTTTTTGTGATGGGAAGCGGGGAAGCTCGACGTGGTCACATGTACGTTTCTTCTCAACAACACTTATGCATTTCTACTTTTTGATACTGGAGCCGTTAGAAATTTTATATCTACCAAGTTTAGCAAGCAAATTAATTCCACTCTTACCATCTTAGATACTACTTATGCCATAGAGGTAGCTGATGGTAAGATACTTAGAACAAATAACGTAATTCATGGACGCACACTAAAACTAGAAGACCAAATTTTTATGATAGACTTGATTACCGTCCAACTGGGGAGTTTCGACGTGGTCATAGGCATGGATTGATTTTCGAGAAATCTTGCAGAAATCGTATGTGACAAGAAGATGGTGCGCATACCCCTAGCCAATAGTAAAATCTTGATGGTCCAAGGCGAAAGAAGGAACACCAAGGTAAACATCATATCCAGCATTAGGACCTTGAAGTATCTACGAAAGGGTTATCAAGCGATCTTAGTCCACATGACTGAGAAGGAGCCAAAGGAGAAGCGGCTCGAGGATATTCCTGTTGTTTGTGATTACCCCAATGCTATCCTGTAGATTTGCTTGGACTTCCGCCAACTAGGCAAACGAAATTCCAAATTGACTAGTTTCCTGGTGCTGCACAGACATATCAATTTAGCTGTAACAACCGACAACAAATCAATTTAGCATCTGATATCCAATTAATAGTGATTGTTATTAAATCAAGATGTTAACAAGATCATAAGGGCTTTCCTTTCAAAATAGAAACAGTTTCATCGGTGTGATGCGATGAAACAACGAACAATTAATTTGATCAACTTACGACAGAATTAGTTTGTTATGTATGTTGCAGGATTACTTTAGAATTGGTAACATTCATTATGCATCAACAATTTTAAAAACATTAATTATGCAAGACAAAAACATTTTTATTAAACTAGTGCATTCTATTTAACAAGTATTTATAGAATATATAAATATGTAAATACAAAGAAATAAATTTTAAATACTTGTTTATATATAAAAAAAGTTCTTTTTCAAAAAGCCTAAGGGCCATCTCCCATCTTGCATCACCATTCCCTCTTCCTTCACTTTGATTCACACTTAACCTCCCACTCTTTTTCATCATTTGCAAGACACTCTTCCCCTCTATAAATTGACGATCATTATCCATTCATTTTCAGACCTTGCAAGAGCAAAACCCTCTATTTTCTCTCCTAAAGAATTCGGCCACACACACACACACACACATAATTCAAGATATTTTCTCCTACACATTTTCTTTCTTTCTTCACTTAGGTAAGTGAAACTACACCATCTACTTCTTCTATTTATGTTATACATATGTCTTGAATGATATAAATTCACCAGCAACAAGTTGCATCAAAAACAAAGTTCATAAACAAAGTAGTTTTACTTTAAAGTTTGCAACTTCAAATGTGTTTGTAAATGCATGAATTCACAAAGTAGGCCTAAGTATTTTGAAAACAAGGTCTATAAACGAGTTCATGAGCTTTGTTACATATAGTTTCTAGATAAACAACAAAAATCACATGTTGTTACAAAGTTGGTGAAATCCGGATTTTTCCCGCAGAAACATTTCATCAACTTTGAAAAATCATAACTACATTTAAACTTAACGAATTAAGGTGATTATTTTTCCAGAATTTAGATCTATGTGTTTGCTAAATATATGGAAATATTCATAATATAATTCAGAGTTTTGAAGCCCCAAAATACAGTTTACAAACCGAAAGGTCTAACATCTTATTTTTTGTTTACATATGCGTTTTAACGAACTATTTCCCTAACCTAAACACCTCGAATAATTAACGTTTTTAGCTTGAAGAACTCTTAAGACATAGTAGTTTCATGATTAGAAATATCAAGGTCTAATTCATTTAATAGCTATGTGATGCAGGCCCAAGTATAGAGGATCGGGCCATTATGTTTCTGGAGGCCCAAGATAGGGTCCGTAATAAAAGGGGCTAAACGAAAACGGCCCTAACTTTTGACTCGGGTCTCCGTTTGGGGCGAATCAGGTGTCCAGACGACCGTTGGCTCAAGCTCCACGCAATGCCAAACAGCCAAAGGCGGTTTGCCCAACCGTTCGGCCCAAATTCGACCCGGAATGAGAGTTATGGGCCTTTTTATGAATTTTATCGGTTATTTGGGTTTTTATTTTTGTTTCCTGGGTCGACCCGCTGGGTTATTTGACCCGTTTTAAGTTTCCTGTTTCTTTTTAAAGTGTGTTGAACTTATGTATGAAGACAGTTTATGAATTAATAAAATTTCTCTCTTTTCCAAATTTCCGAGTTCAAAATCGGTTGTTTGAAGCCTAATCGTTTGGTATTCACAGAATCAACAAACTTTTAGTAGAGATTGTTCTGGAATTCTTTGAATCAACAGAATAATCTATATTTCTATTTGCTACGCTGCATCACTATGTTAAACACAACCCCAAAGTGGGACATAAATAATGATAAATCCTTAAAAGTTTACAAATAGAGCTTGAACTTTTAATAGACTTGTTATGTTTGGGGAAATAAAGTTAATAACCATCATGCATGCATATGATCATTTTTAGGCCTTATTAACTCTCTCAAACAATTTAGGACTCGGTTAAGTCCTTTCGAACGTCGTCACAAGTCAAATTTTCGATCATCACATTCACCATCACTACTAAAGTGAGTTTCATGGCCCCTATTTTTACATGTTCATTTTATTTGGAGTGAGAATACATGCTCAACTTTTTCTATGGAACAAGTACTAGAGTCATTATGTGTATTTGTCACACCCCGCTACCCCGATTGGCAACGAAGCGTGACGTCGCGGAAGCGTGACCATAATCATAATGAACGACCACTATATGGACGTTTTCAAAGAAATACATCGATATAACTTTAAAAGGTAGAAATGTTTTACATAACCCGTAAATAATAAAGAGTAGTTCGCAAGGTACAGAGATTTGAATACATAATTAAATTATCCAAAATAATGCAAATAAATCTCCGACGGTTTGAAAAAGAATGCGACTCCTTAAGTGCGGAAGCTTGAAAGTGGTTACTTCTGAAGGCATACTTGCCTTAATTACCTGAAAATACATGCTAAAATACGTCAACAAAAATTGTTGGTGAGCTCATAGGTTTACGCGATAAGACCAGTTGTATGGACATTATCAGATGAGTTGAATTTATAAAATCATAAATTCCGTGTATGTATTACATAAACCATCATGCAACCGAAGCTTAATTAGAATGAGTTTTCCCTGTGCAGTATTCCCATACGTAATACCGTGTGTTGAATATATATGCACTCGCTGTTAGCCGAACCGAGCTAACACGAATGGGGGACATGACTCCCAATAGATCTATCCACAATATACTCGCGCTTACAAATAAATGCAATTAACGGTTCATGATATAAGGGCTGATGGAATCCGAACATGTAATACATATAAGAAATAAACAGTTTTGATGTCCATATGAAAACAGTGCATGTATTTCCACCCCAATAGATAGTGAAAAATAGGGGCTATGAAGACTCACCGAACTTGTGATGGCAAAACGACGCGCAAAAATGCAAAAGTGCGTTGTTTGATGGGTGATGAAACCGGAGGTGTTTAACCGAGTCCTAAATGATGATAAGGACTTAATATCACTAATATATGATAATATGTATATTTATAGATTTTTATGTCTTAAATCACCCAACATTACAAGTTTATAAATAAGATTTGCTTAAAACGTCAAGTTTATATATATATAATTTTCCAGCTTTTTCGGAGGTTTTTCGGCCTACTTTGAGGCTGTTTTTGACCAAGCTCCAAAATGTTTTAGACTTTGGTTTTCTAGGACATTAAACTACTATATACAAAGGATTTTTAGAATCAAGAACGGCCATTTTTCGAGTTGTTTAGGTTGGTGAAAAATCTCGTTAAAAACGCTATGTTGGCCATTTTTGAGCTGTCAAACTTTCGGTTTCTCAAATAATTTCTGGAGGTCTTAAACTTCAAAATAAATTGTGAAAAATTTCAGATCTATAGTTAAGACATAGATCTAACTTTTGAGACAAGAATCAACTCATTTCGTTGAGTTATGAATTAGTTATGATTTTTCAAAGTCGATATAAATTTTCTGCCGAAAATCCGTAGTTTATAAACTTAAAACAACTTATGATTCTTGTTGTTTATTCAAACACTACATGTATAAAAGTCATAATAGTTATAAAAACACATATATTTCACATGTTTTCATAATATTAACATGTTTATAATGTGTTCATATATTCATTTGCACATTTAAAGAAACAACTAAAAATAAAAACTAGAAACTTATAAACTTGAGTTTTTATGAAACTTGTTGTAGGTGATTATATATATTATGCAAGACTTATATAAACATAAATATAAGATGATATAAGTTAGTATATACTTACTTTGATGTGTTAGGAGAATGAAAATGGGTAGAAGACTTGATCTTGAAAGAGTTGCACAAGAAATACTTTGAGATATTTGAAGAACACCAAAAATTGAAATTTTTGGTCTTTCACTTGGCCTTGGGGCTGGATATAGGAGGAGAGAAAAGAGAGGATTTCTTTGATGTTGCAAGTGTGGAAATGAGAGGAGAATTGTGGTCTTATTTATAGGCAAATAAAGCAAGATGAAATGATGAAGAGAGTGAGAGGTTGAGTGAAAATCTAGCCAAGCATGGTGATGAAAAGATGAAAGACTTGATGTTGATTGTGCATGGGTTTATGAAATAAAATATTGAGCATGTGTACCATGGGGAGGGGGTGGCCGGCCATGGGTCTTAATTAGGGTGTATTTTCATTTTTTTTTTTTGTATAAATGTATTTAGAATGTATTCTTGTATTTTCCTTTTCTTGTAATTTCAAAAATACTTTTGAATGCATTGTTTTAATGAATTGTTTTAGTCTTGCATAATTAATGTTAAGTAATTGTATTAGAGTATGATTAGTGTTACTAATCATAATTTAATTACGTACTTAGTTGAATTAATCCCTCATATCGTAAATTGATCGGATTAATTGATTTCCCGATTCATCGCACCGATGAATTTGATTCTAATTGAGTTGAGTCTTCTAATAAGCCTTGTTAATCATTTGATTAAGTTCTAATGACTATGGATTAGGCTATAATTGACTATTAAATATGGATTAGGGCATCATTGCTAACCTCGTTTAGTGCCGGATGTTACAGTATTACATAAGGTTACTTCACCACTGCCCTCAATAATGAACTGTTAATTACATCATAAACATGAATGTTATGAATAGATCTATTTGGGTTGACGCCTCCATCAGGGTTGGTCGTGCTGATCGTTAACGTATGCATAATCATTTGACAATTCTTGGTATTATGGTGTTGGATACCACATAGGGCATCAAAAGTTAAGTTTCGAGATCAGGAGACTTTTGGTTGTTTATGCTTAAAAACTCTATGAAATCTTGTGCTCCATACATTGTCTATATTTATCATGTAAACCTATGAGCTCACCAATATTTTTGATGACATATTTAGCATGTTATTCTCAGGACCATAAGGGAATTATTGCATTCATGGCTAACTTTCAATATTTTCAAGCTTTTGGAGTCACTGGACATTTTAAACTCCATGGAGATTGATTTGCATAACTAGAAATGTTTTTGACATGTATTTAAATCTCCATATTAGTGAACTCTTTTACTTTTAAGATGGTTGTAAAACAATATTTATAATTTATGTGTTTTTAAAAACGTCTCATTTAGAGGTCGTTCATTATGATTGTGACTTTGTTTCTGTGACGTCACGCCTCGTTGCCAAGCGGGGAATCAGGATCTGACAAATTCTACCTTTCAACATCTTAAATTTGTATGTGTGTGTGTGGCACACATTTAATATATGTTTTGTCAACCAACAACAGAACATATTTGTATTTCACCCTCATATTGAAGGTTTTTTTTTATTGTTTTGTAATTTTATCCCTCGTATTGAAGGTCATTTTATGGTTTTTTTTACTTTAAAAGTATGCTAAATGCACAACATCCACCAACGTATCATAACATACATAACCAAAAATGCATTTATGGCAACTGTTTTTCTACGTAACGTTCATTGTGTCAATAGTGATGTTATCATCTACACATACAAGTACATATTGAATCATTTAACAATATAGAAGTTCATACCAAGGTCTATATAAACCTAACAAATTTCATCTCATTTCAAATTCATAAGACCCAAGATTTCTCAAAGGTCTTAAATCTAGGCCCGGTAGCCATGCAATATCAATCAGGAATCTAAAGATAATAATTAAAAGTGCGATATTAAAGTTAATTACAAACAGAGACAAATTTAAGTAGCAAGGTACAAAATACTAGACTGTTACATCAAATCACATAATATAGACTAGCCCCGAACCCGAAAGATCTATCATCAGACAAAACCAACGTGTTGAAAGAGGTTCTAATGCACTTTAAGCTCTTTCAAAGTCCTAACCTATGAACTAGGTCCAGCCAATCCTTTGTCTTTACCTGAAAAATAATGCAACAACGGGGTAAGGTTATTTGCTTAGTGAGAATGTAGAATTTCACATTTAACATGCAATTATAAACGCGGAAAGCTCCATGCACTGCACTCGGCTCATTCACAGCTCAGCCCTATTGCTCATGCACTGCACTAGGCTCATGCATAGCTCAAATCGCGAAGGGACATTGGCCAATTAAATGATCTTTGATGCGCGTCTTTGCTCAGCTCCAAGTTATAAAACTGTTGTTGCTCTTGAGACTTTTAGACAAATTCATAAGGAATGCTCAGATAATGATAACACCATACACACGCATCATTAGTGTGGATCAGCCATGTACTGGGCTGGCTACCAGTAATTGCTGTATGGGTATCATCAGAATGCTCAGCTCTAGCTACCCTCTGTGCTTTCATCCTTTAAATCAGCACATCATAAGCCTAACATTAACCCAACACCGAGCAACAGTGTTGGTGTTAAGCTTAATAATCAAATGACTCGTCAATGAATAGAAGGTAGAGGAACAAATGCTCAGCTCAAAAATCATAGTTAACATACTATGAAAATGTATCTATATGCTCAGGATCAGAATGTCAATAAAATCAGAATAAAGCAACAAAACTCTCAATTCACATAATTGGCAATTAAAGAAAAATCTACAACTCACAGTTACTGGTTAATGTGCTTTCTGGCTCTAGCTCTGTTGCTCACAATCTGTAGTGGGTTAGAACTACTTTCTGATTTATATCAGACTTACAGACAGCTTGCCACTTTGCTACAGCCCTCACTGATGCTCTTTAATATATCTTTTAGCTTTCTTGCATTGCTCAATCTGTTAATCATATCATTTCTGATATTTATTTGTCTTTATATCATCTGAATAACATATTCAGTGTTCATTCGTTGACATTTAACCTCAAAGTCTCATATTTGACTATATTGAGATGAATATGGCCAATAATTTCATAAAAATCTTTCATTCAAGGTTCAATGATTATAATTGCCATATATGAATTATGAACATGATTTAAATGACTTATAAGCATTTTTCTCCTTTTTCATGGACATGTGTGACTTTTTTAAGTCTTTCTTGGCTTTCGTTTGCTCATTACATTAAAACATGTAAGAACATTTCGTGAACTTATTTGATGATTATATGCTCGCACATTTGTATGTATTTTGACCTAAATTATGTATACATATGTTGTTTCTGTTTCACAGCTAGACACATACATTTACATATATACATATATATACATCGCTGGACACACGCTGCATAATTCTGCACACACACATACTCTTTACATGCTAAGAAAAAGGAAATGAAAGAAAAGGTTGCTGCTGGACTGCTTCTTTTATGTACTCTGCACATACAAGAAAAGGAAAAAGATGATTGTTGTGTACTGCACACAACCGAGACAATTAACAAAAAGGGTTTGCAGTTTTCAGTTTCAGCTTCTCACACACACACATCCCCCCCCCCCTTTTTCTTTCTCTGCACAAACTATGCACCTCACACACACATATACTGCACATATATGTATATATTTATATGTATTGGAGGTTGTGGACTGTTTCTTTCTGCTGCACACATTACACTGCACAGACATATCAAATTGATGCATAGAAAAGAATTCAGTTGCTAAAACTGTTCCTGGACTGTTTCGGTAATGAGACTACCGAAACCATTGATGGTTTTGGTATATGCTTTATACTTCTCAATGGTTTCAATAGCCTTCAATTGGTTTCGGTATAATACATATATGGTCTCGGTAATTTTGGTTCTTATCATAAGGTTTCGGTATTATAATTACCGAAACCATCAAGGGGTTTCGGTATTATATAGGGTCTCGGTATTGCATCTATGTTTCAATATTCCTTCAAGGTTTAGGGGGGTTTCATGGCTGTTTCGATAATGAGTATACCGAAACCAAAAGGTTTCGGTACCCCCCCCCCCTTGTGGTTTCGGTACATGCCAATCACACACAACACATATGCACCCTTGTACTTTCTGTTTTCGTTTCTTTTTCCGAGCAGCAAAAACAACAAAACACAAAATAAACACACAATATATACATGCATGGATTAACTTTGAAGATCAAAACATATATTGATGATAAATTTTTAAATTGAACGACATATTTTCCCAGGAAGCCGTGGGCTTCAAAATGGGATTCCAAGATGAAGTTATAAGATCATAATTTTACCTTAAATCTTTATAAGATTTGTTGTTGGGTGCTTGCTTTGATGATCTCTTATTGTTCTTCTCTTGAATCTTGTTGAAGATCTTGAATTCTTTGTGATGAATCCTTTTTGTGTGAACCGTGAGTAGAGAGAGAAGCAGAGATGAATTGGTTTCATAGATGAGCATTATATCTCATTTTAGGTATTCACATAATAACAAGTCTCATTCTTTATAATTTAACAACAAAAGTTGCTTTTCTTTTAAATCAACGTAATACATTTATAATTTGGTCCACTTGACTTTTATTAACTAAATAACAAATTATTACTTGCTTTACAATTTATGTTTTAAATCTCTTAAAATAAATTATCATTTAGTTTACAGTTAACCTTAAGCTTATTAATTATCATTGATTAAAGTCAGGTTGTTACAGAATGGGCTCCACCACGCATAACTTCGTCCTCGAAGTTGCCTATGTTCAAATAAATGTCATTAGGAATTTCAAAGTGGGCATGAATTCCAAATATCTGACACAAACATGCGGGTGATTATTGAATGAGCACCATCTGTCTTTTCATAACTTCTTGCTTCTTTTGGCTTTTACAACCATTACATATACTAATTCTCCATATTATACAGCTTATTAGCTGATTTATGCACTGACTTTAATGAATTTTAGGAACTCTGACTTATCGTTTGTATCATTACTATGTGGACTAATGCTTTGAGATTTAAAATATATCTTATTCAATTTAGCTTGCAGCTCAATATATTAATTAGTTCAAATATCTCTTTCATTTTCCTTTGGAACTAGTTTTAGGAATTTTGGAGTCTGATATCTATTAGTTAGGGAACAATTTCATTTGTTGATGATGTCATCATCATCAATTGCTCTTAGCTGATTTCCAAATTACGTTGACTATCGTGAAGACTTTCAATTACTCTACACTGACAAACAAATGGAATAAGAATTCCATTTAGTTATACATACAGACTTATGTTTGATTGATTTTTTTTTCATTGGTGAATCTTTAAATTTAGGATTACTTCACTCTCTTGGCAGAACCTTTTCATTTTATGCTCAGTTAGGTGGAAAAAGAATTCTATATTGGACGTCTCACTAGTCTCGCATCGACATAATGAGAATCCAACACTTATATTTATATGGACATATCACTGGCTTTTCATCGGCCATTTATGACCTATCGCTTGACTTATAGAAATCTTAATTTATTTCCCTGTGTCTCTCACTCTGTGTCTCTTGTCTTCTTCGATTCCTATTCAAGTTCACACTTGCATACTTGACAATTTGTTTCAAATATTCTCTTCTCATTTTAATTTTAATTGAATTAACAACTTCTACCTCTGCCTCATTACGAGACAGGCTGTAATCATTCAGATTACTAGGATTTACGAAGTAGCTTGTGTTTAGGATTCAATTTAGATTTCTATAGGGCTTTTGAATCATGTACGATTCAGATTGGAAAGGTATTTGTATCATAACTTCAAATGATACAACCCATATGTCATCCGCATTATTCACTATCGATGACAGGGTTGTAAAGTTAACTGAATACTTAGTTTGGAATTGAAATTCAGATGACAACGGAATTAAATCATTTAATCATATAAGACGCTTATTATTAGTTACCATCGTGGTCTTTTGGCGTTTCTGGTGTCTCCGTGGCATCCTCAGCGGTTATATGAAAAGCCCGCGACTTTGCTATAGGTAGCATTGGTGTGCTCTGTTGGATTGCTCTGCCAAATGGTTGTTCTTGATAAGTAAGCACGCGTGCATTTGGGCAATACTTAGCATAATGTCCATGCTCACCACAATTGTAGCATACATCGTTTCTTTCTGGACATTCATCACTTCCATGTCCAATTTGTTTACAAGTGTAACAGACTACATCTCTAGGGTTGCAACGTCCACTATGAAATTTACTACAACGTTTACACGATCGTGTTTCTGACCGTATGGAACAGACTCTAGTCTTCTGAGGTTTAGAGAATGCTCGTGACTGTTGCTGACTGGACTTTGGTGAACTGAAGAATCTACTAGATTTCTATTTCTTAGGTGGAGATGGACAAGTTGGACTTATAGCCATCATAACGGGTTCACAACTAGAATCTGTGAATTCCCGCTCCACCATTCTTGTTGCTTCCAGTATATTGAGATATGTTTTGAACTTTATACTACTCATTTGTCTTCTATATATTGGATTCAGACCCAGTCTGAATCTGTTTATCTTACGCTCTTCTGTTTCTACTTGATATGACGAGTAGCCGCAAAGTCTCGAGAACTCATGCTCGTATTCATCAACGGTCTTGGTTCCTTGTTTCAATTGTATCAACTGCATCTCGAGTTCGTCTTGTTTGTCCGTTGGACAGTATTTTGTGTTGAACATTTCCAAGAACTGCTCCCAGTCCAGTGTCTTAATTGCTTCGTCACCATAGATGCTCCTTTGTGTTTTCCACTAGGCTCTAGCAGCTCTAACCAACAGTGTTGTTGCAAACTTAACTTTATTGTTGTCCAGACATTCTGAGATACTGAAGATCTCTTCAGTATGACACACCCAATCTAACGCTTGTATTGTGTTTACTGTGCCTTCAAATGTTATGGCACCACTCGCTTTGAATTCTTTAAATCTACAGCCTTTTGGCTGCTCAACTCGTTGATTGACATGCACATAATCGAAATCAGATTCGCTTGACTGTTCAGTTTGATTCTTTTTACGTTTATTTCTCTTTTTTAGTTTTCTGTATTAATCCAATTTGTTCTAATATAAACTTGTTTTGTTGATCATTATTCTGGGTTATTAATTGTTGCATCATTTCCAGGACTTGCTCTGGGGTCATGCCACCTGATGGTCCACCTTCTCCTGACATAGCTCTGAAATTCAAGTCACTAAATATTCAGCTCATTAATCTAGTACTTTGTATCCTTTCATGCCCCGCCCTACTAGTCTCAAAAAACCTATCTTAGTTCAAGCCATCCTGTCATGATTGATACTATAGCATTGCACAAGTTTGAGATCATGTATTACACGTAATACAATGATTCACTCAAACTATTTGCTCTGATACAATCCCGTAAGACCCAAGATTTCTCAAAGGTCTTAAGTCTAGGCCCAGTAGTAATGAAATATCAATCAGGAATCTAATATAATAATCAACAGTGTGGAATTAAAGTTAATTACAGAGACAAATTTAAGTAGCAAGGTACAAACTACTATACTATTACATCAAATCACATAATGTAGACTAGCCCCGAACCCCAAAGCTCTATCATCTGACAATACCAAGGTGTTGAAACAGGTTCTAATGCACTTCAACCACTTTCAAAGTCCTTGCCTATGAACTAGGTCCAGCCAATCCTTTTCCTTTACCTGAAAAATAATGCAACAACGGGGTAAGCTTATTTTCTTAGTGAGAATGTAGAATTTCACATTTAACATGCAATTGTGAACGCTGAAAGCTCATGCACTGCACTCGGCTCATGCACAGCTCAGCTCTATTGCTCATGCACTGCACTAGCCTCATGCACAGCTCAAATCTCGAAGGGACATTAACCAATTAAATGCTCTTTGATGCGCGTCTTTGCTCAGCTCCCAGTTTTGCAGTTAAAGTAAAATATACAACTCACAGCTACTGGTTAATGTGCTTTCTGGCTCTGGATTTGTTGCTCACAATCTGTAGTGGGTTAGAACCACTATCAGACTTACAGACAGCTTGCCACTTTGCTACAGCCCCCACTGATGCTCTTTAACATATCTTTTAGCTTTCTGGCGTTGCTCAATCAGTTAATCATATCATTTCTGATATTTATTAGTCTTTATATCATCTGAATAACATATTAAGTTTTCATTCGTTGACATTTAATCTCAAAGTCTCATATTTGACTATGTTGAGATGAGTATGGCCAATAATTTCATCAAAATCCTTCAGTCAAGGTTCAATGATTATAATTTCCATATATGAATTATGAACATGATTTAAATGACTTATAAGCATTTTTGTCCTTTTTCATGGACACGTGTGACTTTATTATGTCTTTCTTGGCTTTCGTTTGCTTATTTGAATCTACATTAAAACACGTAAGAACATTTCGTGAACTTATTTGATGATTATATGTATTTTGACTTAAATATCTGTGTTTGATCATGGTACTATACTTCATAAAATAAAAACATAATACACTTCTAATTGATCTTTATAATGCAATTCTCATCTTCTTATCTTTAATTATGTCCTTTTTCTTAATATCTTCATTTAAACTTTAACTAACTGTTTTTTAAACATAACACATTCTTTAATGTATAACTACACACACAAGCTCCTATATCTCAATTTACATAATTCTGTTTGTTTGTTTGTTTTATTTATTATATTATTATTATTATTATTATTATTAATATTATTATTATTATTATTATTATCTCAAGGTGACACATATACATAACAACATCCATGCATATATATATATATATATATATATATATATATATATATATATATATATATATATATATATATCTGTGTGTGTGTGTGTGTGTTAATGTTTCTGTCATAATTACTGCACACACACCACCGAGATATAAATACATAATTATGTATACATATGTTGTTTCTGTTTCAGGGCTACACACATTCATTTACATATATATACATGGCTGGACACACGCTGCATAATTCTGCACACACACATACTCTTTACATGCTAAGAAAAAGGAAATGAAAGAAAAGGTTGCTACTGGACTGCTTCTTTTGTCTACTCTGCACATACAAGAAAAGGAAAAAGATGATTGTTGTGTACTGCACACAACCGAGACAATTAACAAAAAGGGTTTGCTGTCTTCAGTTTCAGCTTCTCACACACACACACCCCTTTTTCTTTCGCTGCACACACTATGCACCGCAAACACATATACTGCACATATATGTATATATTTATATGTATTGGAGGCTGTGGACTATTTCTTTTTACTGCACACAGTACACTGCACACACATATCAATTCATGCAGAGAAGAATTCAGTTGTTGTGACTGTTCCTGGACTGTTTCGGTAATGAGACTACCGAAACCATCTGGTTTCGGTATATGCTTTATACTTCTCAATGGTTTCAATATCCTTCAATTGGTTTCGGTATAATACATATATGGTCTCGGTAGTTTAGGTTCTTATCATAAGGTTTCAGTATTACTATTACCGAAACCATCAAGGGGTTTCCGTATTATATAGGGTATCGGTATTGCATCTATGTTTCAATATTCCTTCTAGTTTTAGGGGGGTTTCATGGCTGTTTCGGTAATGAGTATACCGAATCCATAAGGTTTCAGTACCCCCCCCCCCTTGTGGTTTCGGTACATGCTAATTAGACACAACACATATGCACACTTGCACTTTCTATTTCTGTTTCTTTCCCACCAGCAAAAACAACAAAACACAAAATAAAGTTTGTGCAATGCTTCTTTATGATGGTTAAACTCAAAATATAGACATGCATGGGTTTACTTTGAAGATCGAAACATATATTGATGATAAATTTTTAAAATGAAGGGCATATTTTCCCAGGAAGCCGTGAACTTCAAATGGGATTCCAAGATCAAGTTTTAAGATCATAATTTTACCTTGAATCTTTATAAGATTTGTTGTTGGGTGCTTGCTTTGATGATCTCTTATTGTTCTTCTCTTGAATCTTGTTGAATATCTTGAATTCTTTGTGATGAATCCTTTTTGTGTGAATCCTTTTTTAGGTATTTACATAATAACAAGTCTCATTCTTTATAATTTAACCATTAAAGTTGCTTTACTTTTAAATCAGCATTATACTTTTATAATTTGGTCCACTTGACTTTTATGAGCTAAATAACAATTTATTACTTGCTTTACAATTTATATTTTAAATCTCTTAAAATAAATAATCATTTAGTTTACAGTTAACGTTAAGCTTATTAATTGTCGTTGATTAAAGTCAGGTCATTACAAAATTTATAATTAACGAGTTTATAACAAAGTGGAAGTTCATAAAACAAGAACATAACAAGAAGTTCATAATAAGGTGTATCTAAATCAAACAAGTATAGACTGTATGGAAAACAATATGACATTTATATAACAAGTATATCACGCTTCCATGACTATATACAACATATATATGAAGTTTATAAATAAAACCTACTTAAAACGTCAAGCTTATATATATATATATATATATATATATATATATATATATATATATATATATATATATATATATATATATATATCCCGGATTTGAGTCTGGTACGGGGATTTAATTTATTGGCTTTTTATTTTAATATTATTGCGTTGGTCCAATTAAATTCGTTTCATGGATTAAACGTGTCGAGACCGAGTGAGACGTGTATCCGGGTTAATTATTAGTGGAATATTATTATTTATGAGATCGTGGATTTAATTGGGTTGAAATGATATTAATAGTGAAAAAGTGATATCGGGATCAGAATTACCGGGTTCGGGCTTTTTATTATTAGAAAACATACATATATGTGGATAACCCTTAGCCTCCCTTCCTTTCCTCTTTTGGCAATTCAGAAACAAAAAAACATGAAGTGTGTGAGAGTGAACTGGAGCAGCAAAGAATTGAGGAGAAATCTGACTTTGATTCAAGAATTGTGTTCTTCATCTTCTTCCTTGTATAGTGGAGCAACCAAGAGGTAAGAAACCATTTATTTTAGGGTTAAAAATTCGTATGTGTATGTAGTGATTTCATGGGTGTTGATTCTGAAATGTTAGATAAGTTATATGTATGTTTTGTGGAGTATGTTGGTGGATGGGAGCGAGTTTGAGAGGTCTAAACCTCTGGTTTCTGTTATGGAAAGCGATCAGATAGGCTGCCGTTGCAGTGTGAGCGCGGCCGCGATGGCCATGGCGAAACCGCGATCGTGGCGCGACCGCGTTGCCCGAGTGCGGGCATGATGCGGCGGCTGTCCAGTGGGGGTTTTAGGCGTCGGTTGTTCATTCGAGGTGGTGCCTTGGGTCATGTTTGCTTATGATAATTGTGTTTGGGTTTTGCTATCTGTCGGTTGGGTTGTATTAATCTGTTGGGATCTGTGATGTTACATGTTCGAGCCGACCGTGTTCCGAGCTACGATAGAGATTTGAGTTGCCGTTAGTTTTGGGTAATTGGTGAGTACTGGAGTTCTATCGAAACACACGTGTATTTTATGAGTCGTCTATGTGATTGTGATATATGTGTATGAGATATAGTTGTAGTGTGCAGGTATGACTTCCTCTACTCTATACGTGATATATGTGTTTGAGTGCAGGTGTCCGCGATATGTGATCGCGCAGGCTAACTGTCCCTAACCAGTCATGAAGTTTTAGACTGTATATATACAAAAGTGTTATCGCCAGGTCGCTCCTGTGTCTATTATGAGCTAACCGCTGCTGTGTGCGACCTGTTAGCTAGGGAACGGCATCCCCCTTTGAGCAGAGATATGTGATGTGTATTCAGCTGTGTTACTTGGGTTGAGATATTAATGTGTTGTGCATGCTATGTGTTATATTGCAGGGTCTAACCCTCGCGTACTCACAAGCTTCCCAGCTTATGTTTTCGAGTCTTCCGTGTCTCAGGCAGTCATACTGTGGGATCTCAGCAGCAGCCGCCGAAGTAGGAGCTGGGTTTAGAGATGTGTTTTGTGTAATCTGTTGCATGTCGATATTAGCTTTTGAGAACTGTTGTATCTGATCTACCTGTGTATGATATTAGCGTTCAGTCCTGTTTGTATAACAGTATCAGTATGTGACGACTTTGTATTAAAGTTTAAATTAATGGGGATTTTCAGTTAATTCTATGACATGTGCCTTATGAGATACTTGCGATGTTGCCACTTATGTTTGTTTATTGACGTGGCATTTATACGAGAAATGTGGGTGTTACAATAATAAATTATGAAAACTTCAAGATTTTTAGTTAAAACATAGATCTAACTGTTGAGACAAGAATCAACTCATTTTGTTAAGTTATGAATTAGTTATGATTTTTCAAAGTTGATGCAATATTTCTGCCGAAATTCTGTATTTCATAAACTTGAAATAACTAGTGATTCTTGTTGTTTATTCAAAGACTACTTGTATAAAAGTTATAAAACACATTTATGTAACTTGTTTTCATAATATTTACTCTTACATGATGTGTTTATATATTTATAAACACATTTGAAGAAAACAACTTAAAAACAATACTAGTGATTTATAAACTTGAGTTTTTATGAAACTTGTTGTTGTTGGTGATTATATATATTATGCAAGACTTGTGTAAACATTAATATAAGATATAATAGGTTAGTGTTTACTTACTTTGATGTGTTAGAAGAATGCAAATGAGAAGAAGTTTGGATCTTCAAAAGTTTCACCAAGAACACTTCAAAATATGAAGAACACTTGAAAGAAAATGGTGTGTTGTGTGAGGGTTATGTGTGGCCGGTTTATGGAGAGGAGAAAGAGAAGTTTTGGTGTGATTAAAATGAATGGAAATGTTCTCTATTTATAGGGAAAATTGGATCTTGAAAAGATGGTGAAATGATGAAGAATAGTGTGAGTTCTTGGTGAAATGAAAGAAAGAGGATTTGATTTTGATATGTTGAGTAAAATAAAAATATTTCAAGTCCTTGTGTACTCTCCTATGGGCCAGCCTATAGAGGTGTATTTATGTGTATTTTTTATGTATAAAAGTATTATGAAATGTATTCTTGTATTTTTCTTTTTTGTAATTTCACAAATACTTTTGGATGCATTGTTTTAATGAATTGTTTTAGTCTTGCATAATTAATGTTAAGTAATTGTATTAGTGTATGACTAGTGTCATTAATCATAATTTAATTATGTACTTAGTTGCATTAGTCCATCATATCGTAAATCGATCGGATTAATTGATTTCCCGATTCATCGCACCGATGAATTTGATTCTAAATGAGTTGAATTTCTTCATGAACATTGTTAATCACTTTGATTAAGTGCTAATGACCACTGATTAGGTCAAAGTCGCTAACCTGGTTTAATGCCGGATGTTACAGTCTCCCCCTGTTAAAGGAATTTCGTCTCGAAATTAGCTCGTGTTCTCCACTGCTGACATATGTAGCAATGTCAGCCTTCACGTTTGGCCACCAGTACATTCCCTTCAAGTCGTGATACATCTTATCTGACCCTGGGTGAATAAAATATCTTGTTTTATGCCCTTCATCCATGACCAGCTTCCTCAATCCTCCGAATTTTGGTAGCCAAATTCTGCACATGAAGTACCAACATTCATCGATCTTGATTTCAAACTGCTTATCCATTCCTCTCAAGGATTCATCCAGCAGATTACCCTCCTTGACTACTTCCACTTGTGCCTCGCGGACTTGAGAATTTAGGTTTGACTGTATAGTCATGACCAAAGCTCGGACTCTTAAGGGTTTAACCTGTTCCTTCCGACTTAAAGCATCAGCTACTAAATTTTCCTTACACGGATGATAACGGATCTCACAGTCATAATCGCTAAGCAGCTCAACCCAGCGTCGGTGCCTCATGTTTAACTCCTTCTGATTCAGAATATGCTGAAGGCTCTTGTGGTCTGTAAAGACCGTGTACTTAGTACCGTAAAGGTAGTGCCTCATATATTGAGAGCAAACACCACAGCTCCAAGCTCCAGGTCGTGAGTCGTGTAGTTTACCTCATGAACATTAAGTTGCAGCGATGCATAAGCGATAACCTTGTCTCTTTGCATTAACACACAACCCAATCCATTGTGTGAGGCATCGCAGTAAATGATAAAATCTTATGTTCCTTCCTGTAGGGACAGAATAGGTGCACTACACAATCTTTGCTTCAACAGTCGGAATGTCGTTTCCTGATCTTCACCGCAGTTGTACTTTATGTCCATTCGAGTCAATTCCGTTAAAGAACCAGCTATCTTCGAGAAGTTTTCTATGAATCACCTATAATAACCGGCAAGACCTAATAACTGACGGATTTCAGTGGTAGTTCTAGGAGTTGTCCAGCTCTTAATGGCCTCGATTTTTGATGGGTCTACTTGAATTCGTTGGCTATTGATCACATGCCCTAGGAATTTGACTTCTCGTAACCAAAATTCACACTTAGAGAACTTGGCGTACAACTGTTCTTTCTCTAGAAGCTCCATAATCAACTTTAGATGCTACTCATGCTCCTCCTTATTTCTGGAATAGATAAGGATATCATCTATGAACACTATTACAAATTTGTCCAAATACGGTTTACACACTTGTTTCATAAGATCCATGAATACGGCTGGTGCGTTGATCAAACCGAATGGCATCACCTAGAATTCGTAATGTCCATAAGGAGTTCTGAATGTTGTCTTGGGTATATCTTCTTCCCGAACTTTTACTTGGTGATACCCAGATCACAGATCAATCTTAGATTAAAAGCTAGATCCTTGGAGTTGATCGAATAAATCGTTGATTCTGGGGGGAGGGTATCGGTTTTTTATTGTTAACTTGTTCAGCTCTCGGTAATCGATGCACATCCTAAAGGATCCGTCCTTTTTCTTGACTAATAAGACCGGAGCTCCCCAAGGTGAGGAACTTGGTCGGATGTATCCTTTCTCCAACAGTTCTTGCAACTGAGTGGATAATACTTGCATCTCTGATGGTGCCAACCGGTAGGGTGCTCGTGCGACAGGTGCAGCTCCAGGCACCAAGTCAATCTGAAATTCTACTTGCCTAGTTGGTGGAAGTCCAGGCAAGTCTTCAGGAAAGACTTTTGGGTGGTCACGAACTACTGGGATTTCTTCGAGTCGCTTCTCCTTCGATTCCTTTTCCACTAGCTGAACTAACACTGCTTGACAACCTCTTCGAAGGGATTTTAGCGTTTTTGGACCATAGATGACGTTCAACTGGCGATTCTTTCTTTCTCCTTGGACTGTGAGGGCTTTCTTTTTCTTAAGTGGTATTCTTACGACCTTCTTACCACATAAGATTTCGGCATGGTTGTCTGACAACCAATCCATACCAATAACTACATCGAAGCTTCCGAGTTCAATAGGCATCAAATTTATCTTAAAGGGATGATCTACCAATTTTAGTGTGCACTCCTTAATTATACTATTTGCTTCAATCAACTTTCCATCCGCTAATTCTACGACATAAGCATTTCTAATGGAGAAAGAGTGGCATTCAATTGTTCACTAAACTTAGCAAATATAAAACTTCTATCAGCCCAGTATCAAATAGCACATAAGCATACAAATCATTAAGATGGAATGTACCCGTCACTACGTTGGGATCCTGACGAGCGTCGCCTACTCCCAATACAAAAGCTCTCCTTTGAGCTCCACCATTGTTCCTTAACTTGGGGCAATCCTTCTTGAAATGCCCAGCGTTCCCACATTCAAAGCAGCTTCTTTGCGTGCCGTTGCTGCCTCCGTTGGCGTTAAGCTTACAGTCTTGGGTCAGATGACCGAGCTTCTTATACTTCCCGCAAGGAGTTGGACATTGACCTACATGAGTGTAGGTGCATCGGTTACACCATGGTTTAGTGACGTTATAGCCCTTCCATGACTTAGTTCTGTTGAGAAAAGCTTTGATGGTTTCGGGCTCCTTGGACTGTGAACCCGAACCATTCCTCGATTTATCTTCCCACTGCCTCTTGTTTTCCCCGGCTTTGGCCTCGTTCCTTCGGGCCACTTGGTCCATCAAATTATTCGCCATTCGAATGGCGCTCAGCATAGTAGTTGGGTTGGATGCGGTAACATTTCCTTGGATTTGGGGGGCGAGTCCCCAAATGTAGCGCTCAATTTTCTTGTATTCCGAAGTGACCATCTGTGGGCACAGTAGACTCAGCTCGTGAAAATGGATGGTATACCCAACTACATCCGTTCCCTTCATTGCCAGATTCCAGAACTCTGACTCCATCTTTTGTAGTTCGTTCCTAGGACAGTAGTAGGTTGTCATTATTAGTTTTAACTCGGTCCAGGCGAGTTGGTAAGCTGTATCGATTCCCACAGATTGAGTATAAGAATTCCACCATGTCAAGGCGCCATCTTGAAGAGTGTGGGTGGCGAACTTGACCTTCTCATCCTCGATGGAACCACTAACACGAAACACCGACTCCAGTTTCTCGAACTAGTGAACTAGTCCGACAGCACCTTCAGTTCTGTTGAAGTATCGATGCTTACAACTTAAGAATCCTTTGATTCCACACCCTTTTTGGGTTGAATCAGACCCTCCCGTGGTGCGACTAGCACCTCCGTCGCCATTTGTGGTGCTATTTCTGTTGGTTTCATAGGTGGCTATAGCTGCTGCCACTCGTTGTGCGACCAGTTGTTCTATCTCGGCGGTGTTCCTAGCTCTCTTTGGCGGCATTATCTTAAAGTTTAAAGAAAAGAGCATATTGTATGAATTTGAGTCTTAAAGATATAAATTTTTCTTAAGGCACAGTTCTATAATCATCAAACACAGAATCATAAATAACTTGCAATTTTCATTAATCATTCATAAATTTCATACATTGGGGCGGGTTATTACCCGAAAATTTTAAGTCCTACACTATTACATAATAATTTCCTAACATTACAAAGATAGAGGAGGGGGGTACTAGGTGTGGGAGTGATCGGGGGTCTCTCCCTTTTCCGATGCATTTAGGCGCTGTGTAAGCTCCTCATTACGGGCCTCACTCTCGGCTAATCATTGCCGAAGCTCATCTAGTCCCGCCTGTTGGATGGCGAGGGCGTGCTGGTTAGCCCAGTATAGGTTGGAGTTTTGCAACTCCTCCCGCCCTAAACGAGCAGTCATCTCTCCAATGTCTTGGTTAAGCAACCGTACTTGGAGGTCGTGCCTTGAAGACCGTGCTACCAAGAGAGGTATGGTCTGATCGGCTGGTTCTTGGGTGGGGGGGGAGGGGGCGGGTGCAGAGGATGGTCCTCCGATCTCAAAGTGTGAGGGGATTCCCTCCTCCCGCCTCCACTCTTGGAGGGTCTCGGGCATCCAGCCCCATCTTCGGGCATTTGCCCGTCGTTGCTGTGGTGGTGGACTTGGTTGGGGAGCCGGGATGGGTATAGTCTTCCGTCTCGACATGAAAACTCTTTTGCGGGGTGTATATAGCATCTTTGGGTCGTTGGGGGTGGGGGCGGTACAGTTTTAATGATGGAACTTCTGGGTGATATGGGATGTAGGAGGGGATCAACGGGGGTGGTGGATCCTCTCCGGCGTCGTCTTCTTCCATGGGCTCCTCTTCTGACTCCTCCATCGTCTCTTCGGAGGGGTCCTCTTCTTCAGACGGTTCTAGTTCGGTTAAAACCTCAGTGACTTCGAGGCTCATGGGGGTGTACTCATCCTCAGAATAGGACAAGATGAAGATGGTGTTGTTCGACATGTTTTCTGCGATCAAGGTCCATTTAATGTGTTTTAGTTAGTTACAAAATATTTTCAAAAATCAGTATAACTTAAGTGAAGTTATAGTCTAGGGTACTAATGCAACCTAGTTCACTATAACCTGGCTCTGATACCAATCTGTCACACCCCGTTACGCCGGTTGGCAACAGAGCGTGACGTCGCGGAAGCATAACCATAATCATAACAAACGACCACTATATGGATGTTTTCAAAATTACATCGATATAACTTCAAAATATAAAAATGTTTTACATAACCAACATAAAGTGTAAGTAGTTTGCAAATTACAGAGATTTAAATACATAATTAAATTAACCAAAATAATGCAAATAAATCTCCGAGAGTTTGAAAATTAATGCGACTACTTATGAACGGAAGTCTTGAAAATGCTTCCGGTGAAGTGCTCTTGTCTTAGATTCCTGAAAATACACGCTAAAATACGTCAACAAAATTGTTGGTGAGCTCATAGGTTTACACGTAAATCTGACTTGTATGGACATCAACAGTTTAAGTTAGAATTTATAAAATAATAAATTCCAGGTTACGTATTACATATAAACCATCATGCAACCAAAGCTTAATTAAATGAGTTTGCCCTGTGCAGTATTCTCATACGTAATAGCGTAATTTTAAATATATATGCATTCCACCGTTAGCCTGTAAGACTCACCCGAATGGGGGACATGACTCCCGATAGATCTATCCACAATATAATCGCGGTTACAAATAAATGTAACTAACTGTTAATGATTTGAGGGCAGATGGAACCACATGTGTAATAGATAATAGAAATGAAGTAGTTTTTGTGTCCATATGAAAACATAGCATGTATTTCAACCCCAAAACATAACAGTGTGAAAATAGGGGCTATGAAGTTTCACCGATAGTGCGATGTGGTTTAACCAAGCCCTAAATGATATAAGGGACTTAATAATGTCTCATATATGATAATATGTATATATAAAGGCTTTTATGACTTAGATCACCCAACATTACAAGTTTATAAATAAAACCTACTTAAAACGTCAAGTTTATATATATATATATATATATATATATATATATATATATATATATATATATATATATATATATATATATATATATATATATATATATATATATATATATATAATTTTCCAGCTTTTTGAAGGTCTATCGGCCTACTTTGAGGCTGTTTTTGACCAAGCTCCAAAACGATTTAGGCTTTGGTTTTCTTTGCCATAAAACTACTATATACCAAGAATTTTTGAAGTCAAGAACGGGCATTCTTCGAGGTGTTTAGGTTTGGGAACAAGCTCGTTAAAAACCCTATGTTGGCCATTTTTGAGCTGTCAAACTTTCGGGTTCCCAAATAATATCTGGGGGTTCTAAACTCCATAATAAATTATGAAAACTTCCTTATTTTTAGTTAAAACATATATCTAACTTTTAAGACAAGAATTAACTCATTTTGTTAAGTTATAAATTACTTAAAATTTTTCAAAGTTGATGCAACATTTCTGCCGAAATTTCGTATTTCATAAACTTCAAATAACTGGTGATTCTTGTTGTTTATTCAAAGACTACTTGTATAAAAGTTATAAAACACATTTACGTAATTTTTTTCATAATATTTACACTTACATGATGTGTTTATATATTTATATGCCCGACTTATGTAAACATTAATATAAGATATAATAGGTTAGTATTTACTTACTTTGATGTGTTAGAAGAATGCAAAATGAGAAGACGGTTGGATCTTCAAAACTTTCACAAAGAACACTTCAAAATATGAGGAACACTTGAAAGAAAATGGTGTGTTGTGTGAGGGTTGTGTGTGGCCGGTTTATGGAGAGGAGAAAGAGAATTTTTGGTGTGATTAAAATGAATGAAAATGTTCTCTTTTTATAGGGAAAATTGGATCTTGAAAAGATGGTGAAATGATGAAGAATAGTGTGAGATCTTTGGTGAATTCAAAGAAAGAGGATTTGATTTTGTTATGTTTAGTAAAATAAAAATATTTCAAGTCCTTGTGTACTCTCCTATGGGCCGGCCTATAGAGGTGTATTTATGTGTATTTTTTTGTATAAAAGTATTTAGAAATGTATTCTTGTATTTCCCTTTTTTTGTATTTTCATAAATACTTTTGGATGCATTGTTTTAATGAATTGTTTTAGTCTTGCATAATTAATGTTAAGTAATTGTATTAGTGTATGACTAGTGTCACTAATCATAATTTAATTATGTACTTAGTTGCATTAATCCATCATATCGTAAATCGATCGGATTAATTGATTTCCCGATTCATCGCACCGATGAATTTGATTCTAATTGAGTTGAATTTCTTCATGAACATTGTTAGTCACTTTGATTAATTGCTAATGACCGCTGACTACGTTATAATTGGCCATTAAATACTTATTAGGTCATAGTCGCTAACCTGGTCTAATGCCGGATGTTACACTTACCTCTTCTCGGATTAAGCCTTTCAAATTTTCTAGACCGACCTTCCCTTCAGATGATCTTTGCAATGACTTCAGCATAGGGGTCGTCTCCAATGTTGATCAGCTCCTTCCAGGCTAAGTCATTTATTTCACACTTAGGCAAAGAATTGAAGTCCTTCAGCCTTCTTCTTAGATATTGAAGCCCATATTTCCTTTTTGGAATGAATAGTTGTAGATCTCTATCGAAGAACCAGCTGAGTATGCTTCCACACAATTTTCCTGGACTTGGCATTTTCATCTTTTTTTTTTCATAGCTTAGTCCTTCTTCTTCTCTTCCGCCTTGAACCATAGTTTTCTCTTTTCTTCTTTCGTAAGCTCCCTATTAGGTATTTTAGTTTCTGATTCAGCATCTAAGGCAGATTTAAGCACTTCAATGTCAATCACGCTCTGATCTTCAGTTGTATATACCTCTGTGATAGGTTGCTTTTGAATCACTATCTAATCAGCTTTGTCTTCTTCGTCCATCAGAATCTCATTGTTCGATTTCCAGTCAGCTACATTATACGGAATGAACTCACCTTCTTCAAGTTCTTCTTGATCTATATAGTCTTCAAAAAATAAATCTCACATCCTCGTCATCCAATCCGGCAAAGGCTCCAATCATTTTGTCTTTAACAAATTTAGAAGTTTTGGGAGCCTTGCCTTTGTCTTTGTCCGAGCCTGATGATCCAGGCTCCCCCTGCAAATCAGCTTGCTGAGCAGACTATTGTGAAAGATCAGTTAGCTCACTGTGCTTTTGTTGAGCACCAGGGTCACCTCCATCATCATATCTGTGGACCCCCTTAACTCATTTCATCTACAACTCTCCCCCTGAGCTGCACGATATTTTAATATTTGCTCCATCAGGGTCTGTAGAGTTACTCTTTGATTTTGCTGGGCAGACACAGTCTGTTGGAGATAGGCATTCTGCTCATGAAAACGTGTATTGTGTTGTTGAAGCTCGGTGACTGCCCTGGTGTGTTGGAGAATTTGGACTGTTTGGAAGTTGACTTTAGCTTTCATTTGTGAAAAGCCTTGGTCGTCTGCTGATGTGGATGGTGTCGGAGTGGTGGCAGTGGATGATGACGGAACGACGGATGATGTTGACGGAGCGGCAGTTATGGTGGATGGAGCGGCGGTTGAGGTGGACGGAGCTTCTTGAGCTAGGCGTTGGCGCTCACGAAGTGTGAAAGCTGGACGACAGACTTTTTTTCGACGTACTATAAGACGAGTTCCATGTGTCTCAAAAGCGGTGGAGGGATTTGCAGCTTCCCTTATGTCTCTTTCGAACGAACTTAATCACCTTCGAACTTACTTAAATTCGAGAAAATAATCCCTTCGAACTTACTTGAGTTCGAACAGTCTGATGACCTTCGAACTTATTAGCAAATTCGAGAAACTCCTTCGAACTTGTCAGTCTACGAACTTGCATATATCTTACTTAAGATCGAAGCCCTGTCAAGTTCGAGACACATAGAACAAGTTCGAGACATGTAGAACAAGTTTGAGGTCGGCCATATTGACGTCAAACTCATGATTTCAACCTTTTTAGACTTAAATGACCAATGAATCTTGTCCTAATAGGTTCTAGTCAAGATTATTCATGATTAATTTTAAGTTGCATAACCTAAAACTTCGTGATTTAAACCACCTAGTTTTTAGTTACTTTAAACTCAAAATATTCGAAGTTTGGCCATAAAGTTAGTCTAAAACATTACTTACTTAGTGATTTGAGATGCAAAACAACTAAGTCCAAGTATTTGTTTTACAGAATGAGTGAATCTTCGAGGAACAGTTCACAAATTCGAAATTATGACAAGTTTGAAGTCGCACTGGTAAGTTCGAGGTCGCCTTTTTATGTTCGTGAGGAATAAATTCGAATGTAGGTGTATTAAATGACTACTGTTGACCTATTATGTCATCACTGTGTCTCGAACTTAATTGAATAAGTTCGAACATAACCTAAATTCATTTGAAGCTTCGAACTTAAGTTTGATTCGAATATAAGTGGAAATTTTGAAAATCTTTGAAAAAACAAAATTCAACTTTTTCAACTTTTCGAAACTTTTTCAACTCTACGAAATATTTCACACTAAGCATACAGATTATCACGCAATTTTGTTTCTCCTACTTAAAATACATCCTGGTAAATGACCTCGATCCTATTTAAATAAAAATAAGATGAACCAAGTTATATTAACCTAAATTAAAATAATATAAACTAAAATAGAATAAGCTAAAATAAACTAAAATAAACAAAAATAAAATAAAAGAAAACAAAGTAAAATTAAATTACAGAAATTTAAAGATAATTAGTCATAGAAGATTCAATCAGATAGCGGTGTCAACGCACTTTCACACTTTGGAATTATTTATTCCTTTGGTTTTTTGTTGTAACATACACTCCAAGTTGATTGTCGGCATGTTTGTCCATTTAAACACTCAACACTTAGGATTTTCCGTTGGCCTTTTTTATTAATCAAGAAATTACCTTACGTGTCCCATATTTGGACATACTTCTATGATCAAGCCAGACACATAATGATTATGACTTTTTGGCATTTGAAAATTATCTTTAAAAGGCAAACGTTGGACATAGTTCTGTATTTACATACAACAGAGTGTCTTAGTTTGTCTTAGAGTTCCCCTTATGTTAGCAAGACAGCGGTGACTGGTCTGTACTGACGTACAACAAAGCGACATGCTTTGACTTCCTTTACCTTACAAAACTTTTTTCTTTGTTTAAGATGTACTTTGATGAAACCATACATCCCCCAGATTAATTTGCATACCTCATTGATAGGCATTGTCTGTATGTCTCTAACATAGAAATTAAGACCTTTTGGTCGTACATCTAAGTTCGTTACACATATGACATTTTCTTGATTATTTTATTATCTTTTAGGAATCCTTCATGTATTATACCTACCAACATATCAGACATGAACATGTATATCACGTAGATTTTATAGTGCATTATGTGAGAAAGTTTAACACTTAGAGTTTGTTAGACTGTGCTAAATATCGTCACTTTGAACCTTAGACTCTACGACTTCTCTCATTTTTCAATATTCTGTTTTTTTGAAATTTTTATGGTTTTCTCTCTTTTTTATTTTGTTTTTCCACTTTAAAGTAGAGTAACTAATAAGATAAACAAAAAAAAAGAATTTAAAAAGAAAGAAAAATCTACTGAGGTCAGGTTACTCCGGATTACGCATTACATTTAGTTGGACTAACAACTCAAAGCGTGATCTATCAAATGCTTTTGTGAAGAGATCCGCATTCTTTTCTTCCGCTGGAACTTTTACCAATTTAATCAGGTTTTTCTCGGCACAGTCACGAATAAAGTGATGTCTTATGTCTATGTGTGTAGTCTTACTGTGCTTAACCAGATTATTTGTTATGGCAATTGTGGACTGATTGTCTATCCTAATAGGAGTATGAGTATAAGTCAAACCGTAATCCCGCAATTGTTGTTGAATCCACAAAACCTGTAAACAACAACTAGCTGCAGCTACATACTCTGCCTCGCACGTTGATACGGCTACCAAAGTCTGTTTCTTGCATTGCCAGGATACCAATCTCCCTCCAAAGAACTGACAAGCACCCGTTGTTGACTTTCTTTTCAAGCTACACCCTCCATAGTCTGAATACGTGTAAGCTTCCAATTCCAGATCTCCATCAGCATGATACCAAAGTCCTAGCTTCGGTTTTACTTCAGGTATCTCAGAATCCAGTTCACAACTTTTATGTGCATCTCCTTTGGGTTAGCTTGAAACCTGACACAAATACCAACAACAAAACATTATATGAGGTCCAGAAGTAGTTAAATACATGAGTGACCCGATCATGGCCCGATATAGTGTCAAATCCACATCAGTATCACTATCAGTACCCGGTCCGAGATTATGATTGACTTGTATCGAAGTACTGAAGTGTGCCGTAAGCTTTGTTCCTTCCATCCCGAAGCGCTCTAAAATGTCATAGCCATACTTCGTCTGATGAATAAACATGCCCTCCCTTCGTTGTTCAACTTGTAAACCGAGAAAGAAGTTCAGCTCTGCCATCACACTCATCTTAAACTTCGACTTCATAACCTTCTCGAAATCTTTGCACATTTGTTCGTTTGACGACCCGAAGATGATGTCGTCCACGTAAACTTGCACCAGTATAAAGTCGTCACCTTTCCTCTTAAAGAACCGTGTAGTATCTATTCTCCCATTCTCAAACCCATTGTCTAAGAGGTGAGTATACAGTGTCTCGTACCATGCCCTAGGTGCCTGATGTAACCCGTACAGAGCGTTATCCAATCGATATACTCTGTATGGATATTTGGGATCAATAAACCCTGGCGGTTGCTCGACATACACTAACTTCTTCACTTTACCATACAATAAGGCGCTCTTGACGTCTAGTTGATATACCTTGAACCCTTTAAAGGACGAGAACGCCAGAATCAATCGAATATCCTCAAGCCTCGATATTGGTGAAACACTTCGTTATAATATATCCCTTCTTCTGGTTAAACCCGTTGACCATGAGTTTTGCCTTGTTACGAGTAACTATGCCCCGATCATCCCTTTTGCACTTAAAGACCCATTTGGTTCCTATAGCAACTTATCCACGAGGCAAAGGCACTAACTCCCAGACTTCTAGCTTGCTGAACTGTGAAAGTTCCTCTTGCATAGCTTCAACCCAAGAATTGTCCTTCAAAGAAATTCGCACATTCTTTGACTGAACTTATGAACTGAAATAAGAGTATAAGCACGTGTGAAGTGCCTTGGAATCATTGATCATCGATAACAATGTGTTATTATTCACACAACTCCTAGTTCTCACACAAGCATATGGATTTTCAATGATGTCTTCAATCGGATGATCCTTTTTTACCTTCAATGTTTCGTTTGCATCGACTTGAAGGTTATCTCCCAAATTTGGTCCTATTTCACCTAATGGGGGTGTGTCTTCAGACGGAACATTCTCCTCGTGATCACTGTCATCTGAGACTGAATTGTTTGTCTGATTCTCATCCGTAGGCAACAAAGGTTAATCGTTTGTTAGGCGCCCCGTCTTTTGTCGATGAAGTCTCAGATGTCGTGGGAATGCTCGAATTTGGAAATACTCCGCCGTCGTCGTTAAGATTTAAGGACGAGAAGTCGTTTTCCATAGTACCTGCATTTCCACTAAATGAAATGTTAAATGATTCAAACACACGGTCATAATAAAATAACCATTCTGGACCAGTTTGGGGTTCGAGTGAATAACTTGTGACATCAATGTTAAACACAATTTCAACTATACAAGTAGTTTTATTAAAAACCCTCTTGTTTGGTGAGTTTGGGACATAACCTAGGAAGTATCCTTCGTCAGCCTTCTCACCAAATTTAGGTTGCTCTTTTGTTTTTAATAAAGTACACGGCACCCCAAATGGTTCAAAGCCAGTCAAATTTGGTGGTCTTTTATTCAGAACTTCATAACAGGTTTTGGTCAGTAATTTAACAGTAATGACTTTGTTTAAAATATGACAAGCGGTATTCACTGCCTCCCTCCAAAACATGGTAGGAAGCTTTGAATCTGAGAGCATAGTCCTAGCTGCTTCAATCAAAGTCCTTTTCTTACGTTCTGCCACCCAATTTTGTTGTGGCTCATATGGTGCACTAAATTGATGCACTATGCCTTTAGTTAGGAAATATACACCAATTACGGCATGTTTAAACTCTGTTCCATTATCACTCCTGATACGTTTTACCCTTTTCCCGTATGAGTTCTCGACTTGGTCTAAGAACCCAATCAGCGTTCCTGCTGTCTCGTCCTTTGTACCAAGAAAGAAAACCCAAGAGAAACGTCAGTAATCATTAGTAATAACTAAACAGTATCAACTACCACCTATACTCCTTTTGTTGATTGGACCGAAGAGATCCATATGTAGCAAATCGAAGGTGGAAGCGATTGAGTTCTGAGTCTTCAATTTGTGTGACTTCTTGTTTTGCTTTCCCTTTTTGCACGGTCCACACTTATCTTCAAACTGAAAAATCTTCATTGGAACACCTTGCACAATGCCATTTTTCGTGATGAAATTCATCTTCCTTAAGTGCAAGTGTGCCATACGTCTGTGCCAAAACAAAGATTCAGACTCTGAAGCTTTTGATAATAGACAAATAGTTCTCATCGATGAATCTGCTACATTCATGTCCATCATGTACAAATCATTCACACTTGGGGCTCTCAACATAATCCATTCTTCAGGTATCTTGAATCCCGACTTTAGCACTAATGCTTCTTTTTCAGTAAAGATGACTGAATTTTATTTTTCACAGATCTGAGATACACTAATGAAATTGTGATCAAGTTTATCAACATGGTTGACTTGATCAAGAGTGATCGTCCTATTAGTGACTACTCCTGTTCCAGTGATATTGCCTCCTTTATTCCAAGCAAATGATACAAACCCATTGATCCCACTCTTGAAGTCCGTCGGTAGACTTCTTTCCCCAGTCATGTGACGAGAGCAATCAATATCTACGAACCATTTGTCGTTAAGACCTGTAGTTAAATCCTGCACATGAAAGAAAACAAGTCAGTTATCACGGGGAACGCATTCCATGACTGACTTAGTAATACGATTCTCGTCCACATACTTGAACTCTTTCAAATACACATCTCTCCTTTCAGGTGACTCGGCTTTTGATTAAAAACCTGTTATGGAGCTAAGTGATTAATATTCACTCTTGGCCTTTGGTTTGTCATCTGCTGTGGAGCCCTAAAGTAGTTTCTATTATAATGCATTTCATTGGTGTAACCCTGGGCTCTTCCTGGTGTCTAATGTCTGTAAGGTTGCCTCTCTACGGATCCTATCTTGACGCAACACTTTCCAACGAGTGCGGAATCCTCATTAGGGGCTTGACGGATAGACCACGCACACGAAACACGGAGACACACACAACGATAGACGAACAACAGAACGTCCCAACACGTGATTCTCTCCAAGAACAAACTCTCTGAAACTTGGAAGTTCGAGATCGCCTTTTGCTAATCGCTCTAATAAACTTCGGTAAAAGTCTAATAATTAATCGAATTAACATTTGATTATAACACCTAGTTCGAATTTGCTTAGGACAAGTTCGAACAAGCCCAAGTCCTTTTGAACTTGTCCTCAACAAATTTGAATCTTAGGCTTCAAACTTATGTTTGAACTTGTCTTTGAGCTTATGTTTGAACTTATCTTTGAACTTATTGTAATACATTACACCAAGTTCAAACATACATACAATCAATGTAAGGTCTACACACTACGGATCTATCTAGACGCGAGACCGTCAACAAGTGCGGAATCCTCGTTAACGGGTTGACGGATACAACTCTCACTCGGAACACGGAGACTATCAACAAGCTGTACGGACGAACACGAACGCACCTACCAGATGATTCTCTCCGAAACAACACTCAATTAGCTGATAAACTCGAGATCGCCTATTTGCTTAATCCCTTACGAATTCTGCAAAAGTCCCTTAATAAGTCGAGTCTATCCCTAATTATAGATGACCATTCGAGTCTGTCATGGGCCAAACTCGAATCAGGCCCAGGGCCCATTCGAGTTTGTCCCCTGGACACTCTCGAATCTACCTTATGATGTACATTCCAATCTGCCTAGGAACACATTCGAATCTGTCATAGATTCGAATGCCAATCCTTAGAGAATTCGAATTTACTCTTTCACATATTTAACTTAGTATTAAAACTTATGTTTTCAACTTATGCTTGAATATATCTTTGAACTTTATGTTTGAACTTCTTGTAATATGTTACATCAAGTCCAAACATACAATCAATAACAATCAAACATATATAAACATATATATCAAATACTCGTTAGTATCTAATAATTTGAATATTACTTGAACCACAATGTTAGATCACTTAGACTGCTATCGTCACACAAGGTGTACCAACAGACTCCCCCTTGACGATAGCTTCTAACAATTCACACATTTGATTAAGTACTTTGTTTATTATTTATTCAAACTGCTGCCAGCATACAAACCCTTCTCAATACACACTTTAACTACATTTTCATACTTCCTAGCCTCACTATCCATATGAGTGTTGCTTGAGATTCTATGAGGATGTAGCACTTGATGGTCATCTTTAGAAAGGTTTACAAGGTGAAGGGGATCGTAGACTCTAAGAATCACTTTTTCTTCAAAATCTTCCATCACAGCTTCTCCCGTTTCACTTTCCACATACCACCAGTTTAGGTTTTTCATGACGTCCTGTGGCATTGGCTTGAGTGGAACCTTTCTCAGACATCTCACTGGTATGTATTGTATTTTCATCCATGGACGCCCAGTCAGAGGATCAATTTGAGAATGGTCCATTACTCGTTTACCTACCCTCGGAATGAGACGTTCGAACTTCCTCGATCTTCCTTCTTTTCTTATGATCTTGGCAATTATTTTAGCGTAAGGGTTGTTGTCGATGTTGATTAGGTCCTTCCAAGCTAATGCCTTTATCTCAATCTTCGGCAAGGAGTTGAACACTTTCAGAGTTTTTCTGAGATACTGGAGACCATCTTTTCTTTTGATAATGAATAGCTGCAATTCCCGATCAAAGAACCAGCTCAATATACTTCCTGATAGCTCTCCAGTACCCAGCACACACATCTTCTTCTTCAACTTTAACTCCTTTTGCTCTGCCCTGAACCATAGTTTTCTTTTCTCTTCATTGGTAAGCTCTCTGGCAGGCTCTTCTCTTGATGAATCAACATTTAAAGCAGCATTGACTACTTCTATGTTAATCATATTATTTCCGTCTATCACATAAGTATCTGTGATTGGGTTTTGCTGAACGATGATCTCATTTGCTTCATCATCTTCATCAACACAAACTTCATCATCGGATTTCCAATCTGTTATATCTTCGGGTACAAATTCTCCTTCTTCTAACTCCTCCATATCATCCTCAAAATCAAAGCCAAGGTCCATAGGGTCGTCATTGAGATCCATTAGGGCTTCGATCATTTCATTTATCTCCGACTCTGTGGCTTTGGATGAACTGGCTTCACCTGCTGCAGCTCCTGTCTGTTCCGGCTCCCCCTGAGTCTCAGCATGCTGAGTAGCAGAAAAATTACTGGCTCACTAACTGTTTGCGCGCTGGGATCATTGCCGTCATTATCACCATCCTTATCTTCCTCCCTGGGCAGCTCTATTTGATCCCTGCAGCTTGTCTCCCCCTGAGCCTTTAGATTTTGCATTAATTGCTCAATCAGGGAGCGCATCAATCGTATTTCAGCTGCTTGATCAGCAACAAACGTTTTCAGCTCTAAGTTTTCTTCCTGGACCTTGTCCACAACATTCTTCAGCTCGGCATTCTCGATATCTAGATTGGCATTATGCTTTCGTATTTCACCTAGAGCTGTTGTCAAGCCAAAGATTTGAATTTGTTGGAAGTCAACTCTGCTTTTCAGCTCAGAAAATCTTTGATTCTCCATGAAGGTGGATGAGGTTGATGGAATGGATTGTATTGGGGTTGGTATGATTGGTGATGGGATGTACGGTTCAACAGGTGGTGGTGATGGTGGAATGGTAGATTGATTAGGTGGAGGTTGAGATATTTCAGGCTGTGCAGCAGAAGCTGAGGTAGCTCCCTGCATAAAACGATGACGTTTAGCCCTTTGCCTTGTCAATAATGGAGCAACTTCTTCTTCCTCAAAATCAGATTCATCAGACTCCCTTGACGCTCATCGCCTTGTAGTTTCTTCAGTCACCACTAACCTCAATCCATAGGTTCCTATCTGGACAGATGGTTCTGCAGTGACAGACTCTGGAACTTCAACGTCTATCTCTTCCATATCTTCAGATTCAGTAGCTGAAGATGACATGTCATTACCTGTTTGCTCAGGTTGATATTCATCGACTTCCCTAAGGACATCATCTTCTCCTTCCGGAGGCTCTAACAGTTGATCAACAAGCTCAGCTGTTATCTCTTCATTAGCATTAGACCCAGAAGCCCAGATTTCCTCCAATGTTTGTGCTATCTGATCAGATTCGGGTGGTGCACTTGAAGGCCCTGCCTCTTGTGGCTCTTGACATTGACTAGTCGAAGGTCTATCTGCCTGAATTTGACTCGCTGTAGGCCTCTGACGTCTTCTCTGCTGCTGAGGCCTTTGTTGTTGACGTTGTTGCTGTGGTTGTCGTTGCTGAACTTCCACCTCACCTGCCCAATTGGCATCATCAGGGCGACAAAGTTCCGGTCAATTACAGCCCCAAACAAAGGTCGCTCTACCGGGACCGCTAACCTTCCTCTATGAGAGGAGCAATCAGCAAAAATCCTCTTATCGATAACCGCTACGCTTTGAATCTCATTAAGCTGCGGCAAATTTGGCAAGAAGTGCCTGATGAGCATCATTACAAATCGGGGATCAAGAAGAAATATTTCTCTCTCCGGAGCCGTTATCTGATGAACGAACTCCGAGAAGAACATCTCTGAAAAGCTAAACTCCTGATTATAAACCAATGCGATTATCCCTGATTGGATCTTCGATACGATATAATCAAATCCCGCTTTCTTTGCTGCGAAGCATACCATGAAAACATGGGCCAGATATCTCCATTGCCCAATGAGCACACTCTTCATATAGGATGTCTTAGTAACATCCAAACAATATCCCATCCTTCCTTACAAAGGCAGCCTGCCTAATACTTAAAGGGAAATCTATAGGCACATTTTCTTGCTCCTGAGTTCCCAACTGCAGAACTTGGCGTAGAATATCAGCAGAAAATACCAACGGCTGTCCAGCTATCCTTGTCCTTAGAACTGTTGGGGTGACAGTACAATCGACCTGCAAATGTTCATAAAATTGGCGCACATAGGGAATAATGATTTGGATATTGTGCGATAGTGCGAACGAGATCCTGGATTCTACTAGGAAATCCACCATCTGGCGGAAAGCATGTGCTTCGGGGATAGCAAGGTCCGGGGGAATGACCATATTATGCTTTGGAACAAAAACTTTATCCGCCATGACTGCACAACATATCAAATAAAAGATTAGAATTATTAAACATGAATAACCTTGTTTAAATTCAGATTTGTTTTATTTTGAACTTCTGTAAGTACAAAATCCAACACATATGAATTTCTACAAGTTTAATTAAATTTAAATTGAATAATTCAAATAAAATGACAAACTCGAACAAACAGATTCGAAGTAACACTTTTTCGAGTTTGATGACACATTCGAGTTTAATGACCTTCTCGAGTTTACTGACAAACTCGAGATTGGTCATGAACAGATTCGAATGAGTCGGCCAACAACATCACAAACATCTATGATTTTAACCATTTTGGACTCAGAAAATCACATTCATTAGTCCTACTAGGTTCTAATCAGAGATATTTGCATTTAATTTGACTTTTTACCGGTCCTAACATTGTAATTTTGAAAAACAAGTTTTCTACCAATAAACCTTCAAAATTCAATGATTTTGGCCTAACTTGAGTATAATACAACCTAAATCTTGTACAATCAACTTGGTTATACCTAGATCTATGGGTAGTATCGAACCCACACGGACAGAAACTCGACAAATAGTTGATATATCGAAAACAACAAACTCGAAGATAGATTCGAAATCGCCTTGACAAACTCGAGAGAATAGATTCGAAAACAGGTGAATTAATGGACATCACTGTTGACCTGTTCATACCACCAACCTTCGAATCTAATGACTCATTCGAATCTACTGACAGATTCGAGATCAGCTATTTTCGAGTTTAGCTTAAACTCGAATTCACCCCTGAAACTTTGAAAATTTCGAAAATCTTTTGAAATAAATTCAACTTTTTCAACCTTTTCAACCTTAGCGTGTAACGGAATAACTATGCCAGATCTTTTACCCTAAGCACAAGATTTTCACGCAATGTTATTTTATTCAACTATGAATGCACTCTCAGTAATTTTTGACCTTTTTCCTAAGTAAATGAAAAATAAAATAAAATAAAGTAAAAATTAAATTTTAAAATTTTGAACCAAAAATTTAACTTAGACTTAAATTACACTTATTAAAATTATTAAAATTTACAACCTATGCTAAACACTTAACTAAATATTTTTGATGGGCATAGTCCAAGAAAGGTTCAATCAGATAGCGATGTCAGATACTCACTTTCAGTACTTAAGCTTTCACACTTAGGAATTTTTGATTCCTTTGATTGTTTGGCGTGACATACCCGTTTAGCCGATTGTTGGTATTTACCCCTTTAAACAAGCTACACTTCGGAATATCCCTTGGCATTTTTATTTATCATGAAATTATCTTACATGACTCAGACATAGACATAATTTTATGATCAAGGCATACAGACAATGATTCTAACTTTTTGGTATTTGCAAAATTTCTTTAAAAGACAAACATCGGACACAGGTCTGTATTCACATACAACAAAGTGTCTTAGTTTGACTTAAGGTTTATTTTTAAAGCTAGCAAGACAGCGGTGACAGGTCTGTACCGACGTACAACAAAGCGACTTATCTTGCTAACCCGAAACAAAACAGAGGCAACAGGTCTGTACTTACGTACAACAGAGTTACATGTTTTTGACTCTCAATTCCTTATGATTTTTCTATGCTTTCCATTTTAAGATGTATTTGATGTTGCTATACATCCCAGGAAGTTTGCATACCTCATTTAGACTCAAAGTTTGTATGTCTCGTACATAAAAATTAAGACCGATTGGTCATACATCTAAGTTAGTGACACGTTTGACTTTTTCTTGAATATTTTATTAGCCTTGGGACTCCCTATATGTATTATGCCTACCAACACATCAAACTAAAAGAAAGTATAACACTTAGAATTTTAGGTGCATTATGTGTGAAAGCCTAAACACTTAGAGTTTGTAACGACTGTGCTAATTTTCGTCACTTTGAACCTATGCATCTAAGACTTAACTTTTTTTTTTGATATTCTCTTTTTTTGTATTTTTATGATTTTCTCTCTTTTCTTCTTTTGTTTCTCAAAAGAAATAGCAATAAAAGAAGATAACCTACTAACTTACTAAAAATAGAAACTTACTAAAAATAGAAACTTACTAAAAATAGAAACTATCCTAAATTAGCAGACTTACTATAAAAAGAAAGAAATACTACAGCTATAAAAGGAAATAAAAATTCTACAAATGTCACTTTACTCTGGGTTGCGCATTCCATTTAGTAGAATTAAATATTCAAACTGTGACTTATCAAAGGCTTTGGTAAATAAATCAGCATTATTATCGTCCGTTGCCACTTTTACCAATTTGATTAAGTTCTTTTCAGCACAATCACGAATAAAATGATGCCTTATGTCTATGTGCTTTGTTTTACTATGTTTAACTGGATTATTTGTTATAGCAATTGTAGATTGGTTGTCTATCCTAATGGGAGTTTGAGTGTAAGCCAAACCGTAATCCCGCAATTGTTGTTGTATCCACAGAACCTGTGAGCAGCAACTACCAGCAGCAACATACTCGGCCTCGCGCGTTGACACGACTACCGATGTTTGTTTCTTGCATTGCCAGGAAACCAGTCTCCCTCCTAGGAATTGACAACCTCCAGTTGTTGATTTGCGCGTCAAGCTGCATCCTCCGTAGTCAGAATCCGTGAACGCCTCCAACTCTAGATCTCCCTCCGCGTGATACCAAAGTCCCAGCTTCGGTTTCGACTTGAGGTATCGTAGAATCCGCTTCACAGCTTTCATGTGCATCTGCTTCGGATTAGCTTGAAACCTAGCACAAATACACACAACAAACATGATGTCAGATCTTGAAGCAGTTAAATACATAAGTGATCCAATCATGGCCCGATATAATGTCGGATCCACATCGGTATCACTTTCAGTACCCCGTTCGAGATTGTGATTCACTTGAATCGGCGTGCTGAAATGGGCTATCAGTTTCGTCTCTTCCATCCCGAAGCGCTCTAATATGTCATAGATATAGTTCGTCTGATGGATAAACATTCCTTCCTTCTTCTGGTCAACTTGCAACCCGAAAAAGAAATTTAACTCTCCCATTGCATTCATCTCGAATTTCGACTTCATCACCTTCTCAAAATCCTTGCACATTTGTTCGTCTGATGATCCAAAGATGATATCATCGACGTACACTTGTACCAAGATGAAGTGTTCTCCCTTTCGTTTAACGAATAGCGTACTATCTATCCCTACCCCTTTCAAACCCGTTCTCTAACAGATGGTTGGATAAAGTCTCGTACCACGCCCTAGGTGCTTGATGCAATCCATACAGAGCCTTATCTAATCGATATACTCTGTCTGGATATTTTGGATCTGTAAATCCGGGCGGCTGTTCTACATACACCAGCTCCTTCACTTTCCCATAGAGGAAAGCACTCTTAACATCTAGTTGATATACCTTAAAGCCCTTGAAGGAAGCAAAAGCCAAAAACAACCTAATGGCTTCCAGCCTTGCTACTGGCCCAAACACCTCACTGTAATCGATTCCCTCCTCTTGGTTGAAACCCTTTACAACTAACCTAGCCTTGTTGCGAGTGACAATACCCCGATCGTCTCTTTTGCACTTAAAAACCCATTTGGTTCCTATGGCAATTTCTCCTCGAGGTAATGGAACTAACTCCCACACTTCTAGCTTCCTAAATTGCGAGAGTTCTTCCTTCATCGCTTCAACCCAGGAGTTATCCTTTTGTGCCATTTGCACATTCTTCGGCTCTACTTGCGAGATGAAACAAGAATAGAGGCAGCTATGAAAGGCCTCGGAGTCATTTATCATTGACAACAACACAGTATGGTTATTTAAACTACTCCTAGTTCTCACACCCTCATTAGGATTTCCTATAATGCTTTCTATAGAATGGTTCTTGTTGATCCTAGACGTCTCTATCTCGTCAACTCTCAGATTATCTCCTAAGTTAGATCCTATTTCACCTAATGGGGGAACATCCTCAGATTCCACATTTTCCTCCTCGTGGACATTTTTCTCAGATATGGAATTTGTTGTCTGAGTCTGATTCTCAGTTGAAGGTGCTTCTGGATCAGTGACTTCTGGAGATCTATCTTCAGTCAAAGTAGGCTCGGATGTGGATTGAAATGTAGTCCTCGGAAAGGTATGACCTTCGTCATTCAGATTCAACGTCGCCATATCCTCTTCGATCGTACTCGCATTTTCATCTAAAGGAATGTTAAATGACTCAAACAATTTATCATAGTCAAATATCCATTCCGGACCTGTTTGGGGTTCATGTGTATAACTTGCGACTTCAATGTTATACACAATCTCCACTGTACCATTTGTTTTGTTAAAAACCCATTTGTTTGGTGAGTTCGGCACATAACCTAGGAAGTATCCTTCGTCAGCCTTTTCACCAAACTTAGGTTGATGTTTTGTTCGCAATAGAGTGCATGGTACCCCAAACGGTTTGAAGCCAGTTAAAATAGGTGGCCGTTTATTCAAAATTTCATAACAGGTTTTGTTCAGAGATTTGACAGTTAGGACCCGGTTTAAACATGACATGCGGTATTCACTGCCTCCCCCCAAAACATGGTAGGAAGCTTTGAATCCGAAAGCATAGTCCTAGCTGCCTCAATCAATGTTCTGTTCTTTCGTTCGGCCACCCCATTTTGTTGAGGCTCATATGGTGCACTAAATTGATGCACTATGCCTTTAGATAGGCAATATACACCAAATACTGTGTTTTTAAATTCTGTTCCATTATCACTACGAAGCTTTTTAACCCGTGTTCCATAGGAATTCTCCACTTGGTCTAAAAACCCGATGAGCGTGGATGTCGTCTCGTCCTTTGTACCTAGAAAGAAAACCCAAGAAAAACGTGAGTAATCGTTAGTGATAACTAAACAATACCAACTACCTCCTATACTCCTTTTGTTGATTGGTCCGAAGAGATCCATATGCAACAAATCGAATGTAGAGGTTATAGAGTTCTGAGTCTTGGACTTGTGTGCCTTCTTATGTTGTTTGCCCTTCTTGCATGGTAGACACTTGTCCTCGAACTGAAAACTCTTCATAGGCACACCTTGCACCAACCCATTTTTCATTATATAGTTCATTTTTCTTAGGTGCAAGTGTGCCATGCTTCTGTGCCACAAAATTGATTCAGTCTCCGAAGCATTAGACAGTAAGCAGATCGGTCCCATTGAAGATTCCGGCTTGTTCATATCGAGCATGTACAAGTCATTCTTCCTTGGTGCTCGCATTAATATCCAATCTTCTGGAATCTCGAACCCCGGTTTTAGCACTAACGCTTCAGTGTCAGTGAACAACACTGAATTCTTCTTGTCACAGATTTGAGATACACTAATGAGATTGTGAACCAGTTTATCAATGTGATAAACTTGATCCAACTTCGTCGTCCCATTAGTGACTACCCCGGTACCCGTGATGTTTCCTCCTTTATTACCCGCGAATGATACAAATCCCCAATTCCCACCCTTGAAGTCTGTAAGGAGACTTCTTTCCCCTGTCATGTGCCTGGAGCATCCACTGTCGACGAACCATTTGTTGTTTGGACCTGTGGTAATCTCCTGCACATGAAAGAAAATAGGTTAGTTATCACGGGGAACCCAAGCCATAACTGACTTGGTTATACCATTCTCGTCCACATACTTAAACTCTTTCAAATACCCATCTCGCCTTTCAGTTGACTTGGGTCGTTGAACAGGAGTTTGTTGTGGTGCCGAGTGATGTAAATTCACTCTTTACCTTTGAGTAGGCATTTGTTGTGGAGCTCTTGAATAATTCCGATGATATTGCATATCAGATTGAGATCCCTGAGCTCTAACCGGTGTGTGATGTCTAATAGGAGTGTGTGACCTAACTGGAGTGTATGCTCTGCTAGGTGTTGTGCTCCTATATTGTTGTTGAAGACCAGACCTAGATTGATTAACGACTCGATTCGGTGAATTAGTCCTAACCACTTCTTTTGGTCCACCTTTTACCGGTATTTGTTTCACGACTTGTTTTGGTGTAACCAGCACAGTTTTCTCTGTACTCTGAGAACTACTAGTGCTCGCCACACTTGTTGAGGGCTTAACTTGTGTTGGCTTCCCTGTCTTAGGTGTAACATCAATTTTCCTAAGTGGACAATTAGAAGCAAAATGCCCCTTTTCATGACATCTATAGCAGGACATCTTGTCAATGGACTTCTTGTGTGTGCCCTTAGACTTAGGTGTCTCACTAGTGTCTTGGTCCTTTTGAGCATCTATTTTTATTGGTTCATCGTCCTGATCATTTAAATCAATTTTATGTTTTCCAGTAGGTGTTTCACTGGAGGAAGACACAAATTTGACTTTCCTAACCTTGACGTTTGTATCAGTCACCTTAGGTGTATTTTCTTTTACAGGTGCAGGTATGTCCTCTAAGTCTACTGATTTCTCAGTTTTCTCCTGAGGTTGAGGCACGTAGTTTGCATTAAAAGGAGGGGGAATCTCATGAAATCCTAGACCTACAGGCTTTTTAGATTGGCGTTGAGCATCTAAAACTTTCCCTAGGTTCAGACTTGAGTTCCTAAACTTTTCTAGCTTACTATTGGCCTCTGCTACCTTCACCTTAGTTTCAGCTAGCGCTACTTCTTTGGTTTTAAGACCTTTGGTCAAAGCCTCTACATGCTCATACATCAGTTCTAATCTAACGCACTGCTCACTCTGCTTGTCTTTTAGAACTATGACATCTTGTGCATCAGCTTTAAGCTTGTCCTTAAGATCTTGCTTAATGTCATTCAGGCTAGCATTATCAGATTTTAAAGACTCATTATGAGCAGATATGTTTTTATGTGATTCTAATACTAGATTCAAGCTGTCGTTAGAAGTAACACATAACATACATAATTCTTGGAAAAGAGAGTAATTCAGACTAACCTTTGTGTGATCGGATTCCACGTTGGCCATTTGAGCGGCAAACTCCAGAAGCGTCTGATCATTCGACTTTTCCACCCACATTGGACTGTTGTCCCTTGTGTTCTGCTCTTCCCCTTCACATCCACTCTCAGTGACTTCAGCCATAAAGGCTCTAACATTAGTTTCCGGATGTGAATTCCAGTCATAAGTACCATCCAGCTGTCTGTCGGATGTGACGTTTGATAACAGACCAGCTATGTTGGCTTGACCAGATGATGAACTCGGAAGATATCTCTGTTGATACTGGTTCTGAAACTGTCCATGCGACTGATTCTGCCCTTGGTAGTTATCTACCTTTGGTCTCTGACATTCTCTGGTGAAGTGTCCTAAGCCCTGACAGTTATAGCATTTCACCTTGGACTTATCAAAGCCAATCCCCTTATTATTCATATTGAGATTCCTGCCAGTCCGTTTGATGAATCGTTTAACCCGTTGGGTTACCATGGCCAGTTGCCATTTGAGATCCATCTCCTCAAGATCGTCAGGGTCTACCTGATCATAATCTTCATCTGAGAGTGCAGGATCGTTTATTTTCCCTTGAACTCAGTTTCCATATGCGGCCACAAATGACGCTAATAGATTCAAATGATCTTCGGCCGACTTAGCGCTCATGGGCTTCTTAGAGTATCCCTGAGATGTTGATGCAGGTGTTGCCTGAGGTTGTTGTTCTTCCGATCTTCCTAACCCTAAGAACGCTCTATTCAGTGTGTCATCAGTCTCTGCTGGTGACGACGTTTCTCCGGTGAAAAACGCTGTAGCAGTCTTCATATCAGGTGCCGTTGAAGGTTTTGTTGATTTTCCAAAATACATGGCTGGATTTTGGACTTGTTCATAATCGGTTTCGGCCTTCAGTAGCTCAAAATGATAAGCCCGCAGCATTCCCACTACATCCTCCAAGGATTGAGTATAATACTTATCTTCATCAAGCTTGATCATAGCCACGTACATCGCCCATTTGGCTGGTAGGGCATCAAGAAGCTTATTGTTCTTTTCTGTATCGTTATACTCAATGCCATGACTCTCAAGCTCTGTCAGCAGATGATAAAAGCGGGTGATGGTGTCATCCAGCTTTTCATCCTTTAAAGCCTTGAAAATCGCGAACTGCTGTTTCAACAATTCCATACGCTTTCTCCGAACCCTCGGATTACCCTCACACCTCTTTTCCAGCGTATCCCAAAGCTCCTTAGAAGTCTTCTGATTACGGAATGTGTGTAGTATATCCTGAGGCAAAGCCATTCGAATAATCGAGAATGCTCTGTTCTCGGCTTCATATAGTTTCTTATCATCCTCCTTCATCATTTGATATGATAAGACTCTTTGACGGCCTTCAACTTCTGAGATAGGTGGAATGTATCCTTCGTCGATACATATCCACATTCGCATGTCGTTGAAACGCACAAAATCGGCAAACCGATCTTTCCACCAATAATAGTCTTCAAGTTTCATCAGCTTAGGTGGAGTATTGGCTTTCCCGACCTCATGATCCATTTCCAGAAATCTTTGTAAATTTGTCATTGTTTCAAGAGAAATTGAATTTTAACTTAATAAATTTAATTCGAAATTAATTTAAGTTAATTCTTTCGAATTTAGGTGAATTCGAATATAATTAAGTTTAAACCTATTTGGGACTAAATGCGATTTAAGTTCTGAAATTCAATTAAGTTCGAAATATGTGACTGATTCGAAAGGCTCCAAACTCGAAGATCAAGACAAACTCGAATACCCAGCAAATTCGAATCCCTGTTCGACTATAGTCCAAACTCGAAGCAAAGTCGAATCAATTAAATTCGAATTCTCTCTTAATCAAACTCGAAAGGTTCGGATTTTGGTTAGACTCATGACTAAGAAAAACCCTAATCACTCCTCATAGATTCGAGCGCCGCAAACTTGAAAAACGGCTAATCCTCGGATTTTTTAACGTGTTTCAGATTAAACCAATATTTTTACAAAGAAAAATATTGATTTCTATCAAAAACGTGAAAAACACCAAAGTATTTCCCGTATCCCAATTTGATAAGCTCGAACAACACGAAAAATACGAAAACTGGAGAGATTAACCGTCCAAAAGCGTCAAGAAACCTAGGATGTATCTTTATGAACACGAAAAACACTAAGAACACCCCGTAGGCTCTGATACCACTTGTAAGGTCTACATACTACGGATCTATCTAGACGCGAGACCGTCAACGAGTGCGGAATCCTCGTTAACGGGTCGACGGATACAACTCTCACTCGGAACACAGAGACTATCAACAAGCTGTACGGACGAACACGAACGCACCTACCAGATGATTCTCTCCGAAACAACACTCAATTAACTGATAAACTCGAGATCGCCTATTTGCTTAATCCCTTACGAATTCTGCAAAAGTCCCTTAATAATTCGAGTCTATCCCTAAATATAGATGACCATTTGAGTCTGTCATGGGCCAAACTCGAATCAGGCCCAAGGCCCATTCGAGTTTGTCCCCTGGACACTCTTGAATCTACCTTATGATGTACATTCAAATCTGCCTAGGAACACATTCTAATCTGTCATAGATTCGAATGCCAATCCTTAGAGAATTCGAATTTACTCTTTCACATATTTAACTTAGTATTAAAACTTATGTTTTCAACTTATGCTTGAATTTATCTTTGAACTTTATGTTTGAACTTCTTGTAATATGTTACATCAAATCCAAACATACAATCAATAACAATCAAACATATATAAACATATATATCAAATACTCGTTAGTATCTAATACTTTGAATATTACTTGAACCACAATGTTAGATCACTTAGACTGCTATCGTCACACAAGGTGTACCAACAATCAATATTAAACATACATACTCAAACATATAACAAACATATATCAATCACTTGTTAATATGTAATAACAGTCAAATTGACTTTTACAAAATATGTCTATACTTAGACTGCTATCGTCACACAGGGTGTACTAACAGACTCCCCCTTGACGATAGCTTCTAATATATTTTGTCTAAGTACTGGAACTATGTAAGCTACTACCTGCATACAATCCCTGATCAATACAAACTTTAACTATCTTTTGGAATTTCCTAACTTCAGATCTCCAGCCTTCATGGAAGAAAATTGGCTGATCATGAAGTTTTTGCAGGTCATCCTTGGATAGGTTGATCAGATGCAGCGGATCATATACTCCCAGTATCACCTTCTCTTCTAGATCCTCCATGACTACTTCAGCCATTTCATTGTCTACATACCACCAATTCATGTTTCCAAGAACGTTCTGTGGCATAGACTTCCACGGTACCCTCTTCAAACATCGGACTGGTTTATAAACTATCCTAGCCCAAGGTTTACCTGTATGGGGATCTATTCTAGTCTCATCTTCAACTCTCTTTCCTGACCTTGGCTTGAGCCTCTAAAACTTTCCAGATCTACCCTCCCTTCTCATAATCTTAGCGATCACTTCAGCATAGGGGTCATATCCACTGTTTACAAGCTCTTTCTAGGCCAACTCTTTCACTTCGCATTTGGGCAATCTATTAAAAACCTTAAAGGTTCTCTTCAAATACTGTAGCCCGTCTCTTCTTTTAAGCACAAAAAGCTGTAATTCCCTGTCGAAGAACTAGCTAAGTATTCCACCTGAGAGGTTTCCAGAGTTTGGCACTCTCATCCTCTTCTTCATCTTCGGCTCTGATTTCTTTTCTTCCTTTCGAAACCAAAGATTTCTGCTCTGCCTTGCTCTTAATCAGCTTCTTCAAATTCTGAATCGTCCACAGATGCCAATTTAATTTCATCTATGTCAATTACATTGTGATCGTCGTGCACATATTGTTTAGTGATAGGCTGTGACGGAATGATTACTTCGTCTACATTATGGTCTTCGTCTTCTACAGCCACCTCATCTGATTTCCATTCTGCTATATCTTCTGGGACAAACTCCCCTTCTTCCAGATCTTCAATCTCATGTTCAATATCAAACATTACTTCTTCTTCTTCAATATCCTTCCGAGCTTCAATCATTTCGCTCTCAACAAACATTGAAGTTCCACCTTCAACTCTTTCTCCCATTACAGATTGACTGGGCTCCCCCTGAATTGATGCTTGCTGAGCAGTTGAAAGATCTGCTAGCTCACCTTCTCTTCCAGTGTCGGGATCATTTCCGCCTTCATCTCTTCTTAATACCTCAGCTTTCCTGCAGCTACTCTCCCCCTGAGCTTGTAGATTTTTCATTAACTGCTCCAGGAGATTCTTCATCGTTTTTTTCTCAGACGCTTGATCTACTACAGTTGATCTCAACTCAGCATTTTCCTAATCAAGTCTGGCATTGTGGGCTTGAAGTTCTGTCCCTGCAGTAGATAGCTGGAAAATTTGGACTGATTGGAAATCCACCTTGCCCTTCAGCTCTGTAAACCACCGATTGTCGGTGAATGTGGATGATGTTGATGGAATGGATGTAGATTGTGATGGAGTGATGGGTGGTTGAGCAGCTGGAATTACAGGTTCAGGAGCTGAGGCGGATGAAGCTCCCTGCATAAATCGGTGCCGCCTCGCCCTATGCCTAGGAACGAGGGGAGTTGGATCTTCTTCTTCGAAATCAGAGTCATCATCATCTGAATCTCGAGAAGCTCTTCTACCTGTCTCTCTCGTACTAACCACTATTCTTGATCCATATCTGGCAATTCGAACAGACGGATCAACAGGTTCTACTTCTACTTCTTCTACTTCCTCAGAACAAGATTCAGACTCGGAGGCGGTCGCTGGTTGACCTTCTGCCGCAGTCTGCATAGCTTCTTCTGTAACTCCTGCCACTGGGACCTCAATGTCCATATTCTCATCCTCTGGTGGCTGATATTCATCTACATGTCTTAAAATATCATGGAGATCAGTTGGAGGCTCCAATATATCATGAATTAGTTTAGCTGCGATATCTTGCTGGGCCTGAGTTCCGTGAGCCATATCTCTTCTAGAGTCTCTTCTCTTGGATCAATTTCTGGGGTTAAGGTTAAAGGGCCTGCAGTGTCCGAAGATGGACCTGCTGCCATAGGCTCTAGAAGTCTGCTTGAGGATGGCCTCGATGCCTAAATTTGTCTCTCTGGAGCTCTCTGTCTCCTGCGTGGTTCCGGTTGTGGTTGTTGTTGTTGTGGTGGCTTTTGCTGCAGTTGTTGCGGTTGAGGACCTTCACTAGCCCAGTTATCTCCTTCCGGAGCCACAAAATCTGGATCAATTACTGCTCCGAACAATAGTGTTACCTGAGGCCTGACCTGCTTAGCCCTTCGCGCGTTATGCGACTTGCAGTTGGTAAAAATTCGCTTGTCTATAATAGCCACACCGTTTTGTATCTTGAAAGGCAAAAAATGACAGATGATCATCATAGTAAAGCGCGGGTAAATCAGGAATCTTTCACGGACTGGAACTGTGATCTGATACATAAACTCAGCAAAGAACATTTCCGAAAAACTGAAGCGCTTGTTATATACCAATGCAGTCACAGCTGAATGCATCTTGGACACAATGTAGTCAAATCCAGTCTTTTTCGGTGCAAAACACACCATAAACACATGCACCAAGTACCTCCATTGCCCGATTAAGCCACTTTTCATATACGCGACTTTGGTGATATCTAGGGTGTATCCCGTATGTAAGAATGCCGCTTGCCTTATTTGTACTGGAAAATCAATGTGACCTGCCTCTTGGTCTTCGGAGCCTAGCTGCTAAATCTGACGAAGCATGTCAGCGGAGAAAACGATTGGCTGCCCCCTAACTCTTGTTCGTAAAACTGTCGGCGTCACAGAGTAGTCGACTTGGAGGTGATCCCAGAATCGTCTTACATATGGTAAGATTATCTGCAGGTAATGGGTTAAAGCGTAAGAAACCCTTGAATGCGACAAAAATTCCACCATTTGTCGAAATGGTTGAGCTTCGGGAAGTTCTCTATCGACATACATTACCATATCATGCTTATTAAAGAACGCGCGATGACCCATATCTGCACATAAAAACAACAACCCATATTAGTAACGAAAAAATAAAAATGAAACTTGTTTAATTTTGAATTTGCTTTATTTCGAACTTACATAAGATCGAAATCAAACACATTCGAATTTCTACAAGTTTGAGTTTATTTTATAAACAGATTCGAATTTAATAACAAATTCGAAGATATATGTTCGAATTTGATTGAATTCGAATTTGTCGATATTTTAACAAATTCGAATTTTCTGACAAGTTCTAACATGATGAACATGTTCGAAGTCGGTCACTTTTCAGTACAAGTCCATGATTTTAACCCCATTTGACTTAGAAAATAGTATCAACTAGTCCTATTGGGTTCTAATCGAAGTTATATGTAGTTTATTTGAAGTTTCACCGGTTAAAACTTGTGATTTTGATTCACAAAGTTTAAACCCCAAAAACTTCAAATAGAGTCCTAAACTACCCAAACTTTGTATAATACTGATCATTATGTCCAAGTGTGTTGGTTGATTCGAAAACAACAAGCAAAAACTTCGTGAAATAGTGACAAACTCGAAACGATAAATTCAAAGAAGTAAGTTCGAAATCGCCTGGAAACAAGTTCGAAGCAAGAGAAACGAATGTAGGTGAGTTGAATGAATCACTGTTGACCTATTTATACCAACCATATTCGAACTTGCATTTAAATTCGAATTTCCTGACATATTCGAAGGTTAATTCGAATTTGTCTTGAATTCGAATATAAATGAAAATTTTGAAAATCCTTGAATAAAGTTCAACTTTTTAGTGTAACGGAAAAAACCTTGCAAAATTATTTACACGAAGCAATAGATTTTCATGCAATGTTTGTTTATTCAACCAAAAATGCATCCTAGTAACTTTGACCTTTTCCTACTTAAAGTAAAATAAAATAAAATAAAGTTTGGCTAAAAAATTTTAAACTTAAGCTATTCAAAAATATTTTTACAAACTTTACTTCCTATACTAACAGAATATTTTTCGCAAGAAAGTCAAAGAAGGTTCAATCAGATAGCAGTGTCAAGTACGAACTTTCAGTATTACACTTTCACACGTAGGAATTTTTGATTCCTTTGATTGTTTGTCGTGACACACATTTCTAGGCGATTGTCGGTTTAATTTTCACTTTAAACATGTTACACTTTGGAATATCCCTTGGCATTTTTATTTATCAAGAAACTACCTTATGTGTCCCATACGTAGACATACTTTTATGATCAAGGCATGCACACAATGATTATAACTTTTCGGTATTGCAAATTTTCTTTAAAAGCGAAACGTCGGACACAGTTCTGTATTTACATACAACAGAGTGTCTTTGTTTGTCTTAAGGTTTATTTAAAGCTAGCAAGAGCGCGGAGACAGCTCTGTACTAACGTACAACAAAGCGACTTATCTTGCTAACTCGAGTCAAACCAGAGGTAACAGGTCTGTACTTACGTACAACAAAGTGACTAGTTTTGACTCTCTCCATACAATCATGATTTTTCTTTTCGTTTCATTTCTTCAAGATGTATCTGATGTGGTGTTAGGCACAAAAAGGCCTCAGTCAAACCTGTTCTATATCTGAGGGGGAGATTTTATAATCAAACCTGTTGATACATTTGAAGGTTGAATTTAAGGCCTGTTATATGCCTTATTGAAACCTGAAAATGATTTGCAATATCAGTCTAAAGCTGTTCTATATGTTGCATGTGTTGCAACCAAGACAGTTTGTCCAAGCTGCTCAGTCTGCTGATCAGGCTGGACATAAACTGTCTACGCTGCTCTACACTGTTGAGCAGCTTGGGCATTTTTAAAGTGTTCTGTTCTTTGTGAACAGAACCTGTTCTTTGTGAACAGGCTAAACACTTTATGGAATTTGTTTCCAAGTCATCATGTATTGTTTTTGACTACAAGATCAGTTTACAAGTCGAAGACAAAGTGGAAAGCAGAACCGCTCAGCCTGCCCAAGCTGTTCTGTCACATGAAGACAAAAGGTTATTTGAAAAAGGGTGACAGACCTTTTTCTTATATCAAAATAGGCCTTTACAAGGAATAAAGACGGAAAGTTGACATTCCTAAATTAGTTAAAGGCAATGCAACAGTAGACAAAGTAAAAAGACAAAAGTTCTGCACGTCTGCTTTTCAGAAAAGTGCAGAAAAGTTATATTGTCTTTTCAAACAAGACTTCTCCTTTTTCATTCCGTCCAATGAAGATGTTTCTCTTAGATCCTCTAAGTGAGTATAAAAGGAAGCTTCCAAGGTCAGAAAGAAGTATGAAGAAAGCTAAGTGCTTAAACCAAGAGTGAACGTGCAAGTGTGATTTTCATGCATGCAAGTCTTCTGTAAACCAGCATCTGTGTGTCTAAGCTGATTTACCTAAGCTGTTCCTTGAGTCTTGTAAAACACAGTGAGTGCATCTTAGTGAGTGTGTTCATTGTAATCTAGTTTGAGTCTGTCTTAGACTAGTAAGCATACTGTTGTATTCTGTCATCTCAGCTTGAACTATTCCGCATTCAAGCTTGTTTGTAATTAACAATTGTTGATAATACATACAAACATTGAGAAAAAGAGAGTGTAGTTTTTAAAGTGCTGTATTCACCCCCCCTCTACAGCTTATAACTATATACTTTGGGAACCTTTCGGGACCTACAACTGGTATCAGAGCAGTTTAGAGTGTGTGTCATTCTAGATCTCTCATTCTCCCAAGTTTCCATGGACAACAGTGCTGCAAATTCTTCTTACTATGACAATGGCTCTATGGGCAAACCTCCCAAATTTAATCATCAAAACTTCTCTGGTTGGAAGTGCAGAATGATGCTCTACTTAGAGAATCTGGATGTACAACTGCCAGAGATAGTGATAGAGGGTCCCTATGTGCCAACCTCTGTCACCACTATAACTCCAGCGGTTGAAGGAGCTGCTCCTGAAATCAGGACCTTTGAGAAAGCCAAAGCTCAATGGTCTGATGAAGACAAGAGACTGGTGGCTCTGGATGCAAAGGCCAGACAACATCCTGGTCATTTCTCTCCCTGATGATGTGTTCAAGCAGGTTGAGAAAATGAAGACTGCAAAGGAGATGTGGGATACTCTGTGTACCGTCTATGATGGACCCACAATCACACTGGACAACCGGATTAACAATCTTGTTAGACAGTATGAACTTTTCTTTGCCAAACCAAAGGAGTCTCTCACTGAAACCTACACCAGGTTCACTGCTCTGGTGAATGATCTCAAAGCTGTTGGGATCACCAAGGACAGTCTTACTTTGGTGAACAAGTTTCTGGACATTTTACCTGAAGAGTGGAACTATTTCTCAACCATCCTAAGGAACTCAGGTACTATCAGAAGTATGGATCTGGTCAATCTGTATGGATCCTTACTGAATGATGAACAATCAAGGCAACAAAAGAGGAATGCCTTGGAAATGTCCAGAAGAGGTACAGCCTTTGTGGCTAATGTGAGACAGTCTGTTAATCAGGTGAGTGATGTGTTCATTCAACCTGATCAACAGGATGATGAAAAGGAGGAGGTGTCAGACGAAGAAGATGTTGCAGATCTTGCTGAACAAGATGATGAGCAAATGATAGCCATGCTTGTCAAAAGGTTCAACAAGAAAAGGTTTGGAAGAAACATGCTGCAAGGAGGTTCAAGTGCTGGCAAAAAGAAGGCATTTGACAAATCCAAAGCTGAGTGCTTCAAGTGTGGCAAAACTGGCCATATAGCTGCTGACTGTGTGTCAAAAGCTGTTGGTCAGTCATCCAAACCTAACAAGACTAACAAGGATGATGGCTATAGGGTTAAGTACCTTATGGCCATGGCTAAGCTGAGGAAATTGGAAAACTCTGTGTCTTCCAATCGCCAAAAGGGACTCATGGCAGAGACATGTGACTGGGAGGAATCTGATTCATCATCTGATGAAGAAGATAATCAGTGTCTGATGGCCAACTCTGATGTCCCATCAACAAGCAGTTTCAAACAGGACATGGCTGAAGCTGAAGCCTTCAGCAGCTTGGAGAACTGGAATCCTACAATGATGTATAAGGTACAAAATTTTATGGCTTACAGTTCTGAAGAAAAAGTTAAAATGTTTGAATATATGCTTGTTGATCTCAAAGCTGCTGTTGAGAAGCATGATGCTTTACTATCTGAAATCTCTAAGCTTAAAGCTGATCTTAAAACTAAATCCAGTAAACTGGACAGTTTCCATAAGTTGGAAACTGAGCTTGATGAATTAAAACACATCAACTCTATTTTACTGGAAGAAAAGAGAGAAACAGATATAAAGCATGCCAAGCTTCAAAAGATAGTTGACTCTTGGTGCCAATCTGCACAAAAAGTCAGCCATTGTATAAGTCAACAGATTCCTGCACAAATCCAAGCCTATCTTGGAGGGGATCTTGACACAGCAGCTTCCATTGTTGAGATAAGTAATTGAAAGAAGATTTGTCCACTCTTGGTGAACTTCCAAATACATTCATTCAAAATGTGAATGGTAAACTAATCTCAACAAACAGGTTTGTCAGGCCTCAAAATACTGACAGCTTGTGTGAACTCAACTCAAAAGCTGATGTTGGAGTTTGTTCTCCAAAACAGCCTGCTAAGTGCTCTGCTAGCTCACACAAGCAAAAGAAAGGAAAACATGTTCAAACTGAAGCTGTGGATGCTAAACCTGTTGACAAAACAGGTTCTGAGTCCAAAGCTGTTGGTAAAAAGCATGTTAATCCTTTTGATGCTAATCACTTTGAAAATAAGTTTTCAAAAAGTAAGCAGCCTGTTTTCAACAAGGGTAAGTCTCATGTTGAAAACAAACTGCTGTGATTTCAAATAAGTTTTCAAATCATAGTGGTAAATTGGTTTTAAATGAAAATAAGTTTTTCAAAACCAAACACAGTGAGTATGCTGATAGGCAGCATAAATCACAACTCAGTAGGGGCAAAGGCAAAGCCATTGCTCAAACTGAGACAACTGGGAATAAGTTTCCCAAACCTGTGGAAGCTCAAAGGCCAATCAAGCTTCCTGTCTTTGACATCTGTCCTCCCAAAAAGAGGAAAGAAGAGACAGTCAAAGCTGTGGCCATTGAACTTACCACACAAGCTGTTGATTCTACAAAGAATGCTAAACCTGCTGAAAGAATCAACAAAAACAGATCAGAATGTGTTTCTGAAGGACCTTCTTCCAAAAGTACTAAAAAGAGAAAATGTTACAAGTGTGGGAAGAAGACACATCTGGCCAAGGACTGTCCTGAACCTGAGGACATGAGGCCTGTTGACTCTGCTGTTTCCCTCACAGCTGTTACAAGCAGTGGTGGAAATGTCATAGTCACTGAGGATGGTATTCAAGCTGATACCATTCAAATAGGGAATATTAGTGTGGACATTCCAAATCCATCAACAAATGTTGATGAAGTAGGAGAACTCATCTGTGTGATGAGTTCCCCTAAAAATAACTAATAATTCTCTTTTCACTCTGCAGGAAAAACAACCTTCCCAGGTTTGGTACTTGGACAGTGGCTGCTCAGGGCACATGACAGGTTGTAAGGAATTGCTGAGTGATCTCAGGCCTGAAAAAAGGGCCAAAAGTCACCTTTGGTGACAATGTGCAGGGATCCACTGAGGGATATGGAACTCTTAAAGCTGGTGCTGTAGTGTTCAAAAGGGTAGCCTATGTGGTTGGGCTAAAACATAACCTTGTTAGCATAAGCCAACTGTGTGATGCTGGCTACAAGGTTAACTTTGATGAGCACCTGGGTTACATATTGGATTCCCAAGGCAAAGTTGTGCTGTGTGCTCAACGAAAGAAAGGTGTATATGTTGTGGATATGCATTCTGCTGATCCCACAACTGAAACCTGTTTTCTCACAAGAACCAACGCTGATCTAAACTGGTTATGGCACAGAAGACTGTCACATCTGAACTTCAAGAACATCAACAAACTCTGTAAGAAAGAGTTGGTGACAGGTTTGCCTTCTATGACTTTTGCCAAAGATAGATTATGCACAGCTTGTGAGAAAGGCAAGCAGAGAAAAACATCTTTTAAATCCAAACACAATTTCTCTATTGATACTCCACTCTTCTTAATCCATATGGACTTGTTTGGACCTGTTAATGTCCCAAGTCTAGGAGGAAGAAGATACACTCTTGTAATGGTTGATGAGTTCTCCAGGTACACATGGGTGATCTTTCTGAAGAGCAAAGGAGAGGCTGCGAGAGAAATTATTGGATTTGTTAAAAAGATGGAAATGCTGAACTCTGCCCAAGTAAAGCAGCTTAGAAGTGATCATGGTACTGAATTCAGAAACAGTACTCTTGAAGACTTCTGTGAAGAGAAAGGTATCAGTCAAAACTTTTCAGCAGTAAGAACTCCTCAACAAAATGGAGTTGCTGAAAGGAGAAACCGAACTCTCATTGAAGCTGCCAGAACCATGCTGTGTGCATTAGGTTTGCCTTCATCATTTTGGGCTGAAGCTGTTAACACTGCCTGCTTCACTCAAAACAGATCCTTAGTGGTGAAAAGGTTCAACAAAACTCCCTATGAGCTGCTCAAAGGGAGAAAGCCAAATGTCAGTTACTTCCATGTGTTTGGATGTCCCTGTTTCATTCTGAATCAAAGGGACCAGCTGTCAAAATTTGAACCCAAAGCTGATGAAGGTGTGTTTGTTGGCTACTCTTCTATCTCCGAAGCCTACAGAGTATACAACAACAAAAGAAAGGTGATAGATGAATCTATCAATGTCACCTTTGAAGAGTCCAAGAATGCTTCCACCAAAGCTGTTCCTGAATCAGTTTCAGGAGAACTTAACTTTGATGATCTGATGCATTCAATCAATGAAGAGGACTCAAAAGCTTCCACTACACCCAGTGTGGAACCTGCTAATCATGATGGACATGATGATGATCATGTCAATACACCCTGTGTGAATAAGTGTACTGACTTAATTACAACTGCATGTCCAGAAACTATCAATGCTGATTTTCCCAGTTCCTCTGCTGATATGTTCAACAGTGGTCAGACATGTTCAACAAGTGAACAGGCTCAAGACAACAGTGTGTCTGAAAATCTTGAGAGCTGTTCAACAGGACCTGCTGAAGATGCTAACAACTCAGGTAAATCATCATTGAAAAATGATCCTAAGTGGATCAGGTGTCACCCCAATGATCAAATAATTGGTGACATCAATAAAGGGATACAAACTCGGTGGGACAGCTTAGGGAACTTTGTATGTTCTCTAGCTTTGTTTCACTGATGGAGCCAAAGAAGGTGGATGAAGCACTAAAAGATGCCAATTGGATCACTGCCGTGCAAGAAGAACTCAATCAATTTGAAAGAAACAAAGTATGGAAGCTGGTCCCTGCTCCTAAAGGAAAAACTATAATTGGCACAAAATGGGTTTTCAGGAACAAGATGGACGAGCAAGGTCATGTCATTAGAAATAAGGCAAGACTGGTTGCTCAGGGCTACAGACAGGAGGAAGGCATTGACTATGATGAAACATTTGCTCCTGTGGCAAGGCTAGAAGCAATTCGTTTGTATCTAGCCTACGCTGCTCATAAGAGCATAAAGGTATTTCAAATGGATGTGAAGAGTGCATTTTTGAATGGGAAGCTGCAAGAAGAAGTATATGTCAAGCAGCCTCCAGGTTTTGAAAATAAACAACACCCAGGTTTTGTCTATAAGTTGGACAAAGCTCTCTATGGTCTCAAACAAGCCCCTAGAGCCTGGTATGACACTCTTACTGAATTCCTTATGAGCAATGGGTACTCCAGAGGTAAAGTGGATACCACATTGTTCATAAAGAAGGTGAAGTCTGATATTATGCTTGTTCAAATCTATGTGGATGACATAATATTTGGTTCTACTAATGAGGAACTATGCAAGAATTTTTCATTACTCATGAAATCTAAGTATGAAATGAGTATGATGGGAGAACTAACTTTCTTTTTAGGATTACAGGTTAAACAAACCTCAACTGGAATTTTTATAAATCAAAGAAAGTACACTTTAGATCTTTTGAAAAGTTCAAATTTGATCAAAGTTCTCCTATTAAAACCCCGATGGCAACCAATGTAAAATTGGATGCTGATGCTAGTGGCAAAGCTGTTTCAGTAACAGCTTACAGAGGCATGATTGGGAGCTTGCTATACTTGACTGCTAGTAGACCTGACATTATGTTTGCCACCTGTTTATGTGCTAGGTTCCAAGCTGATCCAAAGGAATCACATCTAGCAGCTGTTAAAAGAATCTTCAGATACCTGAAGGGTACTCCAGGTTTGGGTCTTTGGTATCCCAAAGACTCAAGTCTTGAACTAACAGGCTATTCAGATTCTGATTTTGCAGGCTGCAGGTTAGATAGGAAAAGCACAACAGGTGGATGTCAACTCCTTGGTGGAAAGTTGATCAGTTGGAGTAGCAAGAAGCAGAACTCAGTGTCCACTTCTACTGCTGAAGCTGAATACATTGCTGCTGGAAGCTGCTGTGGGCAGATTCTGTGGATGCAGCATCAGCTTGAAGACTATGGGCTTGTGTATAGGAAAACTCCTATTCTGTGTGATAACACAAGTGCCATAGCCATCTCCAACAATCCAGAAAGGTAATGTGGAGGTAAGTTTTATTTCCACAAATGAACAGCTTGCAGACATTTTCACCAAACCTCTGGATGAAACAAGGTTTAATTACCTTGTCAGCAAGCTGGGCATGTTAAACAAGAGTGACTAAGTGTCTCTCAAAGGTCTAATAATTTGTATGTTTCACACTGCTCAAGTTTCTCTGAACAGCTTAGACAGAACAGGTTATACATGTTCTGTACTTAGTTATTTGTCTGAAAAACTTGAACAGCTTGAGCATACAACAGGCTGAACAAAAACAGTTTAACCTGTTTATTCGTCCAGCCTGCTCTGATGGTTCAGTCTTCAACCTGTTCACTTCTTCATACTGAAACCTGTTCATCTATTGGACACAACCTGTTCTCACAAAAGAGAGCAGGCTGAAGGCACAGTTTGAAGGGAAGAACAGCTTGAAGACTGAGAACCTTGTTGACCCTGATCATCACAGGTTTGACCATTAGCGTAGACCAGCAGTTTAATTACCTTTCTTCATAATTAAGTTTCTTAAATTATGTTTTATTTAACTTAATTACTGCGGATAATGTTTGTTACGTGTGTTAGTGATTAAAAAGGTCAAGTGGTCTGACAAATGTTTCTGACATGGACAATCGTTCCGTTTTTCCGTCAACTAACATTTCAAATCAAACCGCCCAAACCTTTTCTCTCTCATACACACGAACATTCAAATCCTATAAATACCAACATACTGTTTCATCTTCGTCTTCCTCATCATTTCCAGAAATCCTCAAGAACCCTAAAATCGACTAAGTGTCTTTTGCTTCCCCAAACCTTCAAAATTCCCAAATGGCTCACAGACCTAATCCCTTTCTACCAGTCTTCGTTGGTGAGGATGTCGTTAAACATCCATCTGTCACCACGATGCTGACCCTCAAGCCCACCAACTACATTGCAAACCTCACTATCCCCAAAAACTATGTGGGGAAGGGTTACGACGGAATGGTGGAATTTCTGCAAGTTCATCCGTTGAACTATGCACTGACTGCATCTCCTGGTGTCCTGTACCAGGAGATGGTATACGAGTTCTGGTATACCTGCTCCTACAATCCAAACACTCAGGTTATCAAGGGTACTATTCTCAATGGGACTCAAACCATTGAGATTACAGTCGATCTTCTGAGGGAGGTTCTTCATCTTCCAGTTTCTGAGAACTATGATCTCCCTCACCCTGAAAATGAGCAAATGGGCAATCTGCTACGCTTCTGTGGTGTGGCAGAACCCAAGGTTGGAGCTACTCTGTACAGGAAGGAGCTGTCACCCACTTACAGCTTCTTATTTGCCTCTGTGGTAATGTCATTCAGCAGCAAGGTTGGTTCCTTTGACCAACTAAGTAGAGATGAAGTGCCTGTAGTCCTTCAGCTGGTGGATGGGACTACACTTGACATGGCCAAATGGATCTTCTTGAACATGAGAAACCTGGTGCAGCAAGAGACAAGACCAGCTGCTTTCCGATATCCCAGGTTCCTGAGTCTCATCTTCTGCCATGTCTGTGGTGAGCATCTATATCATACTCAACCTCTACTTAAAACTGCTGCCTTCCCTGTCATAGGGAATAGAGTTTTTCATACTCCTGTACTGGCAAATGAGCCTCCTCTATCAACACCTATGAGGAGGCTGTTGGGTTTAGTGGAAGGACCCTCTGCTGTGAGGGTGGATCCAGTCACTGCTGCTCCCACTGGAAAATCCAAAGCCAGGTCCAAGCTTGTGAAAAGGACCATGGCAGCTGAAGCTGGGCCTGCTAAAAAGAAGGTCAAACCAGCTCAGGCTGAGTCTGCTCCCTTAGCCTCTGTCGCTGAGGAAGAGCAGATTCCTCACCCTGGCTCATCTGTTGAGCCTGAAGCCTTTGTGGCTGGTGCCTCTGTGGCACAAGAGACTATGGAACAGTCCAGCCCCACTGTTCCTGACCCAGTCTCACATCCAGTCCAAACAGATCCTCTCTCCTCTCCACAATCACCCACATCATCCATCCATTACCAAAGAAAATCAACAGCCAAAAAGAAAACAGCCCAGAAAACCACCTCCTCTGTTCCCTCTCAACAGGGTTCAGTTGTAAAAGAAGCAACCCCAGCTGCCTCTCCTATTTTGGGAGAAGGTTCAGCTCATTTGGAGCCTGCTTCACTCCAGCCTGAGTCACCTTTGAGTCAGCCTAGACCCTCTGGTTCCTCCCAACAGGAACCAGTTGTACAAATGGAGATACCAACATCAACTATCCCAGCCTCCCAACAGGCTGAGGATATTGAAAGACAGGAGCCCTCTCCACTCCACACTGAGTCCACACTGTCCCCCACTCATATCCCCTTACACTCTGAGTCTGCACGAGGTGCCCACGCTGCTGATATAGACCAATCAGCAGCTCAGCCTCAACCTTCTGTTCCCCATGATTCAGCTGTTCTACACCAAACAGCTGCTGAGGGACCAATATCCCAAGCTGATGAACCTCAGGGATCATACCATCCCTCTGGTGAGGCTGCTCCCTCAATGCAAATTCCATCAGCAGGTTTTACCACTGCTGATGTTGAAATGCATATCCCATCTCCCCATGATGAGGTGCCTTTAGACCAAGGCACTACAGAGGGAACCACCACTGGTCTTCATGAGGGTGCTGCAACACAAGCAGCATCTGAGAGGCCCCAAACATCATCCCCTTCTCCTAATGATGCAGCTACAGCCGCTGCTGAAGGACCCCTTGATCCCTCTAACCTGGGCCATCTTACTTTTGCACAGGCTATGGAACTACTGTCCAAAGTTTCTCTCCCTTCTCCATCTCATCCTCAAACACCAGCCTCATCATCATCTTCTCCATCCACTCACTCCAAACAGTCTACCCATACACCTCCATCTCCTAAAGACCTGCCTTTGAAGGATCAGCTTTCATTGCTGACCAACAAAGTTGGTTCTTTGGAAAATACCATGCACTCCCTACCATCCATCATCTCAGACTCTGTGTCTGAGCAGCTCAAAGGCTTCTTTGATTTGTTCAAAGAATCCTTCCCAGTCACTCCCCAAACTGACCACTCTCCACAGCTGCTTACACTCACTGCACAGCTGCAAAATGTATCCAACTCTCTCTCCTCTTGAACTTCATCTTGCACAGCTCCAAAGTTTGTTGTTCACAGCTTCTGATAGAGACAACATTGTTAAGCTGACCACTTTTGCTGATTCCCAAGCTTCTTCTCTTCAAAACTGTCTTTCTCAACTTGGTGAGGTGAAGGATAACTTGGCTTACTTAGTGAACAGCCTTGTTGGTCCTAAACCTTCCAAACCTGCTGGCAAGCCTGCTGACTTTGTGTCTTCAGGCAGACCAGGGGTTGAAGTCGCTGCCTCATCTCCTTCAAAGGGGGAGAAATCATCTGCCTCGAAGACTAAGTCTAAGGGGGAGAAGATTCCTTCTCCTAAGGAGATACCAGTGTCTGCAACCCAAACTGATCAACTAGCAGAAACAGGTGCAGCTGAAGGTGTTTCTCAAGCTGCTATGCCTACTCAGGCTGGCTCTCCAAACCCTGCTCAGTCTAAGGGGGAGGAAGTCATTCCTGAGGATAGGCCTAGCAGCAAAAGGAGGCACCTTATCCGAGAAGAAGAAGAAGAAACTTCTGAAGCTGCTGTCACTAAAGCAGCAGCTAAAGGCAAAGAAAAGGCAGCTGAGGATCCTATTGGGCAGAAACAGGCAGATACACAGTTTCACAAAGCCAGAGCCAAAGAGATGGGCCTCCCTATGCACAAGTACTTTGAGTTTAGGGAAGAACAGCTTAAGGCTCTGGAAGAGTTAAGAAAAGAAGAGGAATCTGCCAAAGCTGCTAAGTCTCTTGCCCTCCAAGAAGCAAAGAAAATAAAAATGTCTACCTTGGAGGTGCAAAAGAAAATAATGGAAGCTGCCAGGAAATCAGCAGAAGAGAAAGAGAAGGAAGGAGAAAAAGGTACTCAGGTCTCTGTGACCAAATCAACAGTACCATCTGCCAGAGCCAAATTCCACTTTGACAACTTGGCCAGAAAGAAATTTCATGATGTTGCTACTAGAAGGCTGGCCAAGGAAGCAATTGTCAAAGCTGTTCCCATTGCAAGAAAAGGCACACAGTGGAAACTTCAGATCACCAGGATGGGTGCAACAGGCCCTGAAATGGAATCATATGATCACACTGATGTTGCTCAAATGGGTTACAGGGAATGGTTGGAACTGGCAGTTGCCCTGAGCCAGTCTAAGTCAGAAACGGCTAAGACTATCAGGGCATACATCAAGAAGCTGATGGAAAGAGTAAAGGAGCTGGGCCTGATTCCAAAAGAAATAAGTGAAGGTGTCTCTGTGACACATCCAAAGATAAAGGCCAGGAGAACAAAGAGGGATACAGAGCTGGAAGAACTCCTTATGATGATTGAACAAGGAGATTATGCTGTGGAAATTAAAGGAGTTGACCACAGCCTGCCTGAAGGAGTTGAATTTGAAGATGGCAAAGTGATTGAAGAGCCTGAGTTAGGGGCATTTTTTGTAGATCCCCTATCTCAGAAGAAATGTTTTCAAAGAGCTTCAGACCTACACAAAGTTGGTCTTAAGCAGCTTGCAGCCTTCAGAATTGCCACCTCCTTCAATCAGTCCAGCCTATGGAGAGCAGCTATCTGGGAAGAGCTGAAAGGTTTTTATGACAGAGGTGAACTTCAAAGTTCTAACTTTATGTTTCTTACAGCTGAAATTGAAGAACACGAAGAAACAAGGGAAGAACTTGTAAAAAGATTCAAAGAAGGGATACCACCTCCTGTCGAATGAAGTCCACCTGCCATCTGGGTAGGTGAAGAATGGAAGCTGTCCATCAGTTGGACAGGCTTACCATTATCTGCTCCCAAATCAAACAGTCCAAACATTTTGTACATTAGTTGTACATTTTGTACATTAGTTGTACATTCTGTACATTAGTTGTACATTATTACATAAGTTGTAATTTCTGTTTTTACATTAGTTGTAAAATACATTAGTATATTAGTTGTACTTTTGTAAGAACATATGTTGTTCTAGTATAGTCAAGAATCAGTGTATATATAAACTGATCTTTTACTTTACTGTAATGTTGTAATTTTATTTCAGCAAATGTACTGTAAAAATATATAGTGATTTTTGACAAAACCAGCTTGGACTGTTTATTGCAAATAGGGGGAGATTGTTAGGCACAAAAAGGCCTCAGTCAAACCTGTTCTATATCTGAGGGGGAGATTTTATAATCAAACCTGTTGATACATTTGAAGGTTGAATTTAAGGCCTGTTATATGCCTTATTGAAACCTGAAAATGATTTGCAATATCAGTCTAAAGCTGTTCTATATGTTGCATGTGTTGCAACCAAGACAGTTTGTCCAAGCTGCTCAGTCTGCTGATCAGGCTGGACATAAACTGTCTACGCTGCTCTACACTGTTGAGCAGCTTGGGCATTTTTTAAGTGTTCTGTTCTTTGTGAACAGAACCTGTTCTTTGTGAACAGGCTAAACACTTTATGGAATTTGTTTCCAAGTCATCATGTATTGTTTTTGACTACAAGATCAGTTTACAAGTCGAAGACAAAGTGGAAAGCAGAACCGCTCAGCCTGCCCAAGCTGTTCTGTCACATGAAGACAAAAGGTTATTTGAAAAAGGGTGACAGACCTTTTTCTTATATCAAAATAGGCCTTTACAAGGAAGAAAGACGGAAAGTTGACATTCCTAAATTAGTTAAAGGCAATGCAACAGTAGACAAAGTAAAAAGACAAAAGTTCTGCACGTCTGCTTTTCAGAAAAGTGCAGAAAAGTTATATTGTCTTTTCAAACAAGACTTCTCCTTTTTCATTCCGTCCAATGAAGATGTTTCTCTTAGATCCTCTAAGTGAGTATAAAAGGAAGCTTCCAAGGTCAGAAAGAAGTGTGAAGAAAGCTAAGTGCTTAAACCAAGAGTGAACGTGCAAGTGTGATTTTCATGCATGCAAGTCTTCTGTAAACCAGCATCTGTGTGTCTAAGCTGATTTACCTAAGCTGTTCCTTGAGTCTTGTAAAACACAGTGAGTGCATCTTAGTGAGTGTGTTCATTGTAATCTAGTTTGAGTCTGTCTTAGACTAGTAAGCATACTGTTGTATTCTGTCATCTCAGCTTGAACTATTCCGCATTCAAGCTTGTTTGTAATTAACAATTGTTGATAATACATACAAACATTGAGAAAAAGAGAGTGTAGTTTTTAAAGTGCTGTATTCACCCCCCCTCTACAGCTTATAACTATATACTTTGGGAACCTTTCGGGACCTACATGTGGCTATACATCCCCCAAAAAATTTGCATACCTCATTTAAAATCATTGTCTGTATGTGCCTAACATAAAAATTAAGACCACTTGGTCATACATCTACGTTAGTTACACATATGACATTTTATTGAATATTTCATTAGCTTTTGAGATTCCCTTTGTGTATTATGCCTACTAACACATCGAACTAGAAATTGTATATCAATTAGAGTTTAAGGCGCATTATGTGTGAAAGCTTAACAATTAGAGATTGTATCAACTGTGCTAATTTTCATCACTTGGAACCTATGTATCTAAGACTTAACTCATTTTTTAATATTCTCTTTTTTTGAGCTTTTTATGGTTTTCTCTTTTTAGTTTTTTTTTAGTTCATAAATAAGAGTAAGCTATTAAACTATCTACTAACTTACTAAAAAAGGAAATAAAATAAACTTAGTTACAAACTTACTATAAAAGGAAAGAAAAACTACTAAGGTCAAGTTACTCTGAATTACGCATACCATTCAGTTGAACTAACAACTCAAAGCGTGAATTATCAAAAGCTTTAGTAAATAATTCAGCATTATTATCTTCCGTTGCCACTTTTACCAGCTTTATTAAGTTCTTTTCAACACAATCATGTATAAAATGATGTCTTATGTCTATGTGCTTTGTTTTACTGTATTTAACTGGATTATTGGTTATAGCAATAGTAGATTGGTTATCTATCCTAATAGGAGTATGAGGGTAAGTCAAACCGTAATCCCGCAATTGTTGTTGTATCCACAAAACCTGTGAACAGCAACTGCCAGCAGCTACATATTCAGCCTCGCACGTTGACACGGCTACCGAAGTCTGTTTCTTGCATTGCCAGGATACTAGTCTCCCTCCAAGGAACTTACAACCTCCAGTTGTTGAATTTCGATTCAAGCTGCAACCTCCAGAGTCTGAATCCGTGAATTCTTCCAATTCAAGATCACCATCCGCGTGATACCAAAGTCCCAGCTTCGGTTTCGACTTGAGGTATCTCAGAATCCGCTTCACAGCTTTCATATGCATCTCTTTTGGATTAGCTTGAAACCTAGCACAAATACACACAGCAAACATAATGTTAGGTCTAGAAGCAGTTAAATACATAAGTGATCCGATCATGGCCCGGTATAAAGTCGGATCCACATCAGTATCACTTTCTGTACCCGGTCCGAGATTGTGATTCACTTGAATAGGTGTGCTAAAGTGAGCAGTCAGCTTTGTTCCCTCCATCCCGAAGCGCTCTAGAATATCGTAGACATACTTCATCTTATGGATAAACAATCCCTCCTTCCTCTGTTCTACTTGCAAACCAAGAAAGAAGTTCAACTCTCCCATAATATCATCAACGTACACTTGTACGAAGATAAAATGTTCAACCTTTCTTTTCAAAAACAGTGTACTATCAATTCTCCCTCTTTCAAACCCATTGACCAAAATATGAGTAGATAGCGTCTCATACCACGCCCTTGGTGCTTAATGTAGTCCATACAGAGCCTTATCAAGACGATACACTCTGTCTGGATACTTTGGATCTGTAAACCCGGGCGATTGTTCAACGTACACCAGTTCCTTCACTTTGCCATAGAGGAATGCACTTTTCACATCCAACTGATAGCCTTTAAATCCTTTGAAGGATGCAAAGGCGAGAAACAAACGGATTGCCTTAAGCCATGCCACTGGCGCAAACACTTCGTTGTAATCGATTCCTTCCTCTTGGTTGAAACCCTTTACGACAAGCCTTGCCTTGTTGCGAGTTACAATACCCGGATCATCACTCTTGCACTTAAAAACCCACTTGGTTCCTATTCCAACTTCTGCTCAAGGCAACGACACTAGCTCCCACACCTCAAGCTTTCTAAATTGTGACAGCTCTTCTTGCATCGCTTCAACCCAAGAATTGTCTTTCAGTGCCATTTGCACATTCTTCGGCTCTACTTGTGAAATGAAACAAGAATAAAGGCAAGTATGAAAAGCCTCGGAGTCATTAATCATCGACAACAGCACTGTGTTGTTATTCAAACTACTCCTAGTCCTCACACCAACATTCGGATTTCATATGATGATGCTTTTAATCAGATGATCCTTATTAATCCGCGATGTTTCAATCTCATCAACCCTAAGATTATCACCTAAGTTTGATCCTATTTCACCTAACGGGGGAACGACTTCATATGCTACATTCTCTTCCTCATGATCACTGTCCTTGGAGTTAGAGTTTGTAGCCTGATTTTCGTTTGTAGGCAACTCAGAATCATTCTCTGCTGGAGATCTATCTTCTGTCGTTGAAGGCTCAGAAGTTGATGGAAAGCTCGTCTTTGGAAAACCTAGACCGTCGTCATTCAGATTTAATGACGATAAGTCATGTTCGATCGTACCTGCATTTCCATTCAATGGAATGTTAAATTATTCAAACAGTTTGTCATAATAAAAAATCGATTCCGGACCAGTTTGGGGTTCATGTGTATACCTCGTTACCTCGATGTTATACACAATCTCTACCGTACCATTTCACTAATACAAAATATGTCTTCCGTCACGTTTAAAAACCGTGGCCATAGACCTTTGGCCACAGTTTTATTTTTCATTCAAATCGTGACCAAAGGTCGCATCACTTTTGGTACCTTCTGGCTACATTTAATATTCGTGACTAAATCACATGTAAAACCGTGGCCATAACATAAAACCGTGGCTATATGGTAAAAATTTATATATAGTTGTGGTCTATATTTTTTAGTAACCGTGACCATAAAATACTTTTAGTCACAATTTATTTTAACACCATGACAGTTGGATACATTCAGACACACATAAACAATTAATCAGTGGCGTTAACATTCTTACAGACACGTATAAACAAATAAACCGTGGCCACCTGGTATATTTAAAAACGCAAAAATATTTAATCGTGACCATTGGATAAATTTATACACACATAATCAGTTAAACCGTAGCTATTTGAGACAGTTAAACACACCACATGAATGAAACCGTGACAATTGGTAATTTTTTAACGCACATAAACTATTAAGTGGTGTGACCATTGGTACATTTAGACATGCATAAACAATTAAACCGTGACCGTAGGGTACACTTAGACACACATAATTTATTAAAATGTGAGGATTGGTTGCAATTGGACATACATAAAGTATTAAACCGTGACAATTGATACATTTTGACACACAAAAATAATTACACCGTGACCATACCATTATTTTAGTCACATAATAATTCGTTTATTCATGACAATTACTTACTTTTAGACACATAGAATAAACAATACTGTGACCATAAAGCATTTATAGTTACTTATTTATTCCTAATCGTGGCAATTGGTAACTTTTAGACACATGCAACAATACAATCTGTGACCATTAAATACTTTTTTTAACGGCAAACTATCCTACTCCTACTCCTACTCCTAAACAACTCATTTACCACAAGACTTACTTTCACCACCTAAATATCAACTTGTCTCCGACGGGAGTCGAACCCGTGACCTCTCACTTGTATCTCCACCCTCCTACCGCCAGGCCAAAGGCCCTTTGGTGACCATCAAATACTTGTTGTCACATTATATTTCTTTTAAAATCACTATTGTTCCTTTTAGACATGTGTAAAAAATTAAACCGTGACAATAAAGTAGTTATAGCCACATTTCTCTTAAACTGTGACAATTAATAACCTTTAACCACACAAAACTAACTAAATCGTGACCATATAGTAGTTATAGCCACATTTTGCTGCTTTTATTATGACAATTAATAACATTTAACAACTGATAAAAAAATAAGTCGTGACCATAAACTACTTGTAGTCACGATATTTTTTCTTTTATCATGGTTAATGTTTAGTTTTTGACACACATAACACAATTAACCACGACCACAAAATACTCATATTAACAAGTTTTTTTTTTTACTATGACAATTGATAACCTTTAACCACACAAAACAAAATAAATTGTGACCATAAAATACTTATAAATACATTTTTGTTCTTTTATCATGGTTAATGTTTAGTTTCAGACACAATAATATATTAAACTGTGACGATAAGATACTTATAGAGACATTTTTTTCACTTAAACCATGACCACCTATTACTTTTAGTCACACAAACCAATTCTTCGTGTGACCATAAAGTACTTATAGTCACTGCTTTTTTCTTTTATCATGAAAACTATTACTTTTACACACTAATAAGAAATAAACTAAACCATGATCATTAGAAAAATATAGTCACAACATTTTTTTGTCATGGCTATTGTTTATTTTTAGTTACATAAAAACAATAAACCGTCCCTTTAAATATTAATAGTCACAAATTTGCTTAATCCGTAACAAAAAAACCCCTTATATTAATTTTTTTTAATGTGAGATTGATAGCTTTTAGTCACGAAACAAATTAAATCGTGACTTGAATGTACTTATAGTCATAACTTTTTTTATTTTTACTATTACCATTGTTTACATTTAGACACACATAAAAACTTAATCTGTCACCTTTAAATATTAATAGTCAAATGCTTTTGTGTCTTAAACTGTGACCGAAACATAATTATGGTGATATGTTTTTTTTTCTTAAACCATGATCATTAATTACTTTTATATACATAAAAGAAATTAAATCGTGACAAAAAAAATACTTAGTCACATTTTTCTCTTTCATCATGAATACATAATACTTTTACACACACATAAGAAACTAAACCGTGACTATAAAATACTTATAGTCACAGTAATTTTCTTATTTCACGACAATTGTTTACTTTTGGACACACTTAATGAACTCAATCATGACCATTAAACACTTATAGTCACAATGTTTTTCTTTTACCATACGTGGCTAATGAACTCCACCATTTGGTCACACAAAGCGATTTCGTGACCATATAAGTTAGCCTTCTGTCACAGTTTATTCATGTGACTAATTCCACCATATAATTTAGACTCATACAATTAGACTTCAAGGTGTCCCTTTGGTCACCGAAAGAGATTTCCGTGACCATATTCATATTTATCGTCACAGTTAATAACCATCACAAGATTATTATAGACATCAAACAAATAACTGTGACAAACGATGACATTTGGTAACAATGTGGCAACCGTGACAAGTCTTTGTCACGATCCTTATGTTAAACCGTGGCTTAAGGTTTGAATGTGATTTGCAATGGTCACAGATATTGAGATAAACTATGGCTATCATAATAATACAAGATCATATATGACCCTTTAGTCACGTCAATAACAAAAACTGTGGCTAGGCAGTTTGGACAAAACCGTGACCATATGTCATTTTTGTACTAGTGTTTGTTTTATTAAAAACCATTTTGTTTGGTGAGTTCCGCACATAACCTAGGAAATAACCTTCGTCAGCCTTTTCACCAAACTTAGGTTGATGTTTTGTTTTCATTAAAGTACACGGTACCCCAAACGGTTCGTAGCCAGTTAAATTTGTTGGCCTTTTATTAAGAACTACATAACAGGTTTAGTTCAATGATTTGACAGTAAGGACCCGATTTAAAACATGACAAGCGGTATTCACTGCCTCCCCCCTAAAACATGGTAGGAAGCTTTGAATCCGAGAGCATGGTCCTTGCTGCCTCAATCAAAGTCCTGTTCTTACGTTCTGCTACCCCATTTTGTTGTGGCTCATAAGGTGCACTAAATTGATGCACTATGCCTTTTGATAGGCAATATACACCAATTACTGTGTTTTTAAATTCAGTTCCATTATCACTCCAGATACCTTTTACCCGCGTCCAATAGGAGTTTTCAACTTGGTCTAAGAACCCAATCAACTTTGCAGCTGTCTCGTCCTTCGTACCTAAAAAGAAAACCCATAAAAATCGTGAGTAATCATCAGTGATAACTAAAAAGTACCAACTACCACCTATACTCCTTTTGTTGATTTGTCCGAAGAGGTCCATATGCAACAAATCGAAAGTGGCAGCTATAGAGTTCTGAGTCTTTGACTTGTGTGACTTCTTATGTTGTTTGCCTTTCTTGCACGGTACACACTTGTCTTCAAACTGAAAACTCTTCATCGGGACACCTTGCACTAGACCATGTTTAGTGATGTAGTTCATTTTTCTCAGGTGCAAGTGTGTCACGCGTCTGTGCCATAAAACTGATTCGGTCTCTGAAGCTTTAGATAAAAGACACATTGGTCCCATCAAAGAATCCGGTTTATTCATGTCTAGCATATATATATATATATATATATATATATATATATATCATTCTTCCTAGGGTCTTTCATCAGTATCCACTCTTCAGGTACTTTAAATCCTGGTTTTAGCTCTAACGCCTCAGTATCAGTGAAAATCACTGAGTTCTTCTTATCACAGATTTGAGATACACTAATGAGATTGTGATCAAGTTTATCAACGTGGTAAACTTGATCAAGTTTGATAGTCCCATTAGTGACCACTCCAGTACCGGTGATATTTCCTCCTTTGTTTCTAGCGAATGATACGGATCCCCTGTTCCCTCTCTTGAAGTCTGTGAGAAGACTTCTTTCCCCAGTCATGTGCCTAGAGCAACCACTGTCGATGAACCATTTGTTGTTTAGACCTGTAGTTATCTCCTGCACATGAAAGAAAAAAGGTTAGTTATCACGGGGAACCCAAGCCATGACTGACTTGGTTATACCATTCTCATCCAGATACGTGAACTCCTTCAAATACCCATCTCTCCTTTCAGGTGACTTGGGTGTTTGATTGAGAGCGTGTTATGGTGCAGAGTGATTTAAATTGACTCTCGGCTTTTGTGTAGGCATTTGCTGTGGAGCCTTCGAATTATTTCTATTATAGGGCATTTCAGATTGATATCCCTGGGTTCTTCCTGGTGTCTGATGTCTTACAGAAGTGTGAGACCTAACCGGAGTGTAGGCTTTTCTAGGTGTTGTACTCCTATAGACTTGTTGAGGTCCTGACCTAGATTGATTAGGTACTCTATTCGGTGAATTAGTCCTAACCACTTCATTTGGTCTAACCGACACAGGTATTTGTCTAACAACAATCTTAGTTGTGGCATGCACAATCTTCTCAGTGTTTTGAGAACCATTTGTGCTTGCTACACTTGTTGAGGGTTTATGTTGTTCAGGCTTTCCAACACTAGGTGTAGATTCTACCTTCCTATATGGACAACTAGAAGCAACATGACCCCTTTCATGACATCTAAAACAAGACATTTTATCAATAGACTTCTTATGAGTGCCCTTTGACTTTGGTGTCTCACTAATGTCATGTTCTTTCTTCTCAACTATCGTGAATGTTTCCTCTTCCTGATTATTAAAGTCAGGTTTGGCTTCTCATACAATCTTGTCACTAGAAGACTGCACAAATTTGACTTTCTTAATCTTGGCATTGTTATTAGTCACCTTAGTTTCTTTATCCTTAACAGATTCAGACACAGGTTCAGATGCTACCTCTGATTCAACTGGTTTATCAGTTTTATCCTGAGGCTAAGGAACATAGTTATCATTAAAAGGTGGAGGACTCTCATAATACCCTAAACCTACTGGTTTCTTAGACTGACGCTGTGCATCTAAGATCTTCTCTAGGTTCAGTGAAGAGTTCCTAAACTTTTCTAATTTACTATTCACCTCTGCAACCTTAACCTTTGCTTCAGCTAGCTCTACCTCTTTAACCTTAAGCTCTTTGGGTAACGCCTCAACATGGTCATATATTAGTTCTATCCTGACACACCGCTCACTTAGTTTGTCTTTTAGAACTATGACATCTTGAGCATCTGCCTTCAGCTTATCCCTAAGATCCTCTTTTATATCTAGGAGGCTAGCATTGTCCGGATTTAAGGATTCATTTTGAGCAGTTAGATTACTATGTGTTTCTAGCACTAAATTTAATCTATCATTAGAAGTAGCACAGAAAGCACATAAATCGCCGAATGTAGAAAAGTTCAGAATTACCTTTGCGTGATCTGATTCCACGTTTGCCATTTGTGCAGCAAATTCTAGAATAGTCTGATTGTCTGACTTTTCCACCAACACAGGACTTGTATCATTCCGTTGTCTGTCCGCTGTTTCTTCCTCTGCTCCGACACTTTAAGTCTCTGTTCCTTCAGCCATGAAGGCTCTAGCATTAGACTCTGGGTGTGAACTCCAATCGTACGTTCCATCAAGCTGTCTGTCTGATGATACGTTAGTTAAAAGACCAGTGATGTTTGCTTGATTTCCCGAACTACCTGGCTGATATCTCCCCTGAGATTGATTCTGGTAGTTCTCAACTTTAGGTCTTTGACAATCTCGAGCAAAATGTCCTATGCCCTGGCAGTTATAGCACTTAACTTTGGATTTGTCGAACCCAATCTTATTGTTGCTGACATTTAGATTTCTGCCCATCCTCTTGATGAATCTCTTGACCCTCTGAGTCACCATGGCCAGTTGCCATTGAAGATCCATTTCTTCCAAATCATCGGGATCTACCTGATCATATTCTTCATCCCATAGAGCAGGATCGTTGATTTTCCCTTGAACGCAATTGCCCTACGCAGCGACAAATGAAGCCAAAAGATTTAGATGATCTTCAGCTGATTTTGCGCTCAATGGCATCTTTGTGTATCCTTGAGATGTAGACGCTGAGAAAGTTGTCTTTTCTTCCGGTTTTGAGAACCCTATGAATGCCCGGCTTCTTGAGTCTTCCACTTCTACTGGAGTCGACGTTTCGCCCGAGTAGAATGATATAGCTGTCTTGAGATCAGTTGCAGCTGAAGGTTTGGATTTCCCAAAATACATGTCCGGATCCTGTACCTGGTCATATTCTCGTTCCTTCTTAAGCAACTGAAAGTTATAGGCCCTCAGCGTTCCAATGACTCCGTCTAGAGTTAGAGTCTCAAATTTCTCTTCATCATGCTTTATCAGTGCTACGTACATCTCCCATTTTGCTGGTAAAACATCTAGAAGTTTCTCAATCTTCTCTACTTCACGATTATCGACATTGTGATTGTCTAACTCTGTAAACAAGTGATAGAACCTGGTAATAGTCTCATCCAACTTTTCGTTTTTCAAAGCCTTGAAAATAGCGAATTGTTTGAGCATCTCCGTTCTACCTTTCCGAACCATCGGATTTCCCTCACACCTTTTCTCGAGTGCATCGCACAACTCTTTCACTGTTCTTTGATTTCTGAATGTGTGTAGGATCTCCTGAGGTAGTGCCATTCGGATAATCGAGAATGTTCGGTTCTCGGCCTCATATAATTTCTTATCATCATCTTTCATCATTTGATATGACAAGACTCGTTGACGTACTTCAACTTCTGTTTTAGGTGGAATGTATCCCTCGTCGATACAAATCACATTCTCATATCATTGAATCGAGCAAAGTCAGGGAACCTATCCTTCAACCAATAATAGCATTCCAACTTCATCAGCTTCAGTGGAGAATTTGTCTTTCCGACTTCATGGTCCATTTCAAGAAACTTTTGTAAAAACTTGTCATTGTTTCTTAAATTTTTTGAATTTAAAACTTAATTAATTTAATATGAAATTAATTTAAATTACCCCTTTCGAACTTGTGTAAGCTCGAATTTGGTTAATTTTAAATTTGTTTGAAATTAAATTCGAAATTAAGTTTGAACTCAACAAATTCGAAAATATGACAATTTCGAAGATTAGGCTAAGTTTGAATTTAGGTAAATTCGAATTTAGATAAATTTGAATGATACGAAATTCGAATATAACCCTAAAATTAATTCGAAATGAGCGTATTTTCTGACAAATTCGAATTTTTGACAAAATTCGAACAAACCCTAATACCCCCTTATGTTCGAGCGCCGCAAGTTCGAAAAACGGCCAAAAGATCGAATTTTTTTCAACTTTTCAGTTTAAACCAAAGTTTTTAGGATTAAAAACTATGATTTCGACTAAAATAATGAACTAATACAAACTTTTTCTCGTTTTGTTGGTTGTATTACTCGAAAGTCTAACCAAAAAGTGATTTGTTCGTCCAAAAACGTCAAGAAACCACAGATGTTACTTGTGGACACGAAGAACACCACGAACACCCTAATTTTTTTGATACCACTTGTAAGGTCGCCTCTCTACGGATCCTGTCTTGACGCGACACGTTCCAACGAGTGCGGAATCCTCGTTAGCGGCTTGACGGATAGACCAAACACATGAAACACGGAGACACACACAGTGATAAACGAACAACAGACGTCCCAACACGTGATTCTCTCCAAGAACAAACTCTCTGAAACTTGCAAGTTCGAGATCGCCTTATGCTAACGCTCTAATACACTTCTGCAGAAGTCTAATAATTAATCGAATTAAACATTAATTATAACACCCAGTTTGAATTTGCCTAGGACAAGTACGAACAAGCCCAAGGCCTTTCGAACTTGTCCTCTACAAATTCGAATCTTAGGCTTCAAACTTATGCTTGAACTTATCTTTGATCTTATGTTTGAACTTATCTTTGACCTTATGTTTGAACTTATTGTAATACATTACACCAAGTTCAAACATACATACAATCAATATTAAACATGCATACTCAAACTTACAACAAACATATATCAAACATTTGTTAATATGTAATAACAGTCAAATTGACTTTTACAAAATATGTCTATACTTAGACTGCTATCGTCACACAATGTGCACTAACAATGTCTGTTAGAGGTATGTGAACTAACTGGAGTATAACACATCTTAGATGTAGTACTCCTAAGACAGGTTGTGGTCCAGTCCTTGACTGACTCGGGACCCTATTCGGTGAATTTGTCCTAAGCCCTTCATTCTGTCTGATTGACACTTGTATTTGCTTAGCACCTACTCGTGTTGTTACATTCAACTTCTTCTCAGTATTTTGAGAACTACTTGAACTTGCACTACTAGGCACCGATTTTAAGGTTTGTGCTTCTTGCTTCCCTACAGTAGGTGTAGACTTTGGCTTCTAAGGACAACTAGAAGCAACATGACCCTTTTCATGACATCTAAAACAATACATTTTGTCAATTGGCTTCTTATAAGGACCCTTTGACTTAGGAGTCTCACTAGAATCATGTTCCTTTGTTTCAACTACTGTGTTCAACACCTGTTTGTTATTATCACTCACAGTTTTTGCCTCTTCTAGTTTTTTTCCACTAGTAGACTGCACAAACATAACAGTTTTCTTAACCTTAGGGGTTATTGTTGACACCTTAGTTGTTGATGCCTTATCAGTCTCAATTATAGTGGCTTCCTCTGATTCAAGTGTTTCCATGGTCTTATACTGAGGTAGAGGCATATAGTTATTATTGAACGATGGGGGACTTTCCTGATATCCTAGGCCCACTGGTTTCTTAAATTGTCTCTGCGCGTCTAACATGTTGCCTAAATTCATGGATGAGTTCCTAAACTTTTCAAGTTTACTATTGGCCTCTGCAACCTTAACCCTAGCCCCCGTTAATTCTTTATCTTTTAAGGAGATCTCTTTGGTCAAGGCCTCTATATGCTCATAAAATAACTCATTTCTAACACAATGCTCACTCAGTTTGTCTTTTAGAGATACTGCATCTTGAGCATCGGCTTTTTTCTTAGCCCTAAGATCTTCCTTAATATCTAACAAGCTAGCAATTTCTGATTTTAAGGATTGGATTTGTGCTTTAATGCTTGCATGTGTTTCTAGCACTAGGTTCATTTTATCACTTAACGTAGCACATAAACACATAAATAATGAAACGTAGAAAAGTTAAGAGATACCTTTTTGCGATGGATTCCACGTTGGCCATTTGAGCCGCAAACTCCAGAGTGGTCTACTCCTAAGATTTTTCCAACATCAAAGGATTTGAATCGGACTGCTGGGAGTCCTCCTTTTCTGATTCAGCTCTGTCATCGCTCAAAGTTAACTAAGCCATAAACGATCTGGCATTAGACTCCGGATGAGTAATCCAATCATATGTACCGTCAAGCTGTCTGTTAGAAGATACATTCGTTACCAGACCAGCTATTGCGGCTTGATTCCTTGAACATCCGGAATTTTGTCTGCCCTGATTCTGATAGTTCTCAACCTTTGGCCTTTGACATTCTCTAGCAAAGTGTCCCAACCCTTGACAGTTGTAACGCTTCACCTTTGACTTATCAAAACCAACGTTGTTACTCATACTCAGATTTCTACCAGTTCCCTTCATAAACCTTGTGACACTCTGTGTTACCATGGCCAGTTGTCATTGTAGGTCCATTTGTTCTAAATCGTCTGGATCTACCTGATCGTAATCCTCTTCCCAAAGAGCTGGATAATTAATTTTACTTTGAACGCAGTTGTCGTAAGCTCCAACAAATGAAGCTAGAAGATTTAGATGATCCTCAGCTGATTTAGCGCTCATAGGCATGTTGGTATAACCTTGAGAAGTTGATCTTGAATGTTGTGATTTGTCTTCCGGTTTTGAAAACCCTAAGAATGCCCTACCACTAGATTCTTTAGCTTCAACTGGTATTTCCTCTTCTCCAGAAAAGAATGATGTGGTCCCCGACTTCAGTTCACTAGAAGTTGGTGATTTTGATTTCCCGAGTACATCTCAGAATCCTATACTTGAACAAATTCCCTCTCCTTCTTTTGTAACTTAAAGTTTTAGGCTCTCAAAGTTCCAATTGCTTCTTCTAGAGTAAGAGTTTCCAACTTTTCTTCATCATGTTTTAGTAGCGTAGTATAAATCTTCCACTTCGCTAGTAAAGCATCAAGAAGCTTTTCTATCTTTTCGGACTCTGAATACTCAACCCGGTGATTGTCAAGTTCAGTCAAAAGATGATAGAACCTTGTGATTATGTCATCCAAGGTCTCATTCTTTAACCCTTTGAAAATAGCAAACTGTTGTTTCAGTAATTCTGTTCTAGCCTTTCCAATCCTAGGATGTCCCTCGTACCTTTTCTCCAACGCCTCCCACAGTTCCTTAGAGGTTTGGTGATTTTAAAGGTGTGCGGAATATCCAACGGTAGTCTCATTCTGTAGGTCCCAAAAGATATCCCAAGTATATAGCCTTAAGCTGTAGGGGGGGGGGGGGGGTGAATACAGCTATTTAAAAACTACACTTAACTTTCTCAAGGTTTGTATGTATTATCAACAAATGTTAATTACAAACGAGCTTGAATGCGGAAAGGTTCAAGCTGAGATGACAGATACAACAGTATGTTTAACTAGTCTAAGACTGACTTAAACTGATTACAATGAATACACTCACTAAGAATCACTCACTGTGTTTACAAGACTCAGAGGAGCAGCTTGAACAAGAACAACTTAGACACCAAGCACTGTTTTATTCAAGCAGACTTGCATGCATGAAAAACACACTTCAATGCACGTTCACTCTTGGATTCAGCACTTAGCTTTTTCTGCTTATCCTTTCAATCCTTGGAAGTTTCTTTTTATACTCAATCAGAGGATCTAAGTGAAGCTTCTTCATTGGACGAAAGGAAAAAGGGAAAGTCTTGTTGAAAAGACAACATAAGCTTTTTCTGCACATTCTGAAAAGCAGACATGCTTTTATGCAGCAGAACTTTTGTCTTTTCACTTTGTCTACTGTTGCATTGGCTTTAACTAAATAAGGAATGTCAACTTTCTGTCTTTCTTCCTTTGTAAAGGCCTATTTTGATATAAGAAAAGGTCTGTCACCCTTTTTCAAATATCCTTTTGTCTTCATGTAACAGAACACCTTGGGCAGGCTGAGCAGTTCTGATTTCCACTTTGTCTTCGACTTTGTAACCTGATCTTGTAGTAAAAAACAATACAGGAGGACTTGGAAACACATTCCATAAAGTGTTTAGCCTGTTCACAAAGAACAGGTTCTGTTCACAAAGAACAGGTTCTGTTCACAAAGAACAGGTTCTGTTCACAAAGAACAGGTTCTGTTCACAAAGAACAGCTTGGGCAAAAACTGCCTTTGTTGCAACACATGCAACAGATTTGGGCTGATATTGCAAATCATTTTCAGGTCTCAATAAGGCATATAACAGGCCTTAAATTCAACCTTCAAATGCATCAACAGGTTTGATTTAGAATCTCCCCCTCAGATGCAGAACAGGTTTGACTGAGGCCTTTTTGTGCCTAACACATTCTAATTGCCGATAGAACTCGATTCTCAGCCTCATAAATCCTTTTGTCATCATCTTTCATATTTTGATAGGACAAAACTCTTAATCAGCCCTCGAGCTCTTGTGTTCGGGGAACGTAGCCTTCGTCTATGCCTATCCACATACACATATCGTTGAATCTCGCGAAGTCTTCAAATCTGTCCTTCCACCAGTAATAGACTTTTATTTTCATCAGCTTGAGTGGTGAATTGGATTTGCCCACCTCATGATCCATCTCTAAAAACTTATGAAAACTTGACTTTCTTTTAAACTTTTTGTTCACGAACTTAACTTATTTAATTTTTTAAAATAAATTTGAAATAAAACTTACGGACTTAATTAAGTTCGTATAAAATTGAAGTTCAAAAGTGTATTCTAAATTAAATTCATTTTAAGTTAAGTTCGAGAGACTTCAATTTCGAGAAACCCTGAATCGTCTGAAAAGTTCGAATCAGTGAAATTCGTCTGACAAGTTCGAGGTTCTGACAAGTTCGATCCATGACAAATTCGTTAACCCCTAATCAGTTAAATTCAAATCCCTAACAAGTTTGACGAAAAATCAACTTTGAAGCCCTGACAAGTTCGTGGAGGAGCGTGTCTGACAAGTTCAAGGAGGAGCGTGTCTGACAAGTTCGAGGAACCCTAAAACACAACCTAAGTTCCAGCGCCGCAAGTTCGAGAAACAACCAAAAATTAAACTTTTTCAAAATTTCAGATTTATAATCAATGTTTTAGGGTTAAAACAATGATTTCGACTACAAAGTTGAAATAAGATGAATAATTGTCAATAAAGTTGGTCGAAAAACTCTGAAAACTACAAAAATACGTGATTTATCTGATGAAACGCCGAGAAACCCTATGAATGTTCAACCAAACGTGAAGAACACGAAGAACAATCACGATGTCTCTGATACCACTTGTAAGGTGACCACGTCTACGGATTAGATCAAGGTGTGACGTCGTCTAATGAGTGTGGAATCCTCGTTAGACGCTTAACGGGTGTATCACGTGCGGAACACGGAGCCGAACACGATGCTAGCCAATTTAACAACTGACCCCACACGATGTATTGCTCCAAGAAACTCTCTAAAAACCTTTTTAGCTCGCACGTGCACGGATAGAAGCTCTGAAATTCGTATCTCTGAAAGTTAATGAAATAAATTGATCAAGTTATAATTATAACAACTAAGTTCGTTTAGGCCGAAGCCCACGAACTTATAACTTCAAGTCCAAGATCCTAGGAACCACTAGTACAAAATATGTCATCCGTCACGTTAAAAAAGCGTGGCCATAGACCTTTGCCCACAGTTTTATTTTTCATTCAAATCGTGACCAAATGTCGCATCACTTTTGGTACCTTATGGCTACACTTATTATTCGTGACTAAATCACATATAAATCCGTGGCCATAGCCTAAAACCGTGGCTATATGGTAACAATTTCTATATAGTTGTGGTCTATATTTTTTAGTAACCGTGACCATAAAATACTTTTAGTCACAATTTCTTTTAACACCATGACAGTTGGATACATTCAGACACACATAAACAATTAATCAGTGGCGTTAACATTCTTACAGACACGCATAAACAAATAAACCGTGGCCACCTGGTATATTTAAAGACGCACAAATATTTAATCGTGACCATTGGATAAATTTATACACACATAATCAGTTAAACCGTAACTATTTGAGACATTTAAACACACCACATGAATGAAACTGTGACAATTGGTAATATTTTAACGCACATAAACTATTAAGTGGTGTGACCATTGGTACATTTAGACATGCATAAACGATTAAACCGTGCCGTCGGGTACACTTAGACACACATAATTAATTAAAAGTGACGATTGGTTGCAACTGGACATACGTAAAGTATTAAAGCGTGACAATTGGTACATTTTGACACACAAAAATAATTACACGGTGACCATACAATTATTTTAGTCACAGAATAATTCGTTGATTCATGACAATTGCTTACTTTGAGACACATATGATAAACAAAACCGTGACCATAGACCATTTTTAGTTACTTATTACTTCCTAATCGTGGCAATTGGTAACTTTTAGACACATACAATAATACAATCTGTGACCATTAAATACTTATTGTCACATTATATTTCTTTTAAAATCCCTATTGTTCCTTTTGGACGCGTGTAAAAAATTAAACCGTGACAATAAGTTAGTTACAGCCACACGTGTTTTCTTTTATTGTGATTATTGTTTACTTTTAGACACACATAACATTTATAATAGTGATGGTATAATATTTATAGTGTCATGTTGTTTTGTAAACTGTGATCATTGATTCCTTATAGTCATACAAAATAAAAATAAAGTGTGACCATAAAATACATATAGTCACATTCTTTTCCTTTAATTATTACAATTAATTACTTTTAGCCACATATATTAAAATAAGACGTGACCATAAACTACTTGTAGTCATGGTTTGTTTTCTTTTATCGTGATTAATATTTAATTTTTGACACATATAAGCATTTAATCATGACGATAAAAAACTTATACTGACACGTTTTTTAAACTGTGACAATTGATAACTTTAACCATAAACAAACTAAATTGTGATCATAAAAAACTTATAGCTACACTTTTCCTCTGCGACTAAGTCTCAAAAGCGAGCGCCTCGCTACTTCGCATCGCTCGACCTTGCTAAGGCAATATGGCTTTGCTCGCCTCGCCTCTGCGCCTAAGTCCCCAAGGCGAGCGCCTTTAATTACCTTGGAGGAACATTGTATTTGCAATAAGTTGGGAGTTCACAATTCACTCTAATACCGATTTATAAAACATTCAAATGTCTATTTTGAGAAGCATCCACTAACACACAAGAAAGTAATAAAAAAATGAATCACACTTGCATATATCATACATTTGAGACTTGGCACTCAAGGCGATAAATCCCTTGATTTGCTGGTGTTCGCAAGTCCAAAATCCTGTAGTTCAAACAAGTATCTTGGTTAACACGGACAAGTTGTTCTCCAGCCTGCATAAATAGAATGACTGTTTTAGCATACAAAAAGAGGTTCTTAATTTGGTGGCAGTTTCATAACGCCATTTATTGTATCACAAAAAATGTTAAGTTACCAACACGTAATTTTGCAGATTACGTTTGAATATCTCATGAGGTACCTTCAAAGCCTTCTCAATTTCAACATCACTTCTGGCAGCATCCTCGACATTTATCGGAAGCCCCTGTTTACACAATAAATCTTCCTCACTTGGACTTCAACCTCCATACATTAACATCAATAATGCAGATTACATAATCAAGTCTGTAAACATTTATGTAAATTAAATAAACCCTAAATCAAAATATCTCATGACGACGTAGTTTTTCTGCCTTGGCAGCTTCCTTTTTTGCGGCCTTTTTGATGGTTTCTTGTTGTTGTTGTGTCGGCTGCTGCTCTGATTCCGTTAAGGTTTCTGAATTCTAGATTAAAAAGAGCACAAGAAAACGTTTTCAGGGTTTGAGGAATCGATTTGATTGGTTGGAATGAATAGAATGAAATGTACTCAACCGCATCGTATGTTACTAAAATGTGAATGTCATATTAAGCAAAGTTCACATGAATGATCCTCCAAATAGCTAATCGTTAATTTGCTTATTTATGTATTTTTTTAATGCAATTTATGTAATATAATCTATCAAATTTTAACCAAAGTATTTATGTAACATGATTAACCAATAAACCATTGTATTTTAGATCACTTAATATGGTAGAGCATAATAACCGAATAATCAAATTAATCGACTCATCAATATAAATAAAATCACAACCCTCGATTCATACAATGCCATAAACTTCATTATCATCATATATTAAATCACAGCCCCTTGATATACGTATGAAACAAATCGATTTTGTGGGAAAAAATTTTAAGTTTTAATAGAGAGAAATCAAGTTTGGACATCACAGCCTCTTGATATGTTTATGAAAGAATCCGATTTGTAGAAAGAGATCGATGTTATAGAAGAAAAAAACAAGTTTTAATAGAGAAAATTTGAGTTTGTACCTGGATGAGACTTTGATAAAAACTCTTACATGCAAGAACCAACACATGCAAACACTTACTTCTCTCTTGAAAATCAAGAGATTTAAGCAATCTTTCTTCAAGGTATCAATAAGAAAACATCAAGCAAGCAACAAGCAACAAGCAACAAGTATCTACGAATTTCTCAAGGTAATCTCACCTTAAGATGATGTTTTTTGGAGGTGTATATGTGTGCGCTTCTGCACTGTGTGTGTTTACAGCCTCATAGCCTAAGTCGAAGCAAAACTCACCAAATCATCAATTTGATGTTCAAGTTTATGGTCACAGCAATAAAAAACATCTACAAGTATTCATGAGTGTTTAATTTGTGTGTTTGAGATGGAATTGGCTGCTAGAACACAGTAGAAGCCGAAGGCCTTTGGGAGTCAAAAGACTCGGACCTGGCCTGGGTCTTTCCTTCGCTGCACTTGCAAAAATTGTTGTATTGTGCTGGTCCTTAGTTTTTAAACAAGTCTCTGAGTGTTGGTTCCCCCATCTAAGTCTCTTAGTTGTAGTGAGGATGTGTGTGCAGTGAATGTAGTCCGAGATTTGGTCTGCACTTTGCGAAGTTGTGAGTCTTGGAGTGTACTATCCTACTAGTGTCTGCTGGTTATGGTCCGAGACTTGGGGCTGCACGTGGAGGCCGAGAATTGCCAATACTTAGGCTTTGGTTGTGTGTGCTAGGGACCGAGACTTGCATAACACTTGGGTTATATGTGTGTGGTGAAGGTGCAGTTCGATACTAAGCATGGGATGGCTGTGCAGGTCCAAAACTCACCTCAAATAGGAGCTGTGACAGGTCCGAGTCTTGAGAAAGGGGTGGCTGATATGGGCTAGATACTTAGCAAGTACTTAGCTTTTGTGTGTTGAGTACTAAAGGTCTGAGAATAAGCCTAAAGGGGGCTGTTATGGACTCCTGAACTTTCACAACACTTAGACAATTGTGGGTTGTTTGTGCAGTCCAAACTCAGCAACTTTTATGAATTTTTGATGCTGTAGTTTCACCATTTTCAGCCTTAATCTTTTCATTTAATGGACTTATAACCTTGCAAATTATCACTTAAACAACTAGCATGGATTCAACACCCTTTTCTACCTTCAATCCATCATCAAATGTAATCATATAACATGAATTTGGAGTGAATATATGACATTGGACAACAGCCTTTTTGGTAGTTTGTGGTGCTGAAATTCAATTATTTAAGCCTTAGTTCACACATATTATACACTCCTAAGCTTTGTATATTAATTACTAAACATCTAGCATGAGTTCTACACACACTTAGCCATTAAATTAAAGATAAATCTTTGAATAAACTTAACATAAAATGAGGTGTGTGTGTGTGTGTGGATTCGCGTTAAAGTAGCAACTAAAAGAACAAATTAAATTGAGTGGCTGGTTCAATTAAAAGTTAAAATTCAAAAAATTAATACCTTTCTGTAACTAGAAAAGCAAATGATAACTCTGAATTTTACCAAAATGATGAATGCTAAAGCAATTATTTTGGCACACCCGATCCAAAAACTGTTAAGATAATCATGGGCCGCAGGGAGAAACGTAGCAATCATTTTAAACAAGATCCTAAAAAATGACATGTACACCTTCATCAATAGGCAACTTCAAAACTCAAGGTCCAATCAAAAATCTGATTCAGAGATGGAGAATAACTAGAACAACAAACAAAATTTGATTTGCGTCAAAAGCCACTTACACCGTTTAATCAATTTTTCCGATACAACGAGCGCAAAAGCAGAACTCTATCAAGGATTGGAATGTAGCTTTCAGAATTTGAAAGGTTTAGAGCAAACTACTTTATTAATAGCAAATATCAAACAGATATTTTCAAGGAAAGTTCTAAAAGCGATTTGCGAGAAACTTACACTGTTTAACAATTGATCGGTTCTTAATCGTCGATGAGAGAGAGAGCACTTCGATCGGTTCTTCAACAATTGATTTGGACGCTTGGTCGGTTCTTCTGCAAAGCAACAATCGATGGAGAGCAATCGAGCATGTGTTTCTAGGGTTATCTTTGAAGGATGAGCCTTGAATCCGTGAATGAGTCTTTTGACATAATTTTTAAGATTGAAATTATATTGACTTTTTAAATGGTTAAAATTTTAATGAACATTATTTTTTTAAAGGTTAAAAGTAAAATTTAAATATTTTATCTATTTAATAACATTTAAAAATTTAAGAAATAATAAATTGTCTTTATCTTTTATATCTATTAATCTTTATAGATATAAAAAATAATGAATTATATTTATATTTTATTTTTATTTGAAATGATAAATTGTAATTATTTTTTTAGGTGGTGTGTTTTTTGCTTGTTATTTTGAGCAACTCTTCGTTTTTAGACTAAGGGTGTGTTTATTTGATAAGTTTTTGACATAAGGAATGAGTTTGGGTGTCATTGTTATTGTTTGCTTAAGAAATAATTACCAAATATTTAGAAATGATTATGAAAAACTCAAACACATCCATACTGATGAGGTTTCTCTTTCCTTTTATTTCTTTCAAACTCATACCCATATACATACCCGTTTAAACCCTTCAGCAAACCAAACGCCCCTTAAAGGTTTAGAAGTATATATATGTAATAAAAAAGTTTGAAACATATATATACCTAATATTTACAGTTTACAAGAATATATATAAAATTCTTCCTAAAATGTAATAGAGTTCCATATATATATATATATATATATATGTATGTATGTATAAAATATGGTTCGAGAGAGTACCACCCATTATGCAGCGCACCAGAAGGTACCACCTTTAAAAAAACTTTTTTTAAAACTTTTTTTCATAAACATGTTTTAATTAGCATTATGAAGATCATATGTAAATTTCACATATATTCACATCTCCTAGCTCCTAAAAAGTGATGTGAACACACATTTATATGATGCGTGTTTTTATGACCGTTCGGATTTACGTGAAATTCACATATGATCTTCATATATATATATATATATATATATATATATATATATATATTAATTTTTTTTTAAATGCAACACTTCTAAAAAGTGTCATATATTTATATTTAAAATGCAACACTTAAATTAAGTGTAGCATTTTTTTTAATAAAAGTTGTAACACTTTTAAAAAGTGTTACCTTTTTTAATGAAAACCGTAACACTTTAAAAAAGTGTTATATTTTTTAGTAAAATTTGCAACACTTTAAAAAAGGTGTTGCATTAAATCAATATTTGCAACACTTATCGTAAAAGTGTCGCTCTATAAATAAATTTATAATAAAAGCAACATCTTTCATAAGTGTTACATCAAAAGTGTCGCATTAGGTTCATAATGTAGTAGACATGCTTTTTCAAAATTGTAACCATTTATTACGTTTAGCCACACATAACAAATTAAGTCGTAGGCATAAAATACTTATTGTCACATATTCTTTTTTTTACCATAACTATTGTTTACCTTAGACACATATATATAATAGATCTAGTCGTCATGTTTAATTGTTTAACTATTAATAGTCACTAGTTTGCTTTTTATAAACCGTGACAAAAACAACTTATAGGGACATTTTTTTCACTTAAACCATGACCACCGATTACTTTTAGTCACACAGACCAATTCTTCGTGTGACCATAAAATACTTATAGTCACTGTTTTTTTCTTTTATCATGAAAACTGTTACTTTTACACACTAATAAGAAATTAACTAAACCATGATCATTAAAAAAATATAGTCGTAACATTTTTTTATCATGACTATTGTTTACTTTTAGTTACATAAGAATAATAAACCGTCACCTTTAAATATTAATAGTCACAAATTTGTTTAATCCGTGACAAAAAAACTCCTTATATTGAAATTTTTTTAATGTGTGAGATTGATAGCTTTTAGTCACTCAACAAATTAAATCGTGACTTGAATGTACTTATAATCATATCTTTTTCATTTTACTATTACTGTTGTTTACATTTAGACACACATAAAAACTTAATCTGTCACCGTTAAATATTAATAGTCACATGCTTGTGTGTCTTAAACTGTGACCAAAACATAATTATGGTGATATGTTTTTTTTCTTAAACCGTGATTATTAATTACTTTTATATACATAAAAGAAATTAAATCGTAACAAACAAAATACTTAGTCACATTTTTCCCTTTTATCATGAATATTGTATACTTTTACACACACATAAGAAATTAAACCGTGACTATAAAATACTTATAGTCACAATAATTTTCTTATTTCATTTTGGACACACTTAATGAACTAAATCATGATCATTAAACACTTATAGTCACAATGTTTTTCTTTTATCATACGTGGCTAATGAACTCCACCTTTTGGTCACATAAAGCGATTTCGCGACCATATAAGTTAGTCTTCTGTCACAGTTTATTCATGTGACTAATTCCACCATATAATTTAGACTCATACAATTAGACTTCAGGGTGTCCCTTTGGTAACCGAAAGAGATTTCCGTGATCATATACATATTTATCGTCACAGTTAATAACTATCACAAGATTATTATAGACATCAAACAAATAACTGTGACAAACGATGACATTTGGTAACAATGTGGCAACCGTGACAAGTCTTTGTCACGATCCTTATGTTAAACCGTGGCTTAAGGTTTGAATGTGATTTGAAATGGTCACAGTTATTGAGATAAACTGTGGCTATCATAAAATACAAGTTCATATATGACCCTTTAGTCACGTCAATAACAAAAACTGTGGCTAGGCAGTTTGGACAAAACCGTGACCATAGGTCATTTTTGTACTAGTGAACTTAGCCTACCTAGGTTCGTATGGTGTTACTTAAGTTCGTGGATTTAGCCTTAAGAACTTATCTTTACATTCAAGAACTTATCTTTGCATTCAAGAACTTATCTTTACAATCTAGAACTTAACATGCAAATATAGACATTAAATACAATCAAAACACATGACTTGTATTAATAAAGCCTCATTTATTATATATGACTATCTATTACATATCTAGACTGCTATCGTCACACATGCTGTACCAACAAATGACAATATGAGATTTATTACGAACGAAGAATAAAAATCTGACATTTAACATCAAGAAATTTGAGATTCATAAAAACAAATTGTTAGGCAGAAAAAGGTCTCAATCAAACCTTATGATGATTTGCAATACTAAGTCTAAGTTTGTTATACAGTGTTACATTGGTTGTAATTTGGTAGTTTTTCAAAACTGTCCTCATAAGTTGAACATATTTGACGGTTTATGTCTATGTTGTACATGGCTATTTGACATGTTAACATACTTAAGTGTTTTATTCTTTGTGAATAGGTTATACACTTATTGGAATTTTTTTCTAGGTCCTCATGTATAATTTTGAACGTTAGGATCAGTCTGAAGAGTCAAGATAAAGTGAAAAAGCAAAACAACTATAATATGCCAAAGTTATTCTGTTACATGAAGACATTTGAAAAGGGTGACAGACCTTTTCTTTGTGATAAAGTTGGAACATTAGAAGGTGAAATATCATAAGTTGACTTGCTTCTGTGGGATAAAGTTGGAACATTAGAAGGAAAAAAATACAAGACAAAGCTTCTACAAAAAAGAAGAAATAAATTACCTTTGTCAGGCTTGCCATCTTGCAGAAAAGCGAGTTTGTCCCCTTGTGAGACATTCCCGCCTCGTTCCCCATCCAATAAAAAACGTTTCATTGAGATCCATCTGAGGATCTATATAAAGAAGCTTCCAAAGAGAGAGGAAGTGCTCACAACTAGAAGAGTATGTGAAATTCATGCATGCACGTCCAACTTCAACTTGAGAAACCAAAAGCAAAGTGTATCTAAGTTGTTATTAGTGAACTTATCCTCAAATTTGTTCAGCGTCCCTAAAGCTGATCAATTTAGTCTTGTATCTAAACATTAAGTGTGTAAACAGTGACCGAGTCTTAGTGAGTCATTTCATTATACGTAGTCTAAGATTAGTGAAACATGTTGTTCAATCTGTCATCTTAGTTTTGATCTTTTCACAATCCTAACCAGTTTGTAAAGTTAGCATACTTGTTAACATACATACAAACATTAAGAAAAATCTGTCTGTAAGGTCTACCAAACACAGATCTATCTAGATGCGGAACCGTCAACGAGTGCGGAATCCTCGTTAACGGGTAGACGGTAACAACTCTCACCAAAAACACGGAGACTATCAGAAGCTGCACGAACTACACAAGAACGCACCTACGAACTGATTCTCTCCGAAACGACACTAACACTGATGACAAACTCGAAATCGCTTAATGCTTAATCACTCTCGAATTCTGCAAAAGTCTGATTATATTTCGAGTCTACCCCTAATTATAGAGGCTAATTCGAGTCTGTTATGGGCTAAACTCGAATCCGGCCCAAAGCCCATTCGAGTTTGTCCTCACTGACATTCTCGAATCTGCCTAAGTGGTCACATTCGAATCTGTCCAAGTGACTCATTCGAATCTAACCAGATTCGAATCCTAGTCCTTAGAGATTTCAAATTTACCTTCTCACATAATTAACTAAGTATTGAAACTTATGTTTTTCCTTATGATCGATTTTATCTTTGATCTTCATGTTTGAACTTCTTGTCATACGTTACATTAAGTTCAAACATACAAACAATAATAAATATCAAACATATATAAACATATATATCTAACACTTGCTAAACCACAATGTTGGATCACTTAGACTGCTATCGTCACACAGGGTGTACCAACAGACTCCCCCTTGACGATAACTTCTAATAATTCACACATTTGATTAAGAACTTTGTTTATTATTTATTCAAACTGCTTCCAGCATACAAACCCTTTTCAACACACACTTTAACTACATTCTCATACTTTCTAGCCTCACCATCCATATGAGTGTCACTTGAAATCTTATGAGCATGCAAAATTTGAAGGTCATCTCGAGAAAGGTTTACCAGGTGAAGAGGATCATAGATTCTAAGAATCACCTTTTCTTCAAAATCTTCCATCACCGCTTCTCCCGTTTCACTCTCAACATACCACCAGTTTAGATTTTTCATGACGTTCTGTGGCATAGGCTTGAGTGGTACCTTCCTCAGACATCTCACCGGTCTGTACTGTATCTTCATCCAAGGACGCCCAGTTAGAGGATCAATTCGAGAATGATCTTCTAATCTTTTTCCTATCCTTGGATTAAGGCGTTCAAACTTCCTCGACCTTCCCTCTTTCCTTATGATTCTAGCAATTATTTCTGCGTAAGGGTCATTGCCGATATTGATTAATTCTTTCCAGGCTAAAGCCTTTATCTCAATCTTCGGCAGTGAATTGAATACTTTCAGAGATCTTCTGAGGTACTGGAGCCCATCTTTTCTCTTGATTATGAATAGTTGCAGTTCCCGATCAAAGAACCAGCTTAATATGCTTCCTGACAGTTTTCCAGTACTCGGCACCCTCATCTTCTTTTTCAGCTCTAAGTCCTTCTGCTCTGCCCTGAACCATATCTTTCTTTTTTCTTCATTAGTCAGCTCTCTGGCAGGCTCTTCTATTGATGACTCAACATTTAAAGCAGCATTAACTACTTCTATGTTCACAACATCATTTCCTTCTATTACATACGTATCAGTGATTGGATTTTGCTGGACTATGATCTCATTGGCTTCATCGTCTTCGTCAGCACAAACCTCATCATCTGACTTCCAATCAACAATCTCTTCAGGAACAAATCTCCCTCTTCTAGTTCCTCAATATCATCTTCAAAGTCAAAGCCCAAGTCCATCGGGTCGTCATCGAGATCCATGAGTGCATCAATCATCTCACTTATCTCATACTCTGTAGGTTTAGACGAACTGGCTTCTCCTTCTTTAGTTCCTGATTGACTTGGCTCCCCCTGAGACTGAGCATCCTGAGCAGCAGAAAAATCTACTGGCTCATTCTGTCTTTGAGAGCTGGGATCATTGCCGTGGTCATCTTCATTATCATCATCCCTCGGCCGCTCCACTTGATCACGGCAGGATGTCTCCCCCTGAGCCTGTAAATTTATCATTAATTGCTCAACTAGGGAGCGCATCGATCTTAACTCAGCTGCTTGATCAGCAACAAAAGTCTTTAACTCTAAGTTCTCTTCCTGAACTTTGTCCACTATCTTTTTCAGATCGACATTCTCGTTATCAAGATTTGCGTTATGCTTCTGAATCTCACCGATTGCCGTCGTTAGGCCTAAGATCTGGATCTGTTGGAAGTCAACTCTGTCTTTGAGCTGCAAAAACCTTTGATTTTCTGTTTATGTGGATGAGGTGGATGGGATGGATTGAATTGGAGTTGGAATGATCGGTGATGGGATGTATGGTTTAGCATGTGGTGGTGATGGTGGTATGGTGGATTGAGTAGGTGGAGGTTGGACTGTTTGAGGCTGTGCTACTGAAGTAGAAGTAGCTCCTTGCATAAAGCGATGAAGCTTGGCCCTTTGCCTTGTCACTAGAGGGGCAACTTCTTCTTCTTCGAAATCAGAGTCCTCAGACTCCCGTGAGGCTCTCCTCCTTGTAGATTCTTCATTTATTACCACTACTCTCGATCCATAAGTCCGTATGTGAATGGACGGATCTTCTGGTTCTTTCTCTACTTCTATATCTTCCATATCTTCCGACTCAGTGGCCGAAGACGACACGTCATTAGCCGTTTGCTCTGGTTCATATTCATCTACATCCCTAAGAACATCATCTTGTCCTTCCGGAGGGTCTAGCAGTTGATCAATGAGCTTAGCTGTTATTTCTTCATTGGCATGAGGACCAGCTTCCCAAATCTCATGTAACGTTTGGCACAACTGATCAGATGTCTGAATAGGTGCTGCTGATGTACTTGAAGGCCCTGCCTCTTGAACCTCTTGCTGTTGACTTGTAGAAGGCCTAGATGCCTAAGTTTGACTCGCGGTAGCTCTTTGTCGTCCCCTTTGTTGTTGTGCACGCAGTTGCTGTGGTTGTTGTTGTGGCTGTCTAGGCTGAACTTCCACTTCCCCTGCCCAGTTTGGCAGTATATGGTGCTTCAAAGTTCCTATCTAGAACTGCTCCAAACAACGGTCGTTCGACTGGAACTGCCAACCTTCCTCTATGTGAGGAGCAATCAGCAAATATCCTATTGTCCATGACCGCTACACTTTGAATCTCATTTAGCTGCGGCAAATTAGGCAAAAAGTGCCGGATGAGCATCATTATGAAACGAGGATATAGCAGAAGTTGTTGCTGCTCTAGAGCCGTGATTTGATGAACGAATTCCGAGAAAAACATTTCAGAAAAGCTGAAGGGCCGATTATAAACTAAAGCGATCATCCCAGATTGGATCTTCGAGACAATATAATCAAAACCAGCTTTCTTGGCCGCAAAACAAACCATGAAAACATGCGCCAGAAACCTCCACTGACCTATAAGCCCACTCTTCATATATGATGTTTTAGTAACATCCAAGCTGTAACCCATTCTCTGAAAAGCTGCTTGCCTAATACTTAAGGGAAAGTCAATAGGCCCAGACTCTTCTTCCTGAGATCCTAGCTACAAAACCTGACGCAGCATATCAGCAGAAAACACCAATGGTTGTCCGGCTATCCTTGTTCTCAAAACTGTTGGAGTGACGGAACAATCAACTTGTAAGTGCTCATAAAACTGTCGTACATATGGAATCACAATTTGAATGTTATGAGACAATGCAAATGCAATCCTAGACTCTACTAGGAAATCCATCATTTGACGAAAACCCTGCGCCTCAGGGATATGATGGTCATAGGGAATGACCATATTATGCTTAGGCACGAATACTCGAACAGCCATATCTGCACAATAGATAAATTATTAGAATTATTAAAAATCAATAAACTTGCTTAAATTCAAATTTGTTTTATTTTGAACTTGTTTAAGTACAAAATCCAACACAAATGAATTTCTACAAGTTTAATTAAATTTAAATTGAATAATTTAAACAAAATGACAGATTCGAAGAAACCCATTTTCGAGTTTAATGACACACTCGAATCTAATGACCTTCTCGAGTTTACTGACAAACTCGAGAGTGGTCTTGAACAGATTCGAAGTTGTCGACCCAACTCAACACCAAAACCCATGATTTTAACCTTTTAGGACTCAGAAAATTACGTTCATTAGCCCTACTAGGTACTAATCACAGATATATGCATTTTATTTGACTATTTACTGGTCCAAACTTTGTAATTTTGAAACACACGATTTCGACCTATAAACTTTCAAATCTCGGTGATTTTTGGCTTAAAGGGTGTATAAAACTACATGAATCTTGTACAACCCAGTTGATTATACCTAGATGAATCAGTAGAATCGAACACTTAAGCAAGAAACTCGACAAATTGTCGTTTTTGTGGAAAACGGTAGACTCGAGGAAATAGATTCGAAATCGCAGATAGATTCGAGAGTATAGATTCGAAAACAGATGTATTAATGACATTACTGTTAACCTATTTATACTACCTAACTTGAAATCTATGGCCAAAGTCGAATCTACTGACAGATTCGAGACCACCCAATTTCGAGTTTAAACTAAACTCGAATTACCCAAAACACTTAGAAAATTTTGAAATAAATTCAACTTTTTCAACTTTTTCAAACTTATTGTGTAACGAAATAAACTATGCCAAATCTTTTACCCTAAGCACAAGATTTTCACGCAGTGTTTATTTTATTCAACTGTGAATGCACCCTCAGTTATTTTTTACCCTTTTCCAAAAAAGAAATAAAAAATAAACTAAAATAAAATAACCTAAGATAAAATAAAATTTTAAATTTTGACCAAAAAATTTAACTTAGACTTAAACTATATTTATTAAAATTTACAATCTATGCTAAACGCTAAACAAAATATTTTTGATGAGTACAGTCAAAGAAAGGTTCAATCAGATAGCGGTGTCAGATACTCACTTTCAGTACTTAAACTTTCACACTTTGGAATTTTTGATTCCTTTGATTGTTTGTCGTGAAATACCCATTTAGCCGATTGTTGGTATTTTACCCCTTTAAGCATGCTACATTTCGGAATATCCCTTGGCATTTTTATTTATCATGAATTATCTTACGTGACTCAGACATAGACATACTTTTATGATCAAGGCATACAGACAAAGATTCTAACTTGTTGGTATTTGCAAACTTTCTTTAAAAGACAAACATCGGACACAGGTCTGTATTTTCATACAACAAAGTGTCTTAGTTTGACTTAAGGTTTATTCTTAAAGCTCGCAAGACAGCAGTGACAGGTCTGTACCGACGTACAACAAAGCGACTTATCTTGCTAACCCGAATCTAAACAGAGGCAACAGGTCTGTACTTACGTACAACAGAGTTACATGTTTTTGACTCTTAATGTTATATGATTTTTCTATTCTTTCCATTTTAAGATGTATTTGATGTTGCTATACATCCCCAGAAAGTTTGCATACCTCATTTAGACTCAAAGTTTGTATGTCTTGTACATCTAAGTTAGTGACACGTTTGACTTTTTCTTGAATATTTTATTAGCCTTGAGACTCCCTATATGTATTATGCCTACCAACACATCAAACTAAAATTAAGTATAACACTTAGAATTTTAGGTGCATTATGTGTGAAAGCCTAAACACTTAGAGTTTGTAACAACTATGCTAATTATCGTCACTTTGAACCTATGCATCTAAGACTTAACTCTTTTTCTGATATTCTCTTATTTTTTGTATTTTTATGATTTTCTCTCTTTTTTTTCTTTTGTTTTTCATAAGAAATAGCAATAAAAGAAGGTAACCTACTAACTTACTAAAAATAGAAACTTACTAAAAATAGAAACTATCCTAAATTAGCAGACTTACTATAAAAAGAAAGAAATGCTACAGCTATAAAGGAAATAAACTACTACTAAGGCCAAATTACTCTGGGTTGCGCATTCCATTTAGTTGAATTAAATATTCAAACCGTGACTTATCAAATGCTTTGGTAAATAAATCAGCATTATTATCGTCCGTTGCCACTTTTACCAATTTGATTAAGTTCTTTTCAGCACAATCACGAATAAAATGATGCCTTATGTCTATGTGCTTTGTTTTACTGTGCTTAATTGGATTATTAGTTATTGCGATAGTAGACTTGTTATCTATCCTAATAGGAGTTTGAGTGTAAGCCAAACCGTAATCCCGCAATTGTTGTTGTATCCACAGAACCTGTGAGCAGCAACTTCCAGCAGCAATATACTCGGCCTCGCACGTTGACACGGCTACTGACGTCTGTTTCTTGCATTGCCAGGATACCAGTCTCCCTCATAGGAATTGACAACCTCCAGTTGTTGATTTGCGCGTCAAACTGCATCCTCCGTAGTCAGAATCCGTGAACGCTTCCAATTCTAGATCTCCCTCCGCGTGATACCAAAGTCCCAGCTTCGGTTTCGACTTGAGGTATCGTAGAATCCGCGTCACAGCTTTCTTGTGCATCTCCTTCGGATTAGCTTGAAACCTAGCACAAATACACACAGCAAACATAATGTCAGGTCTTGAAGCAGTTAAATACATAAGTGATCCAATCATGGCCCGATATAACGTCGGATCCACACCGGTATCAGTTTCAGTACCCGGTCTGAGATTGTGATTCACTTGAATCGGCGTGCTGAAATGGGCAGTCAATTTTGTTCCTTCCATCCGGAAGCGTTCTAATATGTCATAGACATACTTCGTCTGATGGATAAACATACCATCCTTCTTCTGGTCGACTTGTAACCCCAAAAACAAATTTAACTCTCCCATAACACTCATCTCGAATTTCGACTTCATCACCATCTCGAAATCTTTGCACATCTGTTCGTCTGATGAACCAAAAATGATATCATCGACGTACACTTGTACCAAGATGAGGTGTTCTCCCTTTCTCTTAACAAACAGCGTACTATCTATCCTACCCATTTCAAACCCGTTTTCTAATAAATGGTTGGATAGAGTCTCATACCACGCCCTTGGTGCCTGATGCAATACATATAAAGCCTTATCTAAACGATATACTCTATCAGGATATTTTGGGTCTGTAAATCCGGGCGGCTGTTCTACGTACACCAGCTCCTTCACTTTCCCGTAGAGGAAAGCACTCTTAACATCTAGTTGATATACCTTAAAGCCCTTGAAGGAGGCAAAAGCTAGAAACAACCTAATGGCTTCCAGCCTTGCTACTGGCGCAAACACCTCGTTGTAATCGATTCCCTCCTCTTGGTTGAAACCCTTTACAACTAGCCTAGCCTTGTTGCGAGTGACTATACCCCGATCGTCTCTTTTGCACTTAAAAACCCATTTGGTTCCTATGGCAACTTCCCCTCGAGGTAATGGAACTAACTCCCACACTTCTAGTTTCCTAAACTGCGAAAGTTCTTCTTGCATCGCTTCAACCCAAGAGTTATCCTTAAGTGCCATTTGCACATTCTTAGGCTCTACTTGCGATATGAAACAAGAAAAGAGACAGGTATGATATGCCTCGGAGTCGTTTATCATCGACATCAACACTATGTTGTTATTTAAACTACTCCTAGTCTTCACACCCTCATTAGGATTTCCTATGATGCTTTCTATAGGATGGTTCTTGTTAATCCTAGAGGTCTCTATCTCGTCAACTCTCAGATTATCTCATAAGTTAGATCCTATTTCACCTAATGGGGGAACAGCCTCAGATTCCACATTTTCCTCCTCGTGGACAGTTTCCTCAGAGTTGGAATTTGTTGTCTGAGTCTGATTCTCAGTTGAAGGTGCCTCTGGATTAGTAACTTCTGGAGATCCATCTTCAGTCGCAGTAGGCTTGGAAGCGGATTGAAATGTAGTCCTCGGAAAGGTATGACCATCGTCATTCAGGTGCAACGTCGCCATGTCCTTTTCGATTGTACCTGCATTTTCATCCAAAGGAATGTTAAATGACTCAAATAATTTATAATAGTCAAATATCCATTCCGGACCTGTTTGGGGTTCATGTGTATAACTTGTGACTTCAATGTTATACATAATTTCAACTGTACCATTTGTTTTATTAAAAACTCGTTTGTTTGGTGAGTTCGGCACATAACCTAGGAAGTATCCTTCGTCATCCTTTTCACCAAACTTCGGTTTGATGTTTTGTACGCAATAAAGTGCATGATAGCCCAAACGGTTCGAAGCCTAAATTAGGTGGCCGTTTATTCAAAATTTCAAAACAGGTTTTGTTCAAGGATTTGACAGTTAGGACCCGGTTTAAAATATGACATGCGTTATTCACTGCCTCCCTCCAAAACATGGTAGGAAGCTTTGAATCTGAAAGCATAGTCCTAGCTGCCTCAATCAGTGTCCTGTTTTTACGTTCGGCCACCTCATTTTGTTGAGGCTCATATGGTGCACTAAATTGATGCACTATGCCCTTTGAGATGCAATATACACCAATTACAGTGTTTTTGAACTCAGTTACATTATCTATACATATCCTTTTAACCCGTGTTCCGTAGGAATTCTCCACTTGGTCTAAGAACCCGATGAGCTTGGAAGCCGTCTCGTCCTTTGTACCTAGAAAGAAAACCCAAGAAAATCATGAGTAATCGTCAGTGATCACTAAACAAAACCAACTACCTCCTATACTCCTTTTGTTGATTGGACCAAAAAGATCCATATGCAACAAATCAAATGTTTAGGTTATGGAGTTCTGCGTCTTGGACTTGTGTGTCTTCTTATGTTGTTTGCCCTTTTTGCATGGTAGACACTTGTCCTCGAACTGAAAGCTCTTCATAGGCACACCTTGCACCAACCCATTCTTCGTTATGTAGTTCATTTTCTTAGGTGCAAGTGAGCCATTCGTCTGTGCCACAACACTGATTCAGTCTCCGAAGCTTTTGATAGTAAGCAGATCGGACCCATCGAAGTATCCGGCTTGTTCATATCGAGCATGTACAAGTCATTCTTCCTTGGAGCCCGCATCAATATCCATTCTTCAGGTATCTTGAATCCCGGTTTTAGCACTAACGCTTCAGTGTCAGTAAAAAGCACTGAATTCTTCCTATCACAGATTTGAGATACACTAATGAGATTATGAACCAGTTTATCAACATGATAAACTTGATCCAAGGTAATCGTCCCATTAGTGACTTCTCCAGTACCAGTGATGGTTCCTCCTTTATTTCCCGCGAATGATACAAATCCCCGATTCCCACCCTTGAAGTCTGTAAGGAGACTTCTTTCCCCTGTCATGTGCCTGAAGCATCCACTGTCGACGAACCATTTGTTGTTTAGACCTGTGGTAATCTCCTGCACATGAAAGAAAATAGGTTAGTTATCACGGGGAACCCAAGCCATAACTGACTTGGTTATACCATTCTCGTCCACATACTTAAACTCTTTCAAATACCCATCTCGCCTTTCAGGTGACTTGGGTCGTTGAACAGGAGTTTGTTGTGGTGCCGAGTGATGTAAATTCACTCTTTTCCTTTGAGTAGGCATTTGTTGTGGAGCTCTCGAATAATTCCTATTATATTGCATTTCAGATTGCGATCCCTGAGCTCTTACCGGTGTGTAATGTCTAACAGGAGTATGTGACCTAACTGGATTGTATGCCCTGCTAGGTGTTGTGCTCCTATAGACTTGTTGAGGTCCTGACCTAGATTGATTAATGACACGATTCGGTGAATTTGTCCTAACCACTTCTTTTGGTCCAACCTTTACTGGTGTTTGTTTCACACCATGTTTTGGTGCAGCCTGCACAGTTTTCTCGGTACTCTGAGAACTACTAGTGCTTGCCACACTTGTTGAGGGTTTAGGCTGTTTTGGCTTCACTGTCTTAGGTGTAGTATCAACTTTCCTATGTGGACAGGTAGAAGCGACATGCCCCCTCTCGTGACATCTAAAGCATGACATTTTGTCAATTGGCTTCTTTTGTGAGCCCTTAGTCTTAGGTGTGTCACTTGTGTCTTGGTCTTTTTTAACATCGATTGCGACTGGTTCATCGTCCTGATCATTAAAATCAATTTTATGTTTTCCTGCAGGTGTTTCACTGGAGGAAGCCACAACTTTGACTTTCTTAACCTTGACAGTTGTATCAGTCACCTTAGGTGTATTATCAATTACAGGCTCAGATATAGGTGCAGGTATGTCCTCTAAGTCTACTGATGTGTCAGTTTTCTCCTGAGGTTGAGGCACGTAGTTTGCATTAAAAGGTGGAGGAATTTCATGAAATCCTAGACCTACAGGCTTTTCAGATTGACGTTGAGCATCTAAAACTTTCCCTAGGTTCAGGCTTGAATTCCTAAACTTCTCTAGCTTACTATTCGCCTCTGCTACCTTTACCTTTGTTTAAGCTAGCTCTATGTCTTTGTCCTTAAGATTTTTGGTCAAGGCCTCTACATGCTCATACATAAGCTCTAACCTAACACACTGCTCACTTAGTTTGTCTTTCAGAACTATTACATCTTGAGCATCAGCCTTAAGTTTTTCCTTAAGATCTTGCTTAATGTCGTTTAGGCTAGCGTTATCAGCTTTTAAAGACTCATTTTGAGCATTTATGGTTTTATGTGATTCTAAGACTAGATTTAACCTATCATTAGAAGTAACACATAACAAGCATAATTCATGAAAAAGAGAGTAAGTAGACTAACCTTTGTGTGGTCGGATTCCACGTTGGCCATTTGAGCGGCAAACTCCAGAAGCGTCTGATCATTCGTCTTCTCCACCCACATCGGACTGCTGTCCCTTGTGGTCTGCTCTTCCCCTTCACATCCAGTCTCCGTGACTTTAGCCATGAAGGCTCTAGCATTTGATTCCGGATGTGAGCTCCAGTCGTAGGTACCATCCAGTTGTCTATCTGATGTGACGTTTGAAAGTAGACCAGCTAGATTGGCTTGACCGGCAGATGAACTCGGAAGGTATCATTGTTGAGATTGATTCTGAAACTGTCCATGATGCTGTTGCTGCCCTTGGTAAGTATCTAGCATCGGTCGCTGACATTCTCTGGCGAAGTGTCCCAAACCTTGACAATTGTAGCACTTGACTTTGGACTTATCAAATCCAATCCCCTTATTGTTCATAGTCAGATTCCTCCCAGTTCGTTTGATGAATCTTTTAACCCGTTGGGTTACCATGGCCAGTTGCCATTTAAGTTCCATCTCCTCAAGATCGTCAGGGTCGACCTGATCATAGTCTTCATCCCAGAGAGCAGGATCGTTTATCTTCCCTTGAACGCAGTTCCCGTATGCGGCCACAAATGAAGCAAGCAAGTTCAAATGTTCTTCCGCTGATTTAGCGCTCATGGGCATCTTAGAATAGCTCTGAGATGTTGTTGCCTGTGCTGCTTGAGGTTGCTGTTCTTCTGATCTTCCCAACCCTAAGAACGCTCGATTCAATGAGTCATCAGTCTCTGCTGGTGATGACGTTTCTCCGGTGAAAAACGCTGTAGCAGTCTTCAGTTCAGCTGCGGCTGAAGGTTTTGTTGATTTTCCAAAATACATGGCTGGATTTTGGACTTGTTCGTAATCCGTTTCGGCCTTCAGTAGCTCGAAATGATAAGCTCGCAACGTTCCCACAATATCCTCCAAAGTTTGGGTATAATACTTGTCCTCATTAAGCTTTATCATTGCCACATACATCGCCCACTTGGCTGGTAAGGCATCAAGAAGCTTATTGTTCTTGTCGGTGTCAGTATGCTTAATCCCATGACTTTCAAGCTCGGTCAATAGATGATAAAAGCGAGTGATGGTATCATCAAGCTGTTCATCCTTTAACGACTTGAAAATCGCAAACTGTTGTTTCAACAGCTCCATACGCTTTCTTCGAACCCTTGGATTACCCTCACATCTCTTTTCCAGTGACTCCCAAAGTTCCTTAGATGTCTTCTGAGTCCGGAATGTGTGTAGTATATCCTGAGGCAACGCCATTCGAATTATCGAGAAAGCTCTGTTCTCGGCTTCATAAAGTTTCTTATCATCTTCTTTCATCATCTGATATGATAAGACTCTCTGACGGCCTTCAACTTCAGAAATTGGTGGAATGTATCCTTCGTAAATACATACCCACATACGCATGTCATTGAAACGCACAAAATCGGCAAACCGATCTTTCCACCAATAATAATCCTCGAGTTTCATTAGCTTAGGCGGAGTATTTGTCTTCCCGACCTCGTGGTCCATTTCCAGAAACTTTTGAAGATTTGACATCGTCTCGAAAGTAATTGAATTGAACTTAATTAATTTAATTCGAAACTAATTTGAGTTAATTCTATTCGAATCAACATAGATTCGAATAGAATTAACTCAAATTGGTTTCGAATTAAATTAATTAAGTTCAATTCAATTACTTTCGAGACGATGTCAAATCTTCAAAAGTTTCTGGAAATGGACCACGAGGTCGGGAAGACAAATACTCCGCCTAAGCTAATGAAACTCGAGGATTATTATTGGTGGAAAGATCGGTTTGCCGATTTTGTGCGTTTCAATGACATGCGCATGTGGGTATTATTCGGGATTAAATTCGATTAAGTTTTGTAATTCACTTAAATTCGAAACTAATGACAGATTCGAAAGTCCTCAAACTCGAAGGTCAAGGCAAACTCGAACACTCAGTAGATTCGAAGCACTATTCGACTCTAGTCCAAATTCGAATCAAACTCGAAAGTCAGCAGACTCGAGAACCTATTCGAAACTAGCACAAACTCGAATTAAACTCGAAAACACTCTGTATCAAACTCGAAAGGAGCGGATTTGGTTAGACTCGAGACTAAGATTAACCCTAATTACTCCTAACAGATTCGAGCGCCGCAAACTCGAAAAACGGCTAACACTTCGATTTCTTTACGTTTTGCAGATTAAATCAATATTTTTACAACGAAAAATATTGATTTCGATCAAAAACGTGAAAAACACGAAGTATTTCCCGGATAAAAATTTGCTAAGCTCGAAAAACACGAAAAACTCGAATTGGAGAGAAAAACCGTCCAAAAGCGTCAAGAAACCTAGAATGTATCTAGATGAACACGAAGAACACCAAGAACACCCCGTAGGCTCTGATACCACTTGTAAGGTCTACCAAACACAGATCTATCTAGACGCGGAACCGTCAATGAGTGCGGAATCCTCGTTAATGGGTAGACGGTAACAACTCTCACCAAAAACACGGAGACTATCAGAAGCTGCACGAACTACACAAGAACGCACCTACGAACTGATTCTCTCCGAAACGACACTAACACTGATGATAAACTCGAAATCGCTTAATGCTTAATCACTCTCGAATTCTGCAAAAAGTCTGATTATATTTCGAGTCTATCCCTAATTATAGAGGCTAATTCGAGTCTATCATGTGCTAAACTCGAATCCGGCCCAAAGCCCATTCGAGTTTGTCCTCAATGACATTCTCGAATCTGCCTAAGTAAGCATATTCGAATCTGTCTAACTGACCCATTCGAATCTGACCTAGATTCGAATCTTGGTCCTTAGACATTTCGAATCTACTTTGTCACATACTCAACTTAGTATTGAAACTTATGTTTTTACCTTATGATTGATTTTATCTTTGATCTTTATGTTTGAACTTCTTGTAATACGTTACATTAAGTTCAAACACACAAACAACAATAATAATTATCAGCCATATATAAACATATATATCTAACACTTGCTAAACCACAATGTTGGATCACTTAGACTGCTATCGTCACACAGGGTGTACCAACACTGTCTAATTTTAATTTAACATTATACACCCTTCGTCTACGGTTACTCTTGAGATACTTGGGATAAACTATTAAGACCTACACAAATCTAACAAAAAGATAGAGTGTGAGAGACAGATCTGGTCGAAGTCACACCAAAAAGACAAGACAGACAGAGAGATAAAGCTCATTGATCAATGCAGTATACATCATGAAACTAAGATAATATTAATTATGCTGAAATTAAAAGCCATTACAATTAATTCGGAAATTTAGTTAACAAGGGTACAAACTCTATTCTGTTACATCAGAGTTCATATTATAACTAGCCCCGTAGCCCAATTCTCTAATCACCAGTCATGTACTAAAGGAGTGTTGGGACATGAACTATGCAACTTCAAGATATTTTTAAGTCTTTAAGTCCAGCGAGTCCTTTGCCTTTAATTGGGGTTTTAAATACGTCTTTGCATGTGATCATATCCGTTCGATATTCATAAGTCTTTTTATCATATAAAAATAATATTCAGTGTTATGTTGTCGGTCTTTAACTCAAAGTGTCATAATTTTATTATATGAAATGAGAATGACAAACTACTTTGCAAGACATGGATGTACTTGTAATGTCATGTCAAGCAATTGTATATATAGTTTGGCTTTTGGAGTCTTATTTAAATGACTTGTCGTTCTAGCTTTGAATATGGCCACATATGTTATATATTTTAGGTAGGTCATGATGCTTCCATCTTAGCCTTAATCACATGAATGAACAATGTGTGGTTATGACTTATCAAAAATTTAGTATCAACTTATAACTTTTAAGGTGATGCATTATAGTTCTTTTGTAAGGTCCTGACACTACAAAGATCTATCCTGACGCGACACACACCAACGGAGACTACCACGGCGTTGTACGAACACTAACGAACGAACCTACGCGATGATTCTCTCCGGAAACACACTAATAACACTGATAAACTCGAGATCGCCCTTTTGCTTAATCTCAGTGCAAATTCTGCAAAAGTCCCTTAATCATTCGAGTTAATCCCTAATTATAGAGACCCATTCGAGTTTGTCATGGACAAACTCGAATCCAGGCCCAAGGCCCATTCGAGTTTGTCTATACATGACACATTCGAATTTGACCACTATGTTAAATTCGAATTTATGCTAAATTCGAATTTCACATGTCAACTTCTATTTGATTATATGTTTAACTTATGTTTGAATTAATCTTTGGACTTCTTGTAATACATTACATCAAGTTCAAACATACAACCAATAAATATCAAACACACAAAATCACGTATATCAAACACTAGATTATAGTCAATGCCTTGCAATATCACTTCAACCAAAATGCTAATACACTTAGACTGCTATCATCACACAGGGTGTACCAACAGACTCCCCCTTAACGATAGCTTCTAACTATTTACATTTTGATTAAAACTAGATTTATTCAAAGTACTGTCAGCATACAATCCTTGCTCAACACATACTTTAACTACATTCTGATACTTTCTAGCCTCATTTTCCATATGTGCATCACTTGAGATTTGATGAGTGTACAACACTTGCAAATCATCCTTGGAAAGATTCACTAGGTGCAGCGGATCGTACACTCTAAGAATTACTTTTTCTTCGAAGTCCCCCATCACTGCTTCTCCTGTTTCACTTTCCACGTACCAGCAATTGAGAGTTTTCATGACGTTCTGTGGCATTGGCTTGAGAGGTACTTTCTTCAGACATCTAACTGGTTTATATTGAATTTTCATCCACGGTCTACCAGTTAGAGGATCAATTCGAGTATTGTCCATTACTCGTTTACCAACTCTTGGATTGAGCCTCTCAAATTTCCTCGACCTCCCTTCTTTTCTAATGATCTTAGCTATAACTTCAGCATAAGGGTCGTCGCCGATATTAATGAGCTCCTTCCATGCTAACGCCTTTATTTCAACTTTTGGCAAGGAATTGAACGCTTTCAGTCTTCTTCTGAGATACTGGAGGCCATCCTTTCGTTTGATAATGAATAGCTGCACTTCTCGATCAAAGAACCAGCTTAAAATATTTCCTGATAGCTCTCCAGCACCCGGCACGTGCATCCTTTTCTTCAGCTCTAACTCCTTTTTCTCTGCCCTGAACCACAGCTTCCTTTTTTCTTCATTTGTAAGCTCTCTGGCAGGCTCTTCAATTCATGATTCAGCATTTAAAGCAGCTTTGACTACTTTTATGTCAATCACACTATTTCCATCTGTCACGTATGTATCTGTGATAGGGTTTTGTTCAACAATGATCTCATTCACCTCATCATCCTCATCAACATAAACCTCATCATCAGATTTCCAGTCAGCTATATCTTCAGGCACGAACTCACCTTCTTCTAAATCTTCCAATTCATCCTCGAAATCAAAGCCAAAGTCTAGTTGGTCCTCATCAAAATCCATTAACGCCTCGATCATTTCATGTATTTCACTCTCTGTGACTTTTGAGGAACTTGCTTCTCCTCCTTCTGTTCTACCTTGACTAGGCTCCCCCTGAACTTCAGCATACAGAGCAGCAGGAAAATCTACTGGCTCATTCTCTTTTGGTGCACTGGGATCATCGCCTTCATCATCTCCCCCTTGACGCTCCTCCGGATGCCGACAACTCGTCTCCCCCTGAGCCTTTAGATTTTTCAATAATTGCTCAATTATGGATCGCATTGATCGAAACTCGGTAGCTTGATCGGCAACAAAAGTTTTAAGTTCCAGATTATCTTCCTCGATCTTTCCCACAACTTTCTTCAACTCAGCATTCTCTATGTCGACATTTGCATTATGCTTCTGTACTTCACTGAGAGCCTTTGTTAACTGAAAGATTTGTACTTGTTGGAATTCAACCTTGCTTCGAAGCTCAGAAAACCTTGATTATCTGCGAAGGTTGATGATGTGGATGGAATTGATTGAATGGGAGTTGGAATAATCGGTGAGGGGATGGATGTTTGAACAGGTGGTGGTGGTGGTGGAATGGTTGTTTGAACGGGTGGAGGTTGAGGTAGGTCTGGCTCAGAAGCAGAGGCTGATGAAGCTCCCTGCATGAAGCGATGTCTCTTCGCTCTCTGCCTCGGTATCAGAGGAGCTACTTCTTCTTCCCCAAAATCCAAGTCATCTGACTCCCTTGCAGCTCTTCTCCATCTTACTCCTTCCTCAATCACAACTAATCTTGATCCATATGTCCCTATGTGGATGGACGGATCTGCAGTCACAGTGTCAGGGGCTTCAACCTCAATCTCCTCAACATCTTCTGACTCAGAATCAGAAGTTGACTCGGCTTCGCTTTCTAGCGCAGGTTGATACTCATCTATCTGTTTAAAAATATCAACCTCTCCTTCTTGAGGCTCCAAAAGATCTCCAACGAGTTCTGTACTAATCTCTTCATTTGCATTAGGCCCGGCTGCCCAAATTTCTTCTATAGTTTCCGCCTGTTGATCATTTCCTGGGGCGACATCTGAAGTACTAGCTTCAGCACCTGATGTACCAGCTTCTACTGGCTCTTGTACTACTACGGGCTCCAGTGCTTGACTTGTGGAGGGCTTATCATCCTGGATTTGTCTCGTAGACGGTCTTTGCCTCCTTTTCTGTTGCTGAGGCCTTAGTTGTGGCGGTTGCTGTTGTTGCGGCTGCTGTGGAACCTGTAACTCTCCTGCCCAATTGGCACCTTCCCCAACTTGGAAGTCTGGATTGACTACTGCCCCAAGCAGTGGTGCCTCCACTAGAATTGCTAATCGTCCTCGATGAGCTTGACAATCTGCAAAGATGCGTTTATCAATCACTGCAACACTTTGAATTTCATTTTGCTGTGGCAGATTTGGTAGAAAATGTCAAATCAGCATCATCACGAATCGCGGATATTGCAGAAATCTTTCTCTGTCTAGAGCTGTTATTTGTTGAACAAACTCAGAAAAGAACATCTCTGAGAAGCTAAACCTTTGATTGTACACCAATGCTATCATCCCTGACCGAATCTTTGAGACAATGTAATTAAAACCTGCCTTCTTGGCGGCAAAACACACCATAAAAACATGTGCCAAATATTGCCATTGTCCTATAAGTCCGCTCTTCATGAAAGAAGACTTAGCCACGTCCTGGCTATACCCCATTCTAACAAAAGCCACCTGCCTGATTGATAACGGGAAGTCAATCGGCCCATTCTCTTGTTCTTGAGATCCCAGCTGCAACACTTGACGTAACATATCTGCTGAAAACACTAGAGGGTGTCCAGCGACCCTCGTCCTTAATACTGTCGGAGTAACAGTACAGTCCACTTGCAAATGATCCCAAAACTGACGAACGTAAGGGATGACAATCTGAATATTATGGGATAGAGCATATGCAACCCTTGATCCATTCAAAAAATCCACCATCTGGCGGTAGGCTTGAGCCTCTGGAATCGCATGGTCAGGAGAGATGATCATGTTATGCTTAGGAACAAAAATTCTATCAGCCATGTCTGCACAATACAACATATATGATATTAGAATTATTTAAAAGAAATAAACTTGTTTAAATTCAAATTTGTATTATTTTGAACTTGGATAAGTACGAAATCCAACACTTCTGAATTTTTACAAGTTTAATTTAAAGTTTAAGCAAATAATTCGAAGATAATATTAAATTCAAAGACACATTCGAAATTATCCTTAATTCGAATTTAATGGCATCTTCGAGTTTAGGGACAAACTCGAAGCCTCTATCAAATTCGAATTTAAGAACAAATTCGAAGGAGTCGGAACGGATAACAACAAAAATCCAAGATTTTAACCATTTTAGACTTAGAAAATTACATTCATTAGTCCTAATAGGTTCTAATCAAAGATATTTGTGGTCAATTTGATGTTTCACCGGTTCAAAAGTTGTTATTTTGAAATACAAACTTTCCACCTTCAAAACTTCAAAATCCATTAATTTTGACTTAAATGGAGTCTAAAACCACCTAAATCTTGTATAATTCACTTGATTATACCTAGATTTGCTAGTAGAATCGAACCCAAATGAACAGAAACTCGACACACAGTATGAATCTTGAAAACGGTAAACTCGAAAGAACAAACTCGAAATCGCTTTTCAGTAAATTCGAAGGCTTAAAGTCGAAAGTAGGTGATAATGACTTGTCACTGTTGACCTATTTATATCAACCACCTTCGAGTTTGCCTACATTCGAATTTATCAGCAAATTCGAAGAGTTTGCCAAATTCGAATGTATATTCGATTTTACCTGAAACTCGAACTTACACTTGAAAATTTTTGAAAATATTTACCCTAAGCACAAGATTTTCACGCACTATTTATTTTATTCAACTAGGAATGCACCCTCAGTAAATTTTGACCTTTTTCCTAAGTAAAATTAAAAATTAAAAATAAAATTAAAACTAAAATAAATTTGAAATTGTGAACAAAAATTAAACTTAGACTAATCTATATTATTTAAAAATTTACAACCTATACTTAACACTTAGAATATTTTTGACGAGTATTGTCAAAGAAAGGTTCAATCAGATAGCAGTGTCAAATACGCACTTTCAGTATTCAATCTTTCACACTTAGGAATTTTTGATTCCTTTTATTGTTTGTCGTGACATACACTTCTAGCCGATTGTTGGTATTATTTTCCCTTTAAACATGTTACATTTCGGAATATCCCTTGGCCTTTTTATTTATCATGAAATTATCTTACGTGACTCATACATAGACATACTTTTATGATTAAGGCATACACACAATGATTATAACTTTTTGGTATTTGCAAACTTTCTTTAAAAGGCAAACATCGGACACAGGTTTGTATTTACATACAACAAAGTGTCTTAGTTTGTCTTAAGGTTTATTTTTAAAGCTAGCAAGACAGCGGTGACAGGTCTGTACGAACGTACATTAGAGCGACTTACCTTGCTAACTCGAATCAAAACAGAGGCAACAGGTCTGTACTTACGTACAACAGAGTTACTTGTTTTTGACTCTCATCTCAATATGATTTAACTATGCTTTCCATTTTAAGATGTATCTGATGTAGGTATACATCCCCAGAAAGTTTGCATACCTCATTTAGAATCAAAGTTTGTATGTCTCTTACATAAAAATTAAGACCGATTGGTCATACATCTAAGTTAGTGACACGTTTGACTTTTTCTTGATTATTTTATTAGCCTTGAGACACCCTATATGTATTATGCCTACCAACATATCAAACCAAATAATGTATTACACTTAGAATATTAGGTGCATTATGTGTGAAAGCTAAACACTTAGAGCTTGTATTAACTATGCTAATTTTCGTCACTTTGAACCTATGTATCTAAGACTTAACTCTTTTTCTGATATCCTCTTCTTTTTTTTTTTTAACCTTTTATGGTTTTCTCTCTTTTTTCTTTTGTTTTTCATAAATAAAATAAGGAAATAAAGTAACCTACTATCTTACTATTAAAGGAAACTATCCTAAGCTACTAGACTTACTATAAAAAGAATGAAAAACTACTGCTATACAACATATAAGATATTAGAATTATTAAAAAGAAATAAACTTGTTTAAATTCAAATTTGTATTATTTTGAACTTGGATAAGTACGAAATCCAACACTTCTGAATTTTTACAAGTTTAAGTTAAAGTTTAAGCAAATAATTCGAAGATAATATTAAATTCGAATACACATTCGAAATTATCCTTAATTCGAATTTAATGGTATCTTCGAGTTTAGGGAGAAACTCGAAGCCTCTATCAAATTCGAATTTAAGAAAAAATTCGAAGGAGTCGGAACGGATAACAACAAAAATCCAAGATTTTAACCATTTTAGACTTAGAAAATTACATTCATTAGTCCTAATAGGTTCTAATCAAATATATTTGTGGTCAATTTGATGTTTCACCGGTTCAAAAGTTGTTATTTTGAAATACAAACTTTCCACCTTTAAAACTTCAAAATCCATTAATTTTGACTTAAATGGAGTCTAAAACCACCTAAATCTTGTATAATTCACTTGATTATACCTAGATTTGCTAGCATAATGGAACCCAAACGAACAGAAACTCGACACACAGTATGAATCTCGAAAACGGTAAACTCGAAGGAACAAACTCGAAATCGCTTGTCAGTAAATTCGAAGGCTTAAAGTCGAAAGTAGGTGATAATGACTTGTCACTGTTGACCTATTTATATCAACCACCTTCGAGTTTGCCTACATTTGAATTTATCAGCAAATTCGAAGAGTATGCCAAATTCGAATGTATATTCGATTTTACCTGAAACTCGAACTTACACTTGAAAAATTTTGAAAATATTTACCCTAACCACAAGATTTTCACGCACTATTTATTTTATTCAACTAGGAATGCACCCTCAGTAAATTTTGACCTTTTTCCTAAGTAAAATTAAAAATTAAAAATAAAATTAAAATTAAAATAAAATAAAATAAATTTAAAATTGTGAACAAAAATTAAACTTTGACTAATCTATATTATTTAAAAATTTACAACCTATACTTAACACTTAGAATATTTTTGACGAGTATTGTCAAAGAAAGGTTCAATCAGATAGCAGTGTCAAATACGCACTTTCGGTATTCAATCTTTCACACTTAGGAATTTTTGATTCCTTTTATTGTTTGTTGTGACATACACTTCTAGCCGATTGTTGGTATTATTTTCCCTTTAAACATGTTACATTTCGGAATATCCCTTGGCCTTTTTATTTATCATGAAATTATCTTACGTGACTCATACATAGACATACTTTTATGATTAAGGCATACACACAATGATTATAACTTTTTGGTATTTGCAAACTTTCTCTAAAAGGCAAACATCGGACACAGGTCTGTATTTAAATACAACAAAGTGTCTTAGTTTGTCTTAAGGTTTATTTTTAAAGCTAGCAAGACAGCGGTGACAGGTCTGTACGAACGTACAACAGAGCGACTTACCTTGCTAACTCGAATCAAAACAGAGGCAACAGGTCTGTACTTACGTACAACAGAGTTACTTGTTTTTGACTCTCATCTCAGTATGATTTTACTATGCTTTCCATTTTAAGATGTATCTGATGTAGCTATACATCCCCAGAAAGTTTGCATACCTCATTTAGAATCAAAGTTTGTATGTCTCTTACATAAAAATTAAGACCGATTGGTCATACATCTAAGTTAGTGACACGTTTGACTTTTTCTTGATTATTTTATTAGCCTTGAGACACCCCATATGTATTATGCCTACCAACATATCAAACCAAATAATGTATTACACTTAGAATATTAGGTGCATTATGTGTGAAAGCTAAACACTTAGAGCTTGTATTAACTATGCTAATTTTCATCACTTTGAACCTATGTATCTAAGACTTAACTCTTTTTCTGATATCCTCTTCTTTTTTTTTTTTTTTTAACCTTTTATGGTTTTCTCTCTTTTTTCTTTTGTTTTTCATAAATAAAATAAGGAAATAAAGTAACCTACTATCTTACTATTAAAGGAAACTATCCTAAGCTACTAGACTTACTATAAAATGAAAGAAAAACTACTGCTATAAAAAGAAATAAAAACTCGACTAAGGTCAATTCACTCTGGGTTACGCATTCCATTCAGTTGAATCAAATACTCAAAACGTGTTTTATCAAAAGCTTTGGTAAATAAATCTGCATTATTATCATCTGTTGCCACTTTTACCGGCTTTATTAAATTTTTTTCAGCACAATCACGTATAAAATGATGTCTTATGTCTATGTGCTTTGTTTTACTGCATTTAACTGGATTATTAGTTATAATAATTGTAGATTGGTTATCTATCCTAATAGGAGTTTGAGTATAAGCCAAACCGTAATTCCGCAATTGTTGTTGTATCCACAGAACCTGTGAACAGCAACTACCAGCAGCAACGTATTCGGCCTCGCCTGTTGACACGGCTACCGAAGTCTGTTTCTTGCAATGCCAGGAAACGAGCCTCCCTCATAGGAATTGACAACCTCCAGTTGTTGACTTGCGCGTCAAGCTGCATCCTCCGTAGTCTAAATCCGTGAATGCCTCCAATTCCAGATCGCCCTCCGCGTGATACCAATGTCCCAGCTTCGGTTTCGACTTGAGGTATCGTAGAATCCGCTTTACAGCTTTCATATGCATCTCTTTCGGATTAGCTTGAAACCTTGCACAAATACAAACAGCAAACATAATATCAGGTCTTGAAGCAGTTAAATACATAAGTGACCCAATCATGGCCCGATATAACGTCGGATCCACATCGGTATCACTTTCAGTACCCGGTCCAAGATTGTGATTCACTTGAATCGGCGTGCTGAAATGAGCTGTCAGTTTTGTTCCTTCCATCCCGAAGCGCTCTAATATGTCGTAGACATACTTCGTCTGATGGATAAACATCCCCTCCTTCTTTTGGTCAACTTGCAAACCCAGAAAGAAATTCAACTCACCCATTGCACTCATCTCGAATATTGACTTCATCACCTTTTCAAAATCCTTGCACATTTGTTCGTCTGATGATCCAAAGATGATATCATCGACGTACACTTGTACCAAGATGAAGTGTTCTCCCTTTCGCTTTACAAACAGCGTACTTTCTATCCTTCCTCTTTCAAACCCATTTTCTAATAGATGGTTGGACAGAGTCTCGTACCACGCCCTTGGTGCTTGATGCAATCCATACAGAGCCTTATCTAATCGATATACTCTGTCTGGATATTTAGGATCTTCAAACCCGGGCGGCTGTTCCACATACACCAGTTCCTTCACTTTCCCATAAAGGAAAGCACTCTTAACGTCTAGCTGATAAACCTTAAAGCCCTTGAAGGAAGCAAAAGCCAGAAACAAACGAATTGCTTCTAACCTTGCTACTGGCGCGAACACCTCATTGTAATCGATTCCTTCCCCTTGGTTGAAACCCTTTACAACTAACCTTGCTTTGTTGCGAGTGACTATACCCCGATCGTCTCTTTTGCACTTAAAAACCCATTTGGTTCCTATTGCTATTTCCCCTCGAGGTAATGGAACTAACTGCCACACTTCTAGTTTCCTAAATTGTCAAAGCTCTTCCTGCATCGCTTCAACCTAAGAGTTATCTTTTAGTGCCATTTGCACGTTTTTCGGCTCTACTTGCGAGATGAAACAAGAATAGAGGCAGGTATGAAATGCCTCGGAGTCATTTATCATTGACAACAACACAGTGTTGTTATTTAAACTACTACTAGTCCGCACACCCGCATTAGGATTTCCTATGATGCTTTCTATAGGATGGTTCTTGTTGATCCTAGATGTCTCTATCTCGTCAACTCTTAGATTATCTCCTAAATTTGATCCTATTTCACCTAATGGGGGAACGAACTCAGATTCCACATTTTCTTCCTCGTGGACAGTTTCCTCAGAGTTGGAAGTTGTTGTCTGAGTCTGATTCTCATTTGTAGGTGCTTCTGAATTAGTGACTTTTGTAGATCCATCTTCAGTTGAAGTAGGCTCGGATGTTGATTGAAATGTGGTCCTCGGAAAGCTATGACCCTCGTCACTCAGTTCCGTTATCACTACGAAGCCGTTTAACCCTTGTTCCATAGGAATTCTCCACTTGGTCTAAGAACACGATGAGCTTGGAAGCCATCTCGTCCTTTGTACCTAGAAAGAAAATCCAAGAAAAACGTGAGTAATCGTCAGTAATAACTAAACAATACCAACTACCACCTATACTCCTTTTGTTGATTGGTCCGAAGAGGTCCATATGCAACAAATCAAAGTGGCCTTGATGGAGTTCTGAATCTTGGACTTGTGTGCCTTCTTGTTTTGTTTGCCCTTCTTGCATGGTAGACACTTATCCTCGAACTGACAACTCTTCATAGGCACACCTTGCACCAATCCATTTTTCGTAATATAGTTCATCTTTCTTAGGTGCAAGTGTGCCATGCGTCTAAGCCATAAAACTGACTCAGTTTCTGAAGCTTTAGATAACAGACAAATTGGACACATCGAAGATTCCGGCTTGTTCATGTCGAGCATATACAAGTCATTCTTCCCTGGAGCCCTCATCAGAATCCACTCTTCAGGTATCTTGAACCCCGGTTTTAGCACTAACGCTTCAGTGTCAGTGAACAGCGCTGAATTCTGTTTATCACAGATTTGAGATATACTAATGAGATTATGAACCAGTTTATCAACATGATAAACTTGATCCAATTTGATCGTCCCATTAGTGACCACTCTAGTACCCGTGATGTTTCCTCCCTTATTGCCCGTGAATGATACGAATCCCCGATTCCCTCCCTTGAAGTCTGTAAGTATACTTCTTTCCCCTGTCATGTGCCTGGAGCACCCACTGTCGACGAACCATTTGTTGTTTAGACCTGTGGTTATCTCCTACACATGAATGAAATTAGGTTAGTTATCACGGGGAACCCAAGCCATAACTGACTTGGTTATACCATTCTCGTCCACATACTTAAACTCTTTCAAATACCCATGTCTCTTTTCAGGTGACTTGGGTCTTTGAACTGGAGTTTGTTGTGGTGCCGAGTGATTTAAGTTCACTCTTTGCCTTTGTGTAGGCATTTGCTGTGGAGCTCTTGAATAATTACGATTATAATTCATTTCAGACTGATATCCCTGAGCTCTACCCGGTGTGTGATGTCTGACAGGAGTGTGTGACCTAACCGGAGTGTAAGCTCTACTAGGTGTTGTGCTCCTATATTGTTGTTGTGGTCCAGACCTAGATTGATTAATGACTCGATTTGCTGAGTTAGTCCTAATCACTTCTTTTGGTCCACCTTTCACCGGTATTTGTTTCACAGCCGTTTTTGGTGTAGCTTGCAAAGTTTTCTCGGTACTCTGAGAACTACTCGTGCTTGCAACACTTGTAGAAGGCTTAACTTGTTCTGGCTTTCCTGTCTTAGGTGTATTGTCTATTTTCCTATGCGGACATTTAGAAGCAACGTGCCCCCTTTCGTGACATCTAAAGCAAGACATTTTGTCAATAGACTTCTTGTGTGTGCCCTTTGACTTAGGTGTCTCACTAGTGTCTGGTTCATATGGTGCATCTATAGTGACTGGTTCATCATCCTGATCATTAAAATCAATTTTGTGTTTTCCTACAGGTGTATCACTAGAGGAAGGCACAAATTTAACTTTCTTAATCTTGACATTAGGATCAGCCACCTTAGGTGTATTTTCCTTTACAGGGTCAGACACTGGTCCGGTATTTCCTCTAAGTCTACTGATTTCTCAGTTTTCTCCTTAGGTTGAGGTACATAGTTGTCATTAAAAGGCGGAGGACTCTCATGATATCCTAGACCTACAGGATTTTTAGATTGACATTGAGCATCTAAAATTTTCCCTAGGTTAAGACTTGAGTTCCTGAACTTTTCAAGTTTACTATTTGCCTCAGCTACCTTCACCTTAGACTCAGCTAACTCTGTCTTTGTTTTTCAGCTCCTTGGTTAATGCCTCAACATGTTCATACATGAGTTCTAACCTAACACACTGTTCGCTCAGTTTGTCCTTTAGAACTATAACATCCTGTGCATCAGCTTTAAGCTTATCCCTAAGATCTTGCTTTATATCTATCAGGCTAGCATTATCAGATTTTAACGTTTCATTTTGAGCAGATATGATTTGATGTGATTCTAGCACTAGATTTAACCTATCGTTAGATGTAGCACACAAAACACACAACTCATGAAAAAGAGAAAAGTTCAGACTTACCTTGGTATGATCTGATTCCACGTTGGCCATCTGAGCGGCAAACTCCAGGAGTGTCTGATCATCTGACTTCTCTATCCACATTGGACTGCTTTCACTCTTACTTCTGTCCCCTGTGATCTGCTCTGCCCCTTCACATCCATACTCAGTCACTTCAGCCATAAAGGCTCGAGCGTTCGTTTCTGGATGTGTACTCCAATCAAAAGTGCCGTCTAGCTGTCTGTCTGATGTGACATTAGATAACAGACCAGCTATATTTGCTTGAGTTGTTGAAGTACTCGGAAGATATCGCTGTTGTGATTGGTTCTGATATTGTCCATGATTCTGATTCTGTCCTTGATAATTCTCTACCTTCGGTCTTTGACACTCTCTAGCGAAGTGTCCTAACCCTTGACAGTTGCAGCATTTTACCTTGGACTTATCGAAGCCAATCCTGTTGTTACTCATATTCAGATTTCTTCCCCTCCGTTTGATGAACCTCTTAACTCGTTGAGTTACCATGGCCAGTTGCCATTGTAAATCCATCTCTTCAAGGTCGTCAGGGTCTACCTGATCGTAATCCTCATCCCAGAGTGCAGGATCGTTTATTTTTCCCTGAACGCAATTTCCGTATGCGGCCACGAATGAAGCCAACAAATTCAGATGGTCTTCAGCCGATTTAGCGCTCATAGGCATCTTAGAATATCCCTGACATGTAGATGCCGGTGTAGCCTGATGCTGCTGTTCTTCTGGTCTAGAAAACCCTAAGAAAGCCCTACCCTGGGAGTCCTCTAGCTCAGCTGGTGACGATGTTTCTCCCGGGAAGAAGGTTGTAACTGTCTTCATTTCGGCTGGTACTGAAGGTTTTGACTTTCCAAAATACATTGCTGGATTTTGAACTTGTTCATAATCTGTTTCTGCCTTTAGTAACTCAAAATGATTTTTAGATTGACATTGAGCATCTAAAATTTTCCCTAGGTTAAGACTTGAGTTCCTGAACTTTTCAAGTTTACTATTTGCCTCAGCTACCTTCACCTTAGACTCAGCTAACTCTATGTCTTTGTTTTTCAGCTCCTTGGTTAATGCCTCAACATGTTCATACATGAGTTCTAACCTAACACACTGTTCGCTCAGTTTGTCCTTTAGATTTATAACATCCTGTGCATCAGCCTTAAGCTTATCCCTAAGATCTTGCTTTATATCTATCAGGCTAGCATTATCAGATTTTAACGTTTCATTTTGAGCAAATATGATTTGATGTGATTCTAGCACTAGATTTAACCTATCGTTAGATGTAGCACACAAAACACACAACTCATGACTGACTTGGTAATACCATTCTTATCCACATACTTGACTGTCTAACTCAGTCAGCAGATTTGGCCGGTAAAGCATCCAGAAGCTTATTATTCTTCTCAGTGTCACTATACTCAATATCATGACTGTCTAACTCAGTCAGCAGATGATAGAAACGCGTGATAGTATCTTCCAGCTTTTCATCCTTCAATGCTTTGAAGATCGCAAACTGCTGCTTGAGCATCTCCATACGTTTCCTTCTAACCCTCGGGTTACCCTCACACCGTTTTTCCAATGCCTCCAACAGCTCTTTTGCTGTCTTCTGATTTCGGAAAGTGTGTAGTATGTCCTGAGGTAACGCCATTCTGATAATAGCGTATGCATGGTTCTCTGCTTCAAACAGCTTTTTGTCATCATCCTTCATTTTAGAGTAAGGAACAACCTTTTGTCGTCCTTCAACCTCAGCTGTCGGTGGAATGTATCCCTCGTCGATACAAATCCACATGCGCATATCGTTAAAGCGCGTGAAGTCGGCAAACCGATCCTTCCACCAGTAATAATCTTCAAGTTTCACCAATTTTGGCGGAGTATTTGCTTTCCCAACCTCGTGATCCATTTCCAGAAATCGTTGTAGATTTGTCATTGTTTCAAAGATAATTGAAGTTGAACTTAATTAATTTAATTCGAAATTAATTTAAATTAATTCTTTCGAATATAGGAAAATTCGAATGTAATTAAATTTAAACCTATTTGGGATTAAATTCGAGTTAAGTTCTTTGATCCAATTAAATTCGAAATTATTGACAAATTCGAAGGTCTCTAAAGTCGAAAGCCTAGGTAAATTCAAAAACTACTCAAATTTGAAACCTAGTTAAACTCGAATCCCCCTATTCGACTTTAGTGCAAAGTCGAAATCCAAAGTTAATTCGAAATGGCCAAACTCGAAACCACTTTTAGGAAACTCGAAAGGAGCGTATTTTGATCAAACTCGAAAATGAGCAAAACCCTAATTACTCCTTAACAAATTCGAGCGCCGCAAATTCGAAAAACGGCTAATACCTTGAGTTTTTCGCGTTTTTCAGATTAAATCAATATTTTTACAAGTAAAAATATTGATTTTGATCAAAAGCGTGAACTACAACAAAATATTTCCCGGAATCCAATTTGATAAGCTCGAAACACTCAAAAATCCGTGAGATTAACCGTCCAAAAGCGTTAAGAAACCTAGGATGTATCTTTATGAACACGAAGAACACCCTGTTGGCTCTGATACCACTTGTAAGGTCTTGACACTACAGATCTATCCTGACGCGACACACACCAACGAGTGCGGAATCCTCGTTAGCGGCTTGACGGATATAACACTCACACGGAACACGGAGACTACCACGGCGTTGTACGATCGACCACGAACGAACCTACACGATGATTCTCTCCGAAAACACTCTGATAACACTAATAAACTCGAGATCGCCCTTTTGCTTAATCTCACACAAATTCTGCAAAAGTCCTCTAATCATTCGAGTTAATCCCTAATTATAGCAATCCATTCGAGTTTGTCATTGGACAAACTCGAATCCAGGCCCAAGGCCCATTCGAGTTTGTCTACATGACACATTCGAATTTACCTCCCATGTTAAATTCGAATTTATCCTATATTCGAATTTCACATGTCCAACTTCTATTTGAATATATGATTTAACTTATGTTTGAATTAATCTTTGGACTTTATGTTTGAACTTCTTGTATTACGTTACACAAGTTCAAACATACAAACAATAACTATCAAACACATATAAACACATATATCAAACACTAGTTAGTATTCAATACTTTTAGACAAAATCTAATACGACTTAGACTCCTATCGTCACACAGGGTGTACCAACAAAAACAAGTTAGTTTTCACGGGGAACCCAAGCCATGACTGACTTGGTAATACCATTCTTATCCACATACTTGAACTCCTTCAAATACCCATCTCTCGTTTCAGGTGACTTAGGTTTTGGATTGAAAACTTGTGGTGGTGCTAAGTGATTAACATTCACTCTTTTCCTTTGGGTTGTCATTTGCGGTTGAGCCCAAAAATAGTTTCTATTATAGTGCATTTCTTTGTTATATCCCTGGGCTCTACATGGTGTCTGTTGTCTATTAAGGGTATGTGACCTAACTGGACTGTAACTCCTCCTAGGTGTTGTACTTCTATAGCCTTGTTGTGGTCCTGACCTTAGGTGTTGCATTGAAGTTCTTCTCAGTATGTTGAGAACTACTTGTGCTAGCAATACTAGGTACTGGTTTTGAGGCTCGTTGGTCTGGCTTCCTTACTGTTGGTGTAGACTCTATTTTCTTATAAGGACAGCTAGACGCAACGTGACCTTTCTCATCACATCTAAAGCATGAAATTTTATCAATGGGCTTCTTATAAGTAACCTTTGATTTAGGTGTCTCACTAGTGTCATGTTCTTTCGATTCAACTACAGTACTTACACCCCACTGCTGATTATCACTTTCAGTTTTGGCTTTTCCTAGTTTAGTGTCACTAGTAGACTGCACAAACTTGACTTTCTTAATCTTAGGGGTTGTGGTAGACACCTTTGTTGAATTATCTTTTTCAGGTTCAGTTACAGTTGTTATCTCTGATTCAACCGGTTCAGTGGTTTTATCCTGAGGTTGAGGCACATAGTTGTTGTTGAACGGTGGAGGACTCTCCTAATAACCTAGGCCTACTGGTTTCTTAGACTGCCTTTGAGCTTCTAAAATTTTTCCTAGATTTAGGGATGAGTTCCTAAACTTTTCAAGCTTGCTATTGGCCTCTACAACCTTAACTCTAGATTCAGCTAACTCTACATCTTTAAGGGTGAATTCTTTGGTCAAAGATTCGTCATGCTCGTACATGAGTTCTAACCTGACACATTGTTCACTTAACTTGTCTTTTAGAACAATCACATCCTGAGCATCTGCTTTCATCTTGTTCCTTAAATCCTCCTTAATATCTAGAAGGCTAGCATTATCAGATTTTAATGATCGCACCTGAGCTGTTAAGGTGTTATGTGTCTCTAGTACTAGATATAATCTATCATTTAAAGTAGCACTTAAAACACATAAATCATGGAATGCAGAAAAGATTAGAGTTACCTTTTTGCGGACCGATTCCACATTAGTCATTTGAGCTGCAAACTCCACAATGGTTTGCTCCTCTGACTTTTCCACCAACAAAGGATTTGTATCTAACTGCTGGGTGTCCTCTGTTTCTTCTTCAGCTCTATTCCCCTGGTCTAAGTTACCTCAGCCATAAAGGCTCTGGCATTCGACTCCGGATGAGTGCTCCAATCATATGTGCCATCTAGCTGTCTGTTGGATGACACATTTCTTAACATACCAGCTATGGCTCCTTGATTCCCAGAACCACTAGAGTGCTGTCTCCCTTGGTTCTGATTCTAATAATTTTCCAGCTTTGGTCGTTGACATTCTCTGGCAAAGTGTCCCAATCCTTGACAATTATAGCACTTTATTTTGACTTGTCGAAACCAACATTGTTACTTACACTCAAATTCCTTCTCGTCCTCTTCATAAATCTCTTGACCGTTTGAGTCACCATGGCCAGTTTCCATTGTAGGTCCATCTGTTCCAAGTCGTCGGGATCTACCTGATCGTAGTCCTCTTCCCACAGAGCTGAATCGTTTATTGTCGTAAGCTGCGACAAATGAAGCTAGAAGATTTAGATGATCTTCAGCTGATTTTGCGCTCATAGGCATCTTTGTATTGCCTTGAGAAGTAGACGATGAATGTCGTGGTTTTTCTTCTGGTTTGGAAAACCCTAAGAACGCCCTATTACTTGATACTTCTGCCTCAACAGGTATAGGCTCTTCTCCCAGTAGAATGTTGTGTCCCCTGACTTTATTTCACTAGAAGTAGTCTGCTTTGACTTTCCAAAGTACATTTCCGGATCTTATACTTGATCAAATTCTGGTTCCTTCTTCTGCAACTGGAAATTGTAGGCCATCAACATTACAATAACCCCTTCAAGAGTAAGAGTCTCAAATTTCTCTTCATCATGCTTTATTAGCGCTGTGTACATCTCCCACTTAGCCGGTAAAGCATCCAAAAGCTTTTCTATCTTCTTTGTATCTTGATACTCAACACTGTGATTGTCAAGTTCAGTTAGCATATGATAAAGTCTAGTAATCGTCTCCTCTAGCGTCTCATTCTTTAGTGCTTTAAAGATAGCAAATTGTTGCTTCATCATTTCTGTTCTTCCCTTGCGTACCCTGGGATTTCCCTAACAATGCTTCCCTAGAGCGTCCCAAAGCTCTTTAGAAGTCCTGCGATTTCTTAGTGTGTGTAGGATCTCCTGAGGTAGTGCCATTCTGATAGACGAGAAAGCTCGGTTTTTGGCCTCATAAATTTTTTTGTCATCGTCTTTCATGTTCTGATATGTCAAGACTCTTAATCGGCCTTCAAGCTCTTGCGTAGAAGGAACATATCCCTCATCAATGCATATCAACATACGCATGTCATTAAATCTTGCAAAGTCTGCAAACATATCCTTCCACCAGTAGTAATCTTCCAATTTCATCAGCTTGGTAGGAGAATTTGCTTTGCCAACCTCGTGGTCCATTTTCAAGAATTTGTGCAAACTCGACATTCTTTATAACTTTTTGTTTTCGAACTTCAAACTTATCTAAGTTCGAATATTTTTAATTTTAAATTCGTTTTGTAAATTAAATTCAAAATATTTTAAGTTCGAACTTAACAAGTTCGAAAGCATGCAAGTTCGAGAAACCCTAAATGTTCTGACAAATCCGAACCAAATCAAGTTCGAGAAACCCTACGAACTTCAAACAAGTTCGGATCAACACAAATTCGAATCCCACCTAAGTTCGAATCCTAGCAAGTTCGAAACCTTTGACAAATTCGAAACCCAATTAAATTCGAAGAAACCCTAGAACAACTTCGAGAGAAGCGTATTCTGACAAGTTCAAAGAACCCTAATACACCCCTTAAGTTCGAGCGCCGCAGGTTCGAGAAACGGCCAAAAATTCGATTTTTCAAGATTTTAGATTAAACCAATGTTTTTAGTATTTAAAACACTGATTTCGACTGAAAAAAAGAACTGATATGAATTTTTCCCCGTTACCTTGCTTGTAGAACTCTGAAAAACTTCGAAAACGGTGATTTATCCGCTAGAAATGTCAAGAAACAAAGAATGTTCGTAGAAACGCGAAGAACCCAAAGAACACTCGAATGTCTCTAATACCACTTATAAGGTCACCTCTGTCACGGTTCTGATCTTGACACGACACCGTCCAACGAGTCCCCCCCCCCCTCGCCCGGATGCGGCTAGGGTTTAGCTGGCGTGTGCTGGAACGTATCTGGACTTTTGGGGCGCAGACCTGGGGCACTGGGGGGCGCAGGTCTGTTCCCCGACCTGCTCGGTTTGCCCTCAATTTTCTCGTGGTGCTTTGAAATGACTCCCGGACCCTGAAACACAAAGATGATGTAAAAGAATGGATTTTACGAAGTATCGGTGCTTAAAATGAACATAAAATGACTCTAAAACCATATAAATTATAGACTCATCAAATCTCCCCAACTTAACTCTTGGTCGTCCTCGAACAAGCTTTAGAATCAGAACTAACTATGTACCGATTGTATTAGCAGTGTGTTCGAATAAATCTAGGTTAAGTCAGCCTTCACAATAATGCATTAAAATTTTTAATATAAGCTAAAGAACATTTTCAGTTGAAACACATTCTCTCTAAGTAATTATAATGTATCTCACTTTTGGAAATTACTCTTTTAGCTCAAGGTTACAAGCTTAAAACATGTGGGTCTTTTGACCATCTTTTCCTCCTATGCATGTATACAATAAGTTATTACTTTTAATTATCATGCTTATATCTATTTTTTTTTTAACTCGAGTTTTTACCATAGCTTTTCTAGTTGGTCCATGTAGTGGGATTTGGGTCAATCGCTCCCAAACCATATGGCTTTAGGGGATTAGGCATGAATGGTACCCCTAAGGACTTAATTCCCGAACCAACTAGGCTATCCCCGAATCTTTTGAGGCTAAAAACATGATTAAGCTCTCCCCCTTATTGCATGAGTTTTTCAAAATCTTTTGACACGTTACTTTCATTTAAGCACAAATATATATTAACATACTTGAACCCAACTTACACTAAAATATTGATTATTATCACGACTCTTAACATAATTCTACAATTTCTTACTAACACTAACTAATTCTGGATACAATTTTCTATTTATCATCATTTTCCACGACGTGATCGGCAAACAAGAACCATTGGGGAAATTTAAAAGACTGCATTGACACTAAGCACTCACATTCAAAAGGACTCGGCAATTAAAATCATACACACTCAACTACTAAAATAAAAAAAATTTAAAATTCTAACCCATACAACAAATCTAAATATGATAAATGTGAAGAGCAAGGAACGAAGGTACCTGATTACTACCAGCCTGAAAAATCCTATTGATGTCAAACCCCCTCTCAATATGTCAAGTTCTGCTGTTCATGATATGCCTTAGCTCTCTGCCCAGGTGGTCAAATTTTAGTCTAAATAAAATAAAAAAAATTGTCGGGGGACTCGTTAGATCATATTAAACATTTCATAGAACCTACCCTCCCCAACTTAGACCATTGTGATGTCCTCGTCATATAGACACACTTACAAAGAGCAGACAATGAACGCAATCACATTCTTAATAGGATTCTTTGCTTATTTGCGATAGATTTAACTAAAGTAAAAATTAACATTCATTAAACTTGCACCCTTGCATAAATATAAATAAACTTAAGTCTAGAAACAACTAAAATTGGATTGGAAATCCTCCCTAACTTAGTTGGTGACATTAAAGCAACTAAACCAAAACATAGAAATTATTAAAACTAATCCGCCTTTTCGTAGGGAATCACGATTGCACTTAGCACGTGCAACAAGCCGTTAAACCCTCGGTATCCCGAGTGGACAAGTGTTGTCTCGTGAGGGTTTCCAGAAACACACCCACAAAGTTCTCTGGGTTGCCTCCCAGGAAGCGCTAAGTTTTACGTCTTCAGCCAGACATACTGCTCCTATACTAGCCTAATTATGTTTGGGATCTTCTTAACCTGATTAGTTCAGAGACTAGCATATTATTGTTGGCCCACTTAACCTGTGCCTAATGGAAACCATGGTATTTTGAAAATGGATAATAATTGTTCATCAGGGAAGGAGTCCCTCATGTGATCGATTAAGTCTAATGGGAGAACTAGGTGCCTAGATAGGTGGTTGGCAACAACATACTCAGTCCAACCTACTGCCTCTTTGTATTTTACTAATACTTGCAGTAAAGCTTTTTTTGTGCCTCAGTCACATTAGAAGAAATAATGACTAATAGAGTGTCATTCTGACCTAAGAAGACATATTTCAAATGAGCATGCAAGGCTTTTAATTCTATAACTTGTGGTTGTTCTATTGAAGGCCTTGAAGATTGAGGCAAAATAATTGACAGATTTTTAGTCTTATGGGTCCACGGTGGTTTCTTAGGTTTCAGTGTGGATTCCATGACCGTCTCAAGTTCATTACATCGCTCTGTGTTCATTATGGCAGTGTTGTGCTCAGCAAGGAATAATTCGGTGGTATCCTTGGTATTGATTAGTGAACCATGTTGCTTAAGATCATCCACTGCATCTATCATGTAACATTCTGCATCGATTGAAGCAGCGGTGGAAGAATTGAACACATTTAATCGCAGCTTACGATTTCCAAAGGCAATATCTACAGCCCCCGTTCTACAATTGATTTGAACATTAATAGTAGCTAAGAACGATCTGGCTAAGATAATGGCCGGTTGATTCTCTCCAAAGGAACTCTCAGTGTCTAAGACTAGGAAGTCAACCGGATAGTAAAAATATTCTACCTTTACTATAACATCTGATAAGATACCCCTTGGATATTTTGTTTACCGATCTGCCAGTTGTAAAATAATATCAGTCATTTGTAAATTGGCCTAGATCATGTTTGTCAAACAAATTCTTAGGTAAAATGTTTACACTGGCTCCAAGATCGAGTAATGCCTTTTTAATTTCCACATTGCCAATTGTCACTGGAATAAACGGTGATCCAGGATCTTTCAGCTTTGGTGGCAAGGAATTAGAGATCACTGCACTCACTTGCTCAGTTAAGTTGATCTGCTTGGGAAGTGAGAGCTTAAATTCTTTTCTGTGTGCAGAGGTCTTTTAGAAATTTAGCGTAAGAGGGTATTTGTTGAATAGCCTTGACCAATGGGATATTGATCTTGACTTGATTGAATAAGTCCCACAAATTCTCGGGTTGTGAACCTCTCTTGCCATATAGAGAATAATTTGGATTTTCTAAAGCAGCGGGGTAAGGAGGAGGAGCTGTGGCGTCCTGATCCTTAACCGCCTCCCCAACTTTCGGAGTTGGGATATCTGCCTTAATTGGTTCCTTGAAAGTAACTTTTGTAGTACCTTCCTTCTTCCTTGTATCTTTTTTCTCTTCATACACGACCTCAGTGTCGGTGTCTTCTTCTACTTCTTGTTCCTTCAGCATCTCGATCTTATTATCCACCTTTCTAACTTGAATACTTCATTCACTTCATGCTTCTTCTTTTTATCGTAAGCGTGAGAATGATTTGGAATAGTGTCACTTGAAAGCGTCCCTTCCTCTCGTCTTGTGAGTGATTCGGCTATCTGACCCATTTGACGACTCAGCATCTCGTTAAAAGCCGATTGTTGCTTCATGAATTCTGCAAACTCTGAAAATTGTGAAGAACTTGTATTCGTCTCCACATGAAAGTCAGGTTGATCACGTTGATTCGGGTTATAATATCGCTCATCCTTAGCAGCAGAAGTTGAACCATATTGATATTATCTTCGTGGTGGTGGTTCATACATTGGTTTAGCTTGATGATCGGTAGGCTGATCATTTTTCCATTGAAAATTAGGATGATTTCTCCATCCCGGATTATTGTTTTCAGAAAATGGGTTATCCCTTTCCCAATGCACTCTAAAACCATATACTTCGTTTGCATATTCTTTGGTGGGTTGCACTCGAGGACATGTTTCAGAATGATGAGATGGATCTCTACATATTACGCAGTCAGTTGATCTATCTTCTTTCCGAGTTCTGAGATTTCACTTTTTACTTCATGTTTCCAGGCATTGTCTATACCCATCACCTGAACTCCGATATTATTTTCAGAACCGTCTTGAACTTTGAGACCTTTACTGAGTTGATTAATTAATTCTCAAGCCTCATCATCTTCTTTAGCTAAGAATGTGCCACCAGTAGCGGCGGTGATCATGTTCCGGCTTTCTTGACTCACACCATCAAAGAAAGTTTTGACGAGCATCCATTTTGGAACCTCATGGTGTGGACAAGCTCTTAGCAGTTCATTCATCCGATCAAATGCCTCGTAAAATTGCTCACCAGGTTTTTGTTTAAAACTGATGTTCTCTTTTCGTTTCTCAGTGGTTTTACTTATGGGGTAATACTCAATGAGAAATTGACGTTTCATTTGATCCCAGGTTGTGATGCTATTGGTGGGTAGCGACACAAACCAATTTTTGGCTTTTTCTTTTAGTGAAAAAGGGAATAGACGAAGTTTTAAACTATCAGTGGTTAAACCTCGAACGTGATTAGCTTTACAAATAGCCGTGAATTCAGCTAAATGCTCGTAGGGTTCCTCACTAGACATTCCTCTAAAGATAGGAAAAATTTGAAATAATTGAGGTCGAACTTCGGGTTCGTTCTCATTTTCTGGATATCGAATAGGTGAGTGATCGGGCACATCACCAGGGCGATAACGTGACTCGACGGTCCTTCTCATTTGGTCTCCCATGCTAAACTAATTATTCTTTTAATTATTTAAATTTAATTTTAATTAAATTTTTTTATTTTATTATTATTATTATTATTTTTTATTTTATATTATTTATTTTATTTTTGTTTATTTTTTTTAGTTTTCTATTTTTTTTATTATATTTTTTATGGTAAAAGTAGAGTGTCTACAATTATCTTTTTTAGGTTTTATAATTTTTAGTTGGTTTCTAATAATAAGAACTGAAAATATGGAAATAACTAAAAATAAAGTACTAACCTAAACTAAATTAAATTAAATTACCTAATTAAACTAATAATATTTTTGGTTGTAAAGTAGAGGACTACAATGACCTTTTTGAGTTTTTAATTCATTTTTTTTATAATAAAAATTAATTAACGACTAAATAAACTAAACCAAAAGTACTTAAACTTAAAACTTAAATCTAAGGTCAAAACTAACTTCAAGCCCTAATTAGCGTTACAACTCCCCGGCAACACCGCCAAAATCTGACGGGCCGTCATTGTGACCTGCAGAAATAATCCTTAAATCTAACTACTAGCGTAGGGAAGTAAGAGTCGAATCCACAGGGAGTGAATTTGTAATTAAGGTTAGGCGGTTAGCATTGTGAGTTTTATTGGAAGCACCATAAATTGTGAATTTGTGGATTTGAATGAGTTGTTTAGATCAATGATTTGCTATTGCTTTATAACTAAAATTAAGGACGAAGTAACTAACGAAAAAGATAAATAATCAAGATACGAATAACCATTCACGGAATCACCACGACATAAGTATTACTCACTATAATTTCATGCAACGATCACATAGACATAATCAATTGCGCGACTAAATTAATCAAAGGTGTTTTAACCAATAACTCTCGGCATAGCGTATGTAACATTAATACTCGTCTTAATCCCTAAACTAATGGACTCGGCACAAATAATAACACCACTATAAACTATCTTGCTTTTGCCAATCGCAACACATAATCATAATCATAGCCAAATGTTTATCATTTGCATACACATAATAGATCTCGCTTAATACAAATACATCAAAACATAGAAATTAAAGAAGAGTAAACTTAGTCGTAGATCCTCCGCAAACGGCTAATGGGATTAGCCGCTCATCGTATGCTCGTCACAATCACAGATCTGAGCCATTGGGTAGCTTGCGAACCACCGTCTTCGTTCTCGTATCGTAGATCCACTCCGGCAGGGCTTCGACACACCTTCACAAGCGTCGGGACTCCTCTCCAAGGCTGTCATAGACCTCTATTTATAGAGTAGTCGATTTAGGGTTTCCAGGGCTGAAAAACGCGTTTTTGCGCCGACCCAGCGCAAGGCCAGGCACAGGCCTGCCCCCCTCCTCCCGCGCCCGGATGCGGCTAGGGTTTAGCTGGCGTGTGCTGGAACGTATCTGGACTTTTGGGGGGCAGACCTGGGGCGTAGGCCTGCTCCCCGACCTGCTCGGCTAGCGCTGAATTTTCTCGTGGTGCTTTGAAATGACTCCCAGACCCTAAAACATAAGTATGATGTAAAAGAATGGATTTTACGAAGTATCGGTGCTTAATATGAACATAAAATGACTCTGAAACCATATAAATTATAGACTCATCAACCCATCATGCTCAATTATGTGAATTCAATATTTCCAGCAATTCATTCAACATTAAACACAATCATATGAACAATTTTCACAATCATAATACCGAATGCTTTATTAAGAGTAGAGAGAATATTACATTGAGTTTTTGGCTTTCCTAAACAAAAAACAATAATATTCTCATCTCGCTAATTTGATGCGCGAACTCTGACCCATGACTCAACAGTACATACTAACACTATTTATATACACAATACAACTATTTTGTATTTACAAAACAAACCCTGAACATTTATAATTATATTGATTTCAACTATATAAATGTTCCCAACAATGTCCCCCTTAGAGATGAAATCAATTTTCCAATTAAAGTTCAAATCATGTAGATTAACAATCCTCTCTTTTCTTCTTTTTTTTCTGAGTCGTCAAGTCTCTGTCTCTCTTCTCTTCAATCTCTAAATCTTCATATAAAATTTCTTCTTTAATTGTCTCTCTCTGATATTCAAATCTCTTCTTTTCAGATCTTCTCTTTTCTTATAAGCACACTCCCCTTGAATCATGTATAGCTTTCGATTCTTACCCTTGATCAATTGTCTTGATATGATTTAGCAATTGTCTTCAGTTGTCTTCAAACTACTCAATAGTTGTCTCTGAATTTTAGCTTTTCTCCCCCTCATGATGATCATAAGAATTATGAACATCATCAAAGTCTTCAGAGACATTAATGCATTGAATTTACAGTAGATGAAATACAACAACAATTACAATTACAAATAGATTTTCTCCCCCTCAAACTGATATCCTCTCCCCCTATACTAAACAAATCAATCTTACTCCCCCTCAAATTGATTCTATATCGTTTCAGAACAAAAACAAATCTTTTCAACTTTATGGAAAATGAAACACATTTGTTTTGTGAAATAACGAGTCCATGTCCACATAGGAATCCTATTTGCACAGTAGACATAATCTATGTGACCTATTTTCAGCGTTGGCGTGATGTTAACATTGGTAGGATTTCCAAATAGTCATCGTGAAATCCATTATCATGAAAGAATCACTCTTATTTGTTCCGGCTTAGTCACTGTGGACTAGCAGTTTATAGTCACACAGACTATCAAACTCGATGTGTCCTAAAAGTGTATATATTCAGCTCTATACACAATGTGCGTCAAATGAAGTCAGAGACCGGAGCAAATGTCTTCCTTGTTTCAATGTCAATAATATTCAAATGATATATCGATAGAAATGTGCAATATCTCCGTGATTATGGAAACAAAAATCTTTTGAGAGATAACTGAGTAGTTGATGGGTTAAGTGCATGCGTCACTGGGTCCATGACGTCTTTTTCAATATCAAGTCACCTAGGGCTTGATAGATTATGTGGTTTACCCACCATTCATAGTTTAGGTAGGATTATCTTTTCTTTAAATCCTTTCTCAACTTACAGCTCTCAGCATTTTTCAACTAAGCTCCCTCCTGCTCATTTTTTCAGAAATAATGTCAGTCAGCTTTAGAATAAAAGCATGACATGATGCACCACCATCTCCTTTCAATATATCCCTTTCATTTTCATTTTATCTCTGCTCAATCCTGTCAGTATCCCGTGATAACTGACACTTCTAAACTAATAAACCTAAAGAACCCTTACTTACACAAACGATAGATGGTTTGCTCCTTGGGTAGGTGTTCCAGTACTGGTTAGACCATAGAAGCGATATTTATGTCTATCACACAGTTAAGTGCATAATCGAAGTCAGCAGAAATGATCTTAAGCATTTTAGTTCATGAGATATCATACAAAGAATGATTAGAATTAGGAGATAAAATCTAGAATGAATTTGGGGAATGATAAGTTAGGAGATATCATAACGAAATGGAAAATCTGATATATGGTATGAAATGAATCAGATTATCATGAAAGAATTACCACATGAGAGAATATGGGAGAATATCGAAGAGAATGTCAGAATCAATGATATTTTGAAAACCAAAGAGATTAAACCAATTAATCTCAAAGATAGATTCAGAGAATAAGATGAAAAGATTTTCTATTCAGCTCAAAAATCTTTTTATGTTTGCACAAAATATTTTTTATGAAAAATACACACAATTTTATTTTAAAAAAAATTTTCATCGTCAGAGTGTGTCTGAAACTCCCCCCTGGAAGTAAGCACACAAAGTTAGTCAACTCATGAAAAAGAAACTAGGAGCAAAAAATTTTAAAAATAAAACTCCCTCTTTGTCAATTCAGCTTCAGAGTTGAATTCAGGGCAGGAATTTCAGAAGGATTCATCTTTCATAATCGGGTTCTAATTTGAAATGATTAGAAGCCTTTGTTGCGGAAGCTCGGGTTTCAGTCTGATTTAACTGAAAGGCATTAGCTTGGGATCTGTACTTAGAAGTACAGAAGCCATTTCCAATGAAGCTCGGGCTCTAATCTGAATTGACTAAAAACCATTGGAATATGATAATGGGTTTCGCATTGTGTGTACAGAAACCATTTATTTTGAAGCACGGGTTCAACTCTGATGTAAGTAGAAACCTATAACCTGCAAAATTTAAGATGTTTTTGGTATCCAAACAGATTTGGATCCTGACTTGTTAGCACTTTTGGGTACCCATTTCAAAACAGGTTTTGGTACCCACTGGTACTTTGGTTTAGGTACCCAATGCAGATTATAACAATCAGCTTCTCTTTCAAAAACAGAAAACAAATTTTTTCGAGTATTTGAGAATTGAATATCTGAATTTTTAAAGAAACTTGGATTTAAATGATCAGACTTTTGTGAACTCTTCTTTCTGAATAATTGTCTGGTTCTTTCCTGTTTCTGATAATATTTGGTATTTTTCTGTGAAAATGTTTTCTGATTAGAATAACCAGAATTTTCAGAAACTTTAGAAAAACTTGACTTCGAAGATTCACCAGTGTAAATCTTGACCAGAAGTTTTTCAATTATTTTATCTTTGCCTTTGTGTATCTTTAAAAGATACTTAAGTTTAAGATCAGAAGTTGAATCAAGCTTAAGTGGTTTAGCTAGATTCTTAACGCTTTCTAAAGATAAATCAGAGTGATCAGCTTTAGATTTCAAACAATCATTAGAATTATTAACTTCTGATTCTTTTGAGGAAGAAGAAACATGAAATTGTTTAGAAAGATGAAGTATTTAATCTTCTAATCCATTGATGATGACCAAATATAACTTTCTGTCATCATCAAAAGATTGGTAATCAGTTTTGAAAGACTGATCTGTAACTAAGTACACCTTTCTTTCATCTTCAAACAATTTAGATTTTTTATTCAAATCTTGTTCTTTAAGCAAGAACTCATGTCTTTCCTTCTCAATTAAATCTTTAGTTAAAGACAACTCTTTTTCAAGAGCAAAAAATTCTTCAGATTTGTTTAAAACACAACTTTGATCAATATGATTTGTCTTGGAAAGTAATTCTTGAAGATCTTTAACTTTCTTATATAGCTCATTTCTTTCAGGCAAAAGATATTTGAGTTGAGTTGTAGTCTGGAAATTTTCTTGGTTCATCTCATCAAGTTCTTAATTCAATTCTGATACTTTCAAATTAAGAGTAGTACTATCAAAATTTTGTTTGACTTTTAAGCTTTGTATTTCTTCTTTCAGTATTGATACATCACCTAAAGCAAGAGCTTTCCTTAGTATTTAACTGAACAAGAATGTCGTAATTGTTCTTACGAATCTTTTCAGATTCAATAAGTTTTTCAGTTAGCTTCGACTTTAATATTTGTTTATAAGGTTCAAGTAATTGTTGATATGACATTTTGAATTGCAGGAAATGAATTTCCAAGATCTTTTATGAAAAAATGAGTGAATTCTAATAAAACTTTGAAAACTATATCTGTAAATGATAACTTGTGAAAAAATCAGCTCTGAATTGACTTTTAACTTCGAAATTTCAGCTTTTCGGCATAAAAATGCCCGTAACTTTTTTCTAGATTGTGGGCCTCGAAAATTTACCGAATCGGCTTTGCTCATTTTGCAAATCGTAGATCTCTATTCAAGCATCGATTTGACGTATGGTAGGCCTTCTAACGATGTTCCAGTCAAAAGTTATGGCCAATTTAAGCAGCTAAGGTCAAACAGTCAAAATTATGATGAAACTCGAATTAATAATTAAGTATCCAACTCGGATGAAGAGTAGTCAAACTCAATCAAAGAAGAATCAAACTCGAACAATGAAGGATCAAACTCGAATAATGAATCACCAAACTCAAATAGTAAATGACGAAACTCGAATGAAGCTTTATGAAACTCGATTGATGCTTTATGACACTCGATTGAAGTTTAAAAAAACTCGGTTGATTAATGATCAAACTCTAATGATTAAGGATGAAACTCGGTTGACTAATGAGTCAACTCGAATGAAATTGAAACAAACTCGATAATCAATGAATCAAACTCGGTCAATAAAGCATGAAACTTGATTAAAGCAGACATCAAACTCGAATGACACTATCTGAAACTCGATCAAAACTATGAATTTAGTGTTGTCTGAGTTTGATCAGAAACTGATAAAAATCAAGTTAAAAAAGACAAATTATCAACAAAAATTCACCAAATGACCTCAATTATGATCGAGTGTGGGTTTTTCACACATAAACAACTTTTGTGAAACAAATTTGCCTAATTTCAGATCAAAAGTCCAAATTTTGACAAAAAAAAAAACGTGAAGAACACAATATTTTCAAAAACTCAAAAAATCCAAATATATCTTGTATGTTTGGAATTAAACATTGATGCTTATGACAATCAAATCTTCTATAAAATCCGCACCTTCGATCCAAAATTCATTCCATTTTATCCACAAAATCAAAATCCCCAAGAGATTTTCTGAATTTTCAAAAAAAATTAATATAACAGTGTTCGAAAATTTCAAAACTCAGATTCAAAAATTTACTCAAATTCAGCCATATTAGGCAATGATACAGTAATTCATTCAACATTAAACACAGTCATATGAACAATTATCACAATCATAAAACTGAATGCTTTATTAAGAGTAGAGAGAATATTACATTGACTTCTTGGCTTTCTTGAACAGCAAACAATAATTTTCTCTTCTCTCTAATCTGTTGTGTGAACTCTGAAGCATGACTCAACTGTACATACTAACACTATTTATATACACAATACAACTATTGTGTATTTACAAAACAAACCTTGAAGATTTACAATAACATTGATTTCAACTCTATAAATGTTCCCAACAATCTCCCCCTTAGAGATGAAATCAATTTTCCAATTAAAGTTCAAATCATGTAGATTAACAATCCTCTCTTTTCTTCTTCTTTTCTGAGTCTTCAAATCTCTGTCTCTCTTCTCTTCAATCTTTAAATCTTCAGATAAAATTTCTTCTTTATTCGTCTCTCTCTGATCTTCGAATCTCTTCTTTTCAGACCTTCTCTTTTCTTATAAGCACACTCCCCCTTCAATCACGAATAGCTTTCGATTCTCACCCTTGATCAATTGTCTTGATATGATTTATAAATTGTCTTCAGTTGTATTCAAAGTACTCAACAGTTGTCTCTGAACTTTAGCTTTTCAAATTCAGTCATATTAGGCTTTGATACCAATTGTGAATTCAATATTTCCAGCAATTCATTCAACATTAAACACAATCATATGAACAATTATCACAATCATAATACTGAATGCTTTATTAAGAGTGGTGTAATAACCTAACTTTTTGCCAAGCATATAATAATTGATTTTGAGATAATAATGTAATTTTATTACATTATTTATGATGTAATTTAATTAAGTTTGAAATTATCTAATTAAATTATATATATATATATATATATATATATGATTTGAAATTATTAAAAATGATTAAAATAAAAGAGATGTATTATACAAAAATTATAGTGGGTTAAATTCAAATATGACCAATTTGATATATATAAAAGCCAAATAAATGATCATTAAGATCATTAACACAAAAATTACTCTCTCTCTCTCTAATCTCTCTCTAACCTACGGCCAAACTCACAAACTACTCAAAATTTTTCATTAATTTGCATTTAATTGAAGATTCAAGATCAAAGAAAGTTACAACAATCATCAAACACCATCAATTAGCAAGAATTTGAGGTAATAATTACTTTAATCTTGAAAAATATGTGTGTTTGGTTCGGTTTTGTGTAAAAACCGAAACCATGAATTATATATGTGAAAAATGTTGTTGCATGTTCAATATTTTTGTAGATTATGATAAATTTAAGTTAATAGAAGAAATAAAAACAAAAATTTGTGGATTAGATCATCCAAAATATTGAAGAAATCGGAAATTTTGATAAAAATGTGTTCTTGGTAAAATATTAATATTTTGGATGATCTTGAACAATTTATGATGTTATTAATAGGGAAAATAGTATAAAAACACTCAAATAATGATATTACAACAATATAATACATTGCATGTTATTAAAATGGATTTTTAGAGTGAAATTGATAAAATTCGTATGAAAATATATAAAAACATGAAGAACATTTTCTGGGAAAATTATGAAGACTTGGATCCGAATTCGTATGAAACCGAATTCGGATGAGAGGTTCACTTCGGATGGTGCCCATTTCGGACCTATGCTTCGGTTCGGATGCTTTCAGTTCGGATCCTATATCTCGGATGATCCCAATTCGGTCCTAGTATCCTAATTCGGATGATGACCCAAATTCGGATCTTGCTTTGGTCCTAATTCGGATGTATGCTATTTTCGGATATGTAATAATTCGGATATATTAGATCCGAATCCGGGTTGATCCGAATTCGGGTGATCCGAAACCAAATACTATATTTTGATATTTTAATAAATGATTATATAGACATATATATATATATATATATATATATATATATATATATATATATATATATATATATATATATATATATATATATATATATATATATATATATATATATATATATATATATATATATATATAGTGGACTTTTGAGAAATTATGAGACAAAGAATGATTGGTGAATAAATAAGTTATCAGAATCAGATAAAATTAAAGATTTAAAAGACTAAAAGATGATGATAATGATATGATATTAACATGATTCGATATGATAATTCTGGACAGGTTCAGTGAAATTCTGAACATAGAGACAAAGATTTAAAAGTTTTAAAGCGGGTCAAAGATATTGACAGATAACAGATTGACAAAGATAAAATCCTGAGATAACTCAGGTGACAGATTTTTACATCTGTTTGATAAAGACCCAACACTGTGAGTTATAGATATTCAGATTTAACATGTTGGCTTTCCGGTTGAGATATATTGTTGATGTTAGATTTATTGACATTCATTTTATCAGCTGGATTGAGACCTGTGCACACCATGGTTCGGTGTTGCCCAGTGGATCATGATAGCTATTTGATTATCATTTCATATTGCATTTAAGACTTCTTCAGACATTGCTTTATGATTCATTGCTATCATGACTTCTATGACTTAAGCTTTCACTATTGATCAGACACTTGATAGATTTATTCAGCTTGATTAGCCTTGATGGTCTATTGTTCTAGACCTGGCTATTTCACCAGTTCTTATGGACTTGGTAATGACCTCCGATGTTCCGTCATATTGATTTACTGGTAGCTAGCCCAGTGTGTGGCTGATCCCCACGATTTAAGCGTGAGTGTGGCCTGAACATCATCCATTTCTATGATTCTATGTCTCGATCATGAGGGTTGTAGCGGCAGCCAAGACATATCACGCTAGACTGATGATCCGCTTGACCATGCATGTTGATTTGAAAATCTATAAATTCACTAAGCATTGCTTATAGTTGTTACAATATTATTATTTTACAGGAAAAAGCAAAGAAAAATCACCTGCTGGATCTAGCTCTTAGGTCTATTAAAGATCAAGACAGAAGTTTCTATAAGACCACTACACAACAAAACCTTTCGGTACTGATTGGAAGACAGCAAATGTTGTGGTTTTGGGTAGATCTGATATTATTGTATGATGATGTAACTAGATTAGATGTTACCGTTATATGTTTAATTTAAAAACTTAATCTGTATTAAACTTAAATCCTAATATGCTTGTACATGTAATTTTTAATTCCGCAATTAATTACCCTATCTTAGTATGATTGATATCGTATTGCATGAAGTGGGACCTAGACTCTGAGGACTGCCCCGTAAGGGGTGGTCTTCACAGGATGGTATCAGAGACCATAGTTTGAGTGAATCAAGTATTACGTGAGTATACTTGGTCTCAAACTGAAGCAATACATATGTATCAATCATTTAGGTGGTTTGAACTGAGATAGGATGTACAGACTGTTAGGATGGGAAAAAGGGTACATAGATCTAAGTCTATAAACTGATAGTTGAATAATTTTAATTTCAGAAAAGATGTCAGGATCAGGTGACATTCCCAACAACATGACCCCACAACAAATGTTTGAAATGATGCAACAACTTTTAGCCCAGCATTCTGAACAACAAAATAAGACAATGCAAGAACAGTTTCAGGCCAGAGATGAGGCCGAAGCTAAAAGACGAGAAGATAAAAAGAATAAAAGAAAAGAAAAGCAAGTCCAGAATAATGAAGAATCTGATCTGATAACACAAACCCTGAAACCCAAATTGTGCAGCCTAGAGGTTGTAAATTTAAAGATTTCAAAGCAAGCGGTGCCCTGAACTTCGAGGGTACAGTGAATCCAATTCAGGCGATGGATTGGATCAGTCATACTGAAGAGATCTTTAGAATCTCTGGCTGCTTAGATTCAAAGAAAGTGAGCTATGCGTCCGCGTTATTTGTCGGTGCTACCCAAGCTTGGTGGAAGACTCAGAGGAGTATCTATGAAGAAGAGGTGATTCAGACTTTGGAATGGGAGCAGTTTCTCAATATGTTTAACGCAAAGTACTATCCAGTAGACCAGCGAGACAAGATGGAAGTACAACTGATGCAGCTGACTCAAGGAACAAAGACAGTTGATGAATACGAGCATGAATTCTCGAGGTTATGCGGCTACTCTTCCTATCAAGTAGCTACCGAAGAGAGAAAGATGAATAGATTTCGCGTAGGACTCAATCCTAGATATCGACATCCGATGAGCACGATCAAATACAAATCTTACTTGGAAATGGTAGAAGCGGCTAGACAAATTGAGCGTGGGTATTTAGAGTATGGCGACCAGCTTTATGCACCAACGACTAACCCGACGAATCCATCACCTCCGAAGAAACAAAGATTTGGCAGATTTTTCAAGACAAGTAAATCACAACCTCAGCAATCTCATCAGTATAGTTCGCATTCGAATGCCCAAGCGTATTCATTAACGAACGAGCCGCGATTCTGCAAGAGATGCAGAAAGTCACACATGGGATTGTGTAACCCAGAGGATGTTACTTGTTTTGCGTGCAACATGATTGGTCACAGCAGTGAAGAATGCCCACAGCAGGGACGAGGATGTGCAAAGTGCGGGAAAAGAGGACACTTTATGTATCAGTGTCGAAGCGGGCAACGATATCAGTCGCAATCATCAGCGGGAGGTTCTACAGTGAAAAGTTCTGCTGCAACTCTGACAGCAAGGACACGTGCGTTTCAGATAACGGCTGAAGAAGCAAAGGAAACCCCTGATGTAGTTATGGGTATGTTTTTACTTAACTCCATTCCTGCCCGAGTATTATTTGATTCCGGCGCGAGTCGTTCCTTCATATCGACTTCCTTTGCATCAAGATTATCTAAATCCCCGTCAAAGCTTCCTGTTATACTTGATATTGAGACAGCCAGTAACAACTATGTTATAGCTGATTCTGTTTATCGAAACTGCACACTGCTTGTCGATAATATTGTATTCAATCTCGATCTTATACCGATTCCGCTAAAAGAGTTCGATGTCATCATTGGCATGGACTGGTTAACAAATAACGAGGCTACAATCATCTGCAATCGGCGAATCATCAGAATCAAGTCTTCAGACGGTCGAGTATTGGAGATCAAGGGCGAGAAGCGTAAAGGTGCTCACTGCTTTATTTCTATAGAGAAAGCTCATAAATATGTATCTAAGGGTCACGAATCCTATCTGTGCTATGCTCTATCTGAATCCAACTCTGAAAAGAAATCTCTGTCTGATATTCCGATTGTCTGCGAGTTCCCAGACGTCTTTCCTGATGACATTTCCGGAGTGCCACCGGAACGTCAAGTCGAGTTCAGTATTGACTTGGTTCCTGGTGCGGCTCCTATTGCAAAAGCTCCTTACAGACTTGCACCTGCAGAAATGCAGGAAATGTCAAAGCAATTGCAAGAGCTGTTGGAAAAGGGGTTTATCCGACCAAGTTCATCTCCGTGGGGTGCACCTGTCTTATTCGTTAAGAAGAAAGACGAAACTTTTCGAATGTGCATCGATTATCGGGAGTTGAACAAGGTTACAATAAAGAATAAGTATCCTCTGCCCAGAATCGATGATCTGTTTGATCAGCTACAAGGAGCCAGCTACTTTTCGAAAATCGATCTTCGTTCTGGGTATCATCAATTAAAAGTCAGAGATGAGGATGTTCCAAAGACAGCCTTCCGAACAAGATACGGTCATTACGAATTTCTCGTAATGCCGTTTGGCTTGACAAATGCACCAGCGGCGTTCATGGATCTCATGAATCGCGTGTGCAGACCTATGTTGGATAGATCAGTTATCGTATTCATAGACGATATTCTGATTTACTCCAAAACGGAGGCTGATCATTCTATTCATCTGCGGCAATTGTTAGAGTTATTATGAAAAGAAAGACTCTACGCAAAATTCTCTAAGTGCGAATTTTGGCTCAGACAGGTATAATTTCTATTATATATGTCTTAAGCTATTTCATAAGTAATCTTTGATTTACATCAGAACTTGAATTTCTACTTTGATTCTTATAGATTCAGTTCCTTGGCCATGTTGTTTCTAGCGAAGGGATTTCCGTTGATCCTTCTAAAGTCGAGGCCGTTAAGAAATGGCAAACGCCTCGTAATGCCTCAGAAATCCGAAGTTTCCTTGGATTGGCCGGTTATTATCGGCGATTCATAAAGGATTTCTCAAAGATTGCTGTGCCACTTACGATGTTAACACGAAAGAATACACCTTTCGTGTGGGCTGATAAACAGCAAGAGGCATTTGAAACTCTGAAACAAAAGCTTATTCAAGCACCGATCCTAGCCTTGCCAGAAGGCAATGATGATTTCATTGTTTACAGCGACGCATCTGGTACTGGTTTAGGATGTGTTCTGATGCAAAGGGGAAAAGTAATTGCCTATGCTTCAAGGCAATTGAAAGACTACGAGAAAAGTGCACCAACTCATGATCTTGAGGTGGCTGCCGTTACCTTTGCACTGAAGATCTGGCGTCATTATCTCTATGAGACTCGGTGTCGGCTTTACACCGATCACAAAAGTCTCAAACATCTTTTTACTCAGAAGGATCTGAATATGAAACAGCGTCGGTCCTTGGAGTTAAAAACCTGGGATATCGAACAGCAGCTGGACGTGTTTCCTGCTGCACCAAGTTTCTCAGGTTCATGAAAATCCATCTTGCCATGTTGATTGTAGTCCCATCCACAAGCTGTAGGACTATTGGAATCTCATCACGGTTGAGTTGGTCGAATGAGCCAACTTTACTGCTGAAGCACATGACCACTGAGGCAAAAAGAAAACTGTAGGTTAGAGACAAATCCTTCCTGAACAGAGTAGCTCCATCTTTGGGTTCTGCTACACCACAGAAGTGTAGCATATTTCTCATCTGTTCATCTTCAGGCTGTGGCTGATCATAAGTTTCAGCCACAGGGAGACGAAGAGCTTCCCTGATCAGACGAGTAGTGATCACAATGGTCTGAGTCCCATTGAGTATGGTTCCCCTGATGATTTTGGTAGAAGGATCATAAGAGTAGGTGTAACAAATATCATAAACCATCTCCTGGTACAGGACACCAGGAGATGCAGTCATTGCATAGTTCAGTGGATGAACCTTCAAAAACTCCACCATGTCTTCATAGCCTTTTCCCACATAATTTTTAGGGATGGTTAGGTTTGCAAGGTAGTTGGTAGGTTTCAAGGTCAGCATCGTGGTAACAGACGAGTGTTTGTGCACATCGTTACCAACGAAGACTGGAAGAAAGGGGTTATTTCGGTGAGCCATTTGGGAAGTAGTGAAAGTAGTAGCACAGGACACTTAGTCGACTTTTAGGGTTCTTTGGATGTTATGGAAGTAGTGAGGAAGACGAAGATGAAACAGTAGGGGGGGTATTTATAGGATTTGAATGTGAGTGGGTTTGAGAGAGAAAAGTTTGGGCGGTTGATTTGAAATGTTCGTTAACGGAAAACGGAACGGTTGTCCATGTCAGAACGGTTGTCAGAACGGTTGTCAGACCACTTGAGCCCTTTTTAATCACTAACGCACGTAAACACACATTATCCGCAGTAATTAAGTTAAATAAAAACAAAAATTAAGTAACTTAATTGTGAAGAAAGGTAATTAAAACTGATGTTCTAAGCTATTGGTCAAACCTGTGATAAGCAGGGTTATCACAAGCTGTTCATTCTTCAAGCTGTGCATTCAACCTGTTCAGCTATGAAAGAACAGCTTGTGTTCAATAGCTGACCAGGTTACAAGACAATGTCTTGTATGACAGATTGAGAGAGTGAGCAGGTTGGAGATTTGATCAACAGACCATGTTTGAGGTGAACACTGATGTTGTCAAACCTGTTATACGCTCAAGCTGTTCAAGTTTTCAGAAATTGGCTAAGTGTAGAACATGCATAGCCTGTTCTACCTAAGCTGTTATGAGAAACTTGAGCAGTGTGAGACATATAATAACTTAGAACATTTAAGACACTTAGTCACTTTTATTTAACAAGTCCAGCTTGCTGACAAGATAATTAAACCTGTTTTCATCAAGAAGCTTGGTGAAAATGTCTGCAAGCTGTTCATCTGTGGAAATGAAACTTACCTCCACATCACCTCTCTGGATGTGATCCCTTATGAAGTGATGTCTGACCTCTATATGCTTTGTTCTGGAATGGAATATTGGATTGTTGGATATAGCTATGGCACTTGTATTATCACACAGAATAGGAGTCTTCCTATATACAAGTCCACAGTCTTCAAGCTGATGCTGCATCCATAGAATCTGCCCACAGCAGCTTCCAGCAGCAATGTACTCCGCTTCAGCAGTAGAAGTAGAAACTGAGTTCTGCTTCTTGCTACACCAACTTATAAACTTACTACTAAGAAGTTGACACCCACCTGTTGTGCTTTTTCGATCTAGCCTGCAGCCTGCAAAATCAGAATCTGAATATCCTGTTAGTTCAAGGCTTGAGTCTTTGGGAAACCAAAGACCCAAACCTGGTGTACCCTTAAGGTATCTGAACATTCTTTTTACAGCAGCTAGATGTGATTCTTTAGGATCAGCTTGAAACCTAGCACATAAACAGGTAGCAAACATAATATCAGGTCTACTAGCAGTTACATACAGTAAGCTCCCAATCATGCCTCTGTAAGCTGTTACTGAAACAGCTTTGCCACTGGCATCTGCATCCAACTTTACATTGGTTGCCATTGAGGTTTTGATAGGAGAACTTTGATCAAATTTAAACTTTTTCAAAAGATCTAAGGTATACTTTCTTTGATTTATGAAAATACCATTTGAGATTTGTTTAACCTGCAATCCTCAAAAGAAAGTAAGTTCTCCCATCATACTGATTTCATATTTTGATTTCATGAGTAATGAAAAATTCTTGCATAATTGCTCATTAGTAGAACCAAATATTAAGTCATCCACATAAATTTGAACAAGCATAATATCATACTTCACTTTCTTTATTGACAGTGTGGTATCCACTTTACCTCTGGAATACCCATTGCTCATAAGGAAATTAGTAAGAGTGTCATACCAGGCTCTAGGGGTTTGTTTTAGACCATAGAGAGCTTTGTCCAACTTATAGACAAAACCTGGATGATGTTCATTTTCAAAACCTGGAGGCTACTTGACATATACTTCTTCTTGCAGCTTACCATTCAAAAATGCACTCTTCACATCCATTTGAAATACCTTTATGCTCTTATGAGCAGCGTAGGCTAGAAACAAACGAATTGCATCTAGCCTGGCCACAGGAGCAAATGTTTCATCATAGTCGATGCCTTCCTCCTGTCTGTACCCTTGAGCAACTAGTCTTGCCTTTTTCCTTATGACATGACCTTGCTCATCCATCTTGTTCCTGAAAACCCATTTGGTACCAATTATTGTTTTTCCTTTAGGAGCAGGGACCAGCTTCCATACTTTGTTTCTCTCAAATTGATTGAGATCTTCTTGCATGGCAGTGATCCAATTGGCATCTTTGAGTGCTTCATCCACTTTCTTAGGCTCCATCAGGGACACAAAGCTAGAAAACATACAAAAATTTACTAAGCTGTCCCATCTTGTTTGCACCCCTTTGTTGATGTCACTAATTATTTGATCATTTGGGTGACAACTTATCCACTTAGGATCTTGCTTCAATGAGGATTCTCCTGAGTTACTTTCATCTTCAACAGGTCCTGTTGAGCAGCTCTCAAGATTTTCAGACACACTGATATCTTGAGCCCGTTCACTTGTTGAGCATGACTCTCCATTGTTGAACATATAGAAGAGGATCCAGGAAAATCAGCATTGATTGGTTCAGGACATGAAGTTGTAATTATGTCAGTACACTTATTCACACAGGGTGTATCAACATAATCATCATCATGCCCATCATCATTAGCAGGTTCCGCTCTAGATGTAGTGGAAACTTTTGAGTCCTTCTCTTCACTGTTAGAATGCATAAGATCATCAAAGCTGAATTCTTCTGAAACTGATTCAGGAACAGCTTTGGTGGATGCACTCCTAGACTCTTCAAAGGTGACATTGATAGATTCATCTATCACCTTCCTCTTGTTGTTGAATACTCTGTAGGCTTTGGAGATAGCAGAATATCCAACAAACACACCTTCATCAGCTTTAGGTTCAAACTTTGCTAGTTGGCCCCTTTGATTCAGAATGAAGCAGGGACATCCAAACACATGGAAATAGCTAATGTTTGGCCTCCTTCCTTTGAGTAGCTCATAGGGAGTCTTGTTGAACCTTTTCACCACCCAGGACCTATTTTGGGTAAAGCAGGCAGTGTAGAAAGCTTCAGCCCAGAATGATGAAGGTAAACCAGATGCACACAGCATGGTTCTAGCAGCTTTAATGAGGGTTCTGTTTCTCCTTTCAATAACTCTATTTTGTTGTGGATTTCTTACTGCTGAAAAGTATTGTGAGATCCCTCTTTATTCACAGAAGTCCTCAAGAGTACTGTTTCTAAACTCTGTACCATGATCACTTCTAAGCTGCTTTACTTGAGCAAAGTTCAGCATTTCCATCTTTTTCATAAACCCAATGATTTCTCTAGCAGCCTCCCCTTTGCTCTTCAGAAAGATCACCCATGTAAACCTGGAGAACTCATCAACCATTACTAGAGTGTATCTTCTTCCTCCTAGACTTGGCACACTGACTGGTCCAAACAAGTCCATGTGGATTAAGAAGAGTAGAGTATTAATAGAGAAATTATGCTTAGATTTCAAAGATGATTCTCTCTGCTTGCCTTTCTCACAAGCTGTGCAGAGTTGATCCTTAACAAATGTTATAGAGGGCAAACCTGTTACCAACTCTTTCTTACAGAGTTTGTTGATATTCTTGAAGTTCAGGTGTGATAGCCTTTTGTGCCATAACCAGTTTAGGTCTGCATTGGTTCTTGTAAGAAAGCAGGTTTCAGTTGTGGGATCAGCTGATTTCATGTCCACAACATATACACCTTTCTTTCGTTGAGCACACATCACAACTTTGCCTTGGGGATCCAGTATGTAACCCAGGTGCTCATCAAAGTTAACCTTGTAGCCAGCATCACACAGTTGACTTATGCTAACAAGATTATGTTTAAGCCCAACCACATAGGCTACCCTTTTGAACACTGCAGCACCAACTTGAAGAGTTCCATAACCTTCTGTGGATCCCTGTACATTGTCACCAAATGTGACTTTTGGCCCTTTTTCAGGCCTGAGATCACTCAGCGGATCCTTGCAACCTGTTATATGTCCTGAGCAGCCACTGTCCAAGTACCAAACCTGGGATGGTTGTTTGTCCTGCAGAGTGTCATGAGAAAATATTAGTTATTTTTAGGGGAACTCATCATAGGAAAGAGTTCTCCTACTTCATCAACATTTGTTGATGGACTGGTGATATCCACACTATTATTTCCTATTTGAATGGTATCAGTTTGGATACCATTCTCATTGACCATGTTACTTCCAACATTGCTTGTTTTTGCAATGATGGAACTAGCAGAGTCAACAGGCCTCGTGTCCTCAGTTTCAGGACAGTCTTTGGCCATGTATGTCTTCTTCCCACACTTATAGCATTTTCTCTTTTTAGCCTTTTTGGAAGAAGAACTTCAAGCAACATATTCTGAATTGTTTTTTTTTGATTCTGTCCGCAGGTTTAGGAAACTTATTACTATTTTTGGATGAATCAACAGTTTGGGTGGAAGACACAATAGCAACAACTTTGCATGTTTCTTCTTTCTCTTTTTGGGAGGACAGATGTCAAATACAGGAAGCTTGATTGGTTTTTGACCTTCCACAGGTTTGGGAAACTTATTCCCAAGTTTCTCAGGTTGAGCAATGGCTTTGCCTTTGCCCGTACTGAGATGTGATTGATCTTGCCTATCAACATGATCACTGCTTTTGGTTCTGAAAGACTTACCTTCATTTATAACCAATTTTCCACTATGATTTAAAAACTTATTTGAAATCATAGCAGAATTGCTTTCAACATGAGACTTACCCCTGTTGAATGCAGGCTGCTTACCTTTTGAAAACTTTTTCTCAAAATGATTAGCATCAAATGGATTAACAGGTCTCTTACCATCAGCTTTGGACCCAGAGCCTGTTTTTTCAACAGGTTTAGTGTCCACAGCTGCAGTTTAAGCATGTTTTCTTTTCTTCTGCTTGTGTGAATCAGCAGAGCACTTAGCAGGCTGACTAGATGGAGAACATATTCCATCATCAACTTTTGCAGCTTTTTCACACAAGCTGTCAGTATTTGAGGCCTGACAAACCTGTTTGTTGAGACTAGCTTACCATTTACTTTCTGGATGAAAGTGCTGGGAAGCTCACCAAGAGTAGATAAGTCATCTTTCAGATTATTTATCTCAACAATAGAAGCTGCTTTGTCAAGATCCCCTCCAAGATAGGCTTGGATTTGTGCAGGGATCTGTTGACTAATGCAATGGCTGACTTTTTTTGCAGATTGGCACCAAGAGTCAACTATATTTTGAAGCTTTGCATGTTTTACATCTGTCTCTCTCTTTTCTTCCAGTAAAATGGAGTTGATGTGTTTTAATTCTTCAAGCTCAGTTTCCAACTTATGGAAATTGTCCAGTTTACTGGATTTTATCTCGAGATCATTTTTAAGCTTAGAGATTTCTAGTAAAACATTGTGCTTCTCAATAGCAGCTTTTAAGTCAACAAGCATGTATTCAAACAAATTTACTTTTTCATCAGAACTGTAAGCCATAAAGTCTTGTACCTTGTATATCATTGTGGGTTTCCAGTTCTCTAAGTTGCTGAAGGCTTCACCTTCAGCCAAATCCTATTGGAAGTTGCTGGTTGATGGGACGTCAGTGTTGGCCATCAGACAGTTTTTGTCTTCTTCATCTGAGGATGAATCAGACTCCTCCCAATCACATGTCTCAGCCATGAGCCCCTTTTTCTTGTTGGAAGCCACTGAGTTTTCCAACTTTTTCAGCTTAGCCATGGCCATAAGGTAACTTAACCCTGTAGCCATCATCCCTGTTAGTCTTGAATGGTTTGGATGACTAACCAACAGCTTTTGACACACAGTCAGCAGCTATATGGCCAGTCTTGCCACATTTGAAGCACTCAGCCTTAGATTTATCAAATGCGTTCTTTTTGACAGCATTTGAGTTCCCCTGCAGCATTCTTCTTCCAAACCTTTTCTTGTTGAACGTTTTGACAAGCATTGCAATCATTTGCTCATCATCAAGTTTAGCAAGATCTGCACTGTCTTCCTCATTAGACATTTCTTCCCTTTCATCATCAGCCTGTTGATCAGGTTGTGTGAACACATCACATACCTGACTAACAGGTTGTCTCACGATGGCCACTAAGGCAGCACCTGCCTTAGACATTTCCAAGGCATTTCTTTACTGTTGCCTTGACTGCTCATCATTCAGTAAGGATCCATATAAGTTTACAAGATCCATACCTTTGATGGTGCCTGAATTTCTCAAGATGGTAGAAAAGTAGTTCCACTCTTTAGGCATGATGTCCAAAAACTTGTTCACCAGAGTCAGGCTGTCCTTTGTGATCCCAACATCTTTGAGATCATTAATAAGAGCAGTAAACCTGGTGTAGGTTTCTGTGAGAGACTCCTTTGGTTTTGCAAAAAAGAGTACATACTGTCTAACAAGATTATTGATCCTGTAATCCAGTGTGATTGTGGGACCATCATAGACGATACACAAAGTATCCCACATCTCCTTTGCAGTCTTCATCTTCTAAACCTGTTTGAACACATCATCAGGAAGAGAAATGACCAGGTTATTCCTGGCCTTAGCATCCAGAGCAACCAGTTTTTTTTGTCTTCATCAGACCCTTGAGCTTTGGCCTTCTCAAAGGTTCTGATATCAGGGGAAGCTCCTTCAACAGCAGGAGTGATACTAGTAACAGAAGTTGGCACATATGGCCCTTCCATTACTATCTCTGGCAGTTGTACATCCAGATTCTCTAAGTAGAGCATCATTCTGCACTTCCAACCAGAGAAGTTCTGATGATTAAACTTGGGGGGTTTGGCCATTGACCCATTGTCATAGTAAGAGGAGGAACTTGCAGCGCTGTTGTCCATGGAAAAGTAGGGAGAATGAGAGATCTAGAGTTGACACACACTCTATCTGCTCTGATACCAATTGTAGGTCCCAAAAGGTTTTCCTAGTGTATTGTTCTAAGCTGTAGAGGGGGGGTGAATACACCTATTTAAAAACTCAACACTCTTTTCTCAATGTTTGTGTATATTATCAACAGGTGTTAATTACAAACAAGCTTGACTGAAGAAAGGTTCAAGCTGAGATGACAGATAGAACAGTTGTTCAACTAATCTAAGACACACTCAGACTAGATACAATGACTACACTCACTTAGATGCACTCACTGATTTTACAAGACACAGATGGACAGCTTGAGTATAAAATGCTTAGACACACGTACTGTTATATTCAAGCAGACTTGCATGCATGAAAAACACACTTTAATGCACGATCTGATATTCCACTCTTGGTTAATTGTTTTTCAGAATCCTTTGAAGCTTCCTTTTATACTCTCACTGAGAATCTCAGCTTCTTCATTGGACGGTGAGATAGCGGAATGTCTTTCCAAAAAGACAAGAAACCTTTTCTGCACATGCTGATAAAGTAGATTTGTCTTCATATGGCGGAATCTTTGTGTTTTTCTTTTTGTCACTGTTGCATAAGGCTTTAACCAAAAGAGGAGTGTCAACTTTGGATCTTTCTTCTTTTGCTAAGGCCATTTTGATATAACAAAAGGTCTTCCACCCTTTTCAAATATCCGTTTGTCTTCATGTAATAGAACAACGTAGGCAGGCAGTGCAGTTTCTATTTTCCACTTTGTCTTTGACTTGTAAACTGATCTTGTAGCCAAAAACAATACATGAGGACTTGGAAACATATTCCGTAAAGTGTTTAGCCTGTTCCCAAAGAACAAAATACCTGTAAACTGTCTAAGCTGCTCAACAGAATAGAACAGTGTAGACAGTTTATGTCCAGCCTGTTCAGCAGACAGAACTGTTTGGACAATCTGCCTTTGTTGCAACACGTGCAACAGGGTAAACAGCTTTGGCTGTTATTGCAAATCACTTTTCAGGTTTCAATAAGGCATAAACTGGCCTTAAATTATACCTTCAAGTGCATCAAACAGGTTTGATTAAAATCTCCCCCTAAGATGTAGAGCAGGTTTGACTGAGGCCTTTTTGTGCCTAACAAAGTACATCATCTACTTTCTTTGGCTCCATTAGGGACACAAAACTAATAAACATAAGTTTTCTCATCTTGTTTGCACACCTTTGTTAATTTCACTATTTATTTGATCATTGGGGTGACACCTGATCCACTTAGGATCATGCTTCAATGAAGATTCTTCTGAATTCAGCTTCATTCTCATCAGGTCTTACTAAGCATCTTTCAAGATTTTCAGACACACTGACTTCTTGAGCCTGTTCACTTGTTGAGGATGAGCCATTATTATTGAACACGTCAACTGAGGACTCAAGAAAATCAGCATTGATTGGTTCTGGACATGGTATTTTGATTATATCAGTACACTTATTCACACAGGGTATACAAACGTAATCATCATCATGTCCATTGTGGTTAACAGGTTCCACTCTGAATGATGTGGAAGCTTTTGAGTCTTTTCCTTAGCATTGGAATGCATAAGATCATCAAAACTGAAATCTCCTGAAACTGATTCAGGAACAACTTTGGTAGAAGCATTCTTGGACTCCACAAAGGTGACATTGATAGATTCATCTATCACTTTTCTTTTGTAGTTGTATACTCTGTAGGCTTTGGAAATTGATGGGTATCCAACAAACACACCTTCATCAGCTTTGAGTTCAAGTTTGGCCAGCTGATCCCTTTGTTTCAATATGAAACAAGGACATCCAAACACATGGAAATAGCTTATATTTGGCTTTCTCCCTTTGATTAATTCATAGGGAGTCTTATTGAACCTTTACACCACTAATGATCTGTTTTGAGTGAAGCATTCTGTATTAACAGCTTCAGCCCATAATGATGAAGGCAAACCTAATGCACACAGCAATGTTCTAGCAGCTTCTATGAGGGTTCTGTTCCTCCTTTCAGCAACTCCGGTTTGTTGTGGAGTTCTCACAGCTGAAGAGTTTTGAGAGATCACTCTTTCTTCATAGAAGTCCTCAAGAGTACTGTTTCTATATTCAATACCATGATTAATTCTAAGCTGCTTGACTTGGGCAGAGTTCAGAACTTCCATCTTCTTGATAAACCCAATAATTTCTCTGGCAGCTTCTCCTTTGGTCTTTAAGAAGATCACCCAAGTGTACCGGGAGAACTCATCGACCATTACTACAGTGTATCTTCTGCCTCCTAGACTTGAGACTGACAGGTTCAAACAAGTCCATGTGGATTAAGAAGAGAGGTGTGTCAATAGAAAAAATTATATTTAGATTTAAAAAATGATTTTCTTTGCTTACCCTTCTCACAAGCTGTGCAGAGTTTATCCTTAACATAAGTTATAGAAGGCAAACCTGTTACCAACTCTTTCTTACAGAGTTTGTTAATATTCTTGAAGTTCAGGTATGATAGCCTTTTCTCCCACAACCAGTTGAGCTCTGCATTGCTTCTTGAGATGAAACAGGTTTCAGTTGTTGGATTAGCAATTTCATATCTATAACATATACATCGTTCTTTCTTTCTACACACAACACAACTTTGCCTTGGGGAATCCAGTATGTACCCCGGTTTCTCATCAAAGTTAACCTTGTAGCCAGCATCACATAGTTTACTAATGCTAACTAGGTTATGTTTCAGCACAGACACATAGGCTACTCTGTTGAATATTGCACCACCAGCATGGAGAGTTCCATATCCTTCTATGGATCCCTCTACATTGTCATCAAATGTGACCTTTGGGCCTTTTTCAGGCTTGAGATAGCTCAACAAATCTTTACCACCTGTCATGTGGCTAGAGCAGCCACTATTTAAGTACCAAACATGGGTTGGTTGTTTAGCCTGCAGAGTGACATGGGGAAAAATTAGTTTTTAGGGGAACTCGTCAAAAGGATGAGTTCTCCTTCATCATCAACATTTGTTGATGGACCACTGAGATCTACACTAATATTTTCAATTTGTATTGTATCAGCTGAGATACTCTCCTCATTGACAAGGTTACTTCCAACGCTGCTGGATTTTGCAATGTTAGAGCTAACAATGTCAGCAGGCCATATGTCCTCACTTTCAGGTTGGTCCTTGGCCATGTGAGTCTTCTTTCCACATTTATAGCATTTTCTCTTTTTGGATTTTTTTTGAAAAAAGAGCCGCAGAAACACATTCTGGAATATCTTTGTTAGACTTATCAACGGGTTTAGCAAACTTATCACTAGTTTTAGAGGAGTCAACAGGTTTTGTGGTAGGTTCAACAGCAACAGCTTTGCCTGTTTTCTCTTTCCTCTTTTTAGGAGGACATATGTCAAATACAGAAAGCTTAACTGTTTGTGCGTTGACAGCTTTTGCCAAACCTGTCCAATAGACTAGGATAGCTTGGGCAATCTGCCTAAGTTACAACTAATGTAACAGGGTGAGTAGCTTTGGACTTATACTGCAAATCACTTTTCAAGTTTCAATAATGCATTAAGAGACCTTAAATTATACCATTAACTGTATCAAACAGATTTGATTAATAATTCCCCCCTATGATATAAAACAGGTATGATTGAGACCTTTTTGTGCCAAACATATAGTGTATATATATTATGTTATGTTTCATTTATGAATGTTATGGTTCGTATTTTCATCAGTGTTTTATGTTTCATTTATGAATAATTCTAATCATCATCGTCATCGCCACCATCATCATCATGTGTGTGTATATAAACAAATAAATACTTTTAAATAGTAGATATCGTAATTCATATAATTAAACACAAATAATGATTGTCATTATGCTTAAAATAATAATTAATTTGTGTATGTGTGTGTATAGAAACAAATAAAATAAATTCATATATACATAACAATAAAATTGTGTGCGTCTATTGTAATAGGATATGATGATGATGATGTTTACAATATTAAAACTCGCAAGGAAAAACAATCATATAATAATCACAAGAAATATAATTAGAATTGTAATATTATAAATAATCATATATATACACAATAATAAAAACTATTATCAAAAGTAAAATATTTATAATTGTAAGTAGTAATAATTGACTGATTATAAAAATTATAGAGTTATCAAAGGAAAATAATATATAACATAAAAATAATAAATGTAATAATCAATTGTTATTAAACAATAAGACCAATAATAATTTACAATAAATATAAAAAGAATTATTTAATCATTAATAATTAAAACATTTAATTCAATTTATAATGTTTAAATAATTGTAGCAATTTAAATAATAATATAAATCCTTATATTTATAATCACACTAATCTTATTTTATATATTTACAAAAGTTTTTGGGACCATTTTTGTTATAATGAAAGGTATTGTTGACCAAAAGTGTTATTTAAAATAGTGCAAATTCGTCATTTTAAATTAATTAACTTTAAAAGGTTAATTTAGGAACTATTAATGTAATTAAATTCTTTTAGGGGTGTGAATCAAAATTTCATATATAGCACAAGAATCATTTATGTAATTTACTCTTAGTAATTTTTTTTAAAAAGTAATCATTACGAATTTCTTGGAAAAGGAGAAAAAAAATTGGTAACATAAAGGTTAGTTTTCACCTTTTGTAACCTAATGCATTAAAATATTATTAAAATGTACAAATCACGAAAATTGTGGGCATCACGTAAATATGGTAAGTAAATGGTGGGTATTTTGGTTAGATGAATTTTTTTTTTGTAAAATTTGAAACCCGAGTTACAATTTTAGGTATTTTTGTAACTATCCCTATAATTTAACCAATAATTACAAATGAAAAAAGAATGATTATAACGTATTTTGATCATGTCCCGCTCTACCGATATATGACACAACGTGGATAAAATAAATCACGTAACTTCTAATTATTGAGAATATTATTCACTATCATTTAAAGTAGTTTTTAATCTTCAGTATTTGAAGTGTGTATTTTTATTGTATCTTCGTACTTTTTTTAGGGCAAATTACCAAAAAAAGGTTATATAAGTTCAACAATTGACAATAAAAAATTTAAAATTTTTTAGGTCAAGAACAATAACATAAAATTAAAATTTGACAAAAACAGGTATTGATAACTAATTAAAACGGTAAATTTTATATTTTATGCTCTCTTTTTTGGTAAAGCAATAATATTTTAGTATATATTTTTTGGCCTAAAAATTTAATTTCATATCATTTCTTAGCCAAAATAAAATTTTACATTATCTTTTTCGCAAAATAATTTTTACAATATATTTACTATCAAATTTTATATTTTTGATTACCTTTCTTGGTAATTTTCCTTTTGTTTACAACAAAATTAAAGCTTTTATTTAGCTAACAACATCCTAGCTAGATCGAACAAAACTGTTGTAATTCATTTCCCAGAATTAATCAGCACATGTGAATGATTTCAGCAATATTCTTATACAAACAGAATAATCAACACTCAATGATTGCAAGAATAATGAAGAACAAAAAGACAGAGAGAATATGGAAAAGGTGGCTGTTGTATTTATTAGAATGACCGTGTGTGTGGGTAATCTTAGCTGGGGTTTCCCCTTACATCATTTAATTGAAGTTTCATTAAATTACAACCAAGTCCATTGACTTCTATTACAACTAATATTGAAAGACAAGAATAAATTACTAGGAAATAAACAAAAATAACTATTGCAAAATAAATTCACAAGATCGAAATTTAATATCTAACAATATCCCCCTTTTCGATCACTGTGGACGATTACAGGCTTCTTCAACATGTTCCCTGAGGCCAAGGACAATTTCAAATAACCGAGTCACTTGCCTAATATGTAGCCTGTCATTCAGAAGTTCAATTGCGCAGAGCATGTCTTGTATTTCTTTTGGTTTTCTTTTAAGTTCAGGGATTGTCTGAGCGTCGTCTTCTTGTAGTCTACTGTTAAGCTCGGCTCTGACTAATTTGATTGTACCATCTGAATAGCAAGGCAAGTCCTCTATGCGCATGAACCTCCATAGGGTGAGCTCGCTTGAAGCTGGGGCGCGTCTGCTGGTATCGTATATAAGATCACACAGCTGCTTTTAGGAGCGATCTGTTCATCCAACTCTTCAGAAATATGATCCCTTGCTGTCACCCTATCAAAACCTTGTAAACTGGAAAGTGATTATGGATAAAGATGTCAGGATCTAAAACTAAATAACCAAGACTAACTGATTTGAATTTATCAGAGTATAAATCAATAATCTTGCTTTGAATCAAAGTTTAATTAAGAAGTTTGCGGAATAACACTTAATTATTTTAACAAAAACTTTCAGAATCAATAATGCATAACACACAAGAAGTAATCAAGACGGTTTGTATTGCTGAATTCAATGATTACAATCACCTCTAATCTGTTTGATTAGACGAAGAACACAGACTGTTCTTAGGGTTTTACAACCTTAGAGGCTTATAAAAACTTAATCAACAAAGCAATTACAGACTCAAATATGCAGAAAATTCCTGTACAATAGAAAGGCCTATTCTATGTATTTATATTGCTTCTTGATATGTTTCCTTGACGAACCATGACTTCTCTGATAGTAGATATGCTGGAATCTTTGAATATATATCTTTTCCTGAAAATCAGCACTTTCTGTTTATGAAACTGTTGAGCAGCTTGAATCACTTGACAGCATGAACAGAGCAGCTCGAGTTGATTTACTCTGGCAGCTTGAACTTTTACACTGGCAGCTCGAGTTTCTTCAACTAGCAGCATGAACTTTGGATTTACATAAAAACTCTACTAACAGTTTGAGAAGTCTAACTAACAGCTTGAACCTACTTAAACTATTTCCCAACAATCTCCCCCTAACTTAAATTCTTTACACAAGACTTTAAGTTCTTTACAAAAATGGAAATGAATAATTAAACTGTTATTTACAAACCAAGGCTTTCAAAAACTTATAACTGTGCAAGTTTATGATCTACAGCCTTCAAAAATTCTTTGTTCATATCATCTCTATCACAAGATACCCTAACAGATTTTATCTGAATAAGCATATCTTTTGGTAAATCATAAAATTCGAGACTGAAGAATATACCAGACCCATCTGAGAATTTGATTCTGTATGTCCTTGACTTGACAAACAAATCAACTTGCTTGACCTTTGTCCCTTTCTTCTCAGCATCCTCTATCTCATTTCTTGCAGATTCAGGGTCAACAATTGATTTTAGATCTTTGATAATTTGCTTCACTTGTGGTAGAGTAGATCTAACTTGAGTCACAGACCCTATATTATGCATCTTTGTTAGCTCATCTCTGGTCAACTTCTGAACCATTTTCCAGAATGTATCAAATTCTTCTTCTGGTCCAGACTCTCTTCTTACAACAAACTTAACTCTTAAGTCACGATCGTCCAGTGACTTGGCATACCAATAGTTGATCAGAGGCTTTGTAAAGTCATGTTGATCAATCAACTTCTCTATCTCCATAGCCTTCTGCAGTTGTTGGTCAAACAGCACTCTTTTAACTTGATATAGCTTTGCTTGAGAGGATGGCTCAGATGTAGGAGTAGAAGCAACAGCTTGATCAGTAGGAGCAGGAGCACTAGCAGCAGCTTCAGTTTGAACTGATTTCTTTGATGGTTGGACTTCTTGGGAGACTTTTGTTCTCTTTCTTTTCTCCATTTCTTTGTCATGAATCTCCTGCAGCTTTTCAGTAGTCATGGACTGAGCCATTTTCTTTGGAATACCTGCTGCAAAGGCAAAATTGATTAGAAATCTTCTGTGCTCAGCCTTGGAGTGCCCTGTTGGCAGCTTCCTCTTCTTTTCTCCTTGTTTACCCACAAACCCCTTTAGGTAATCACCTAAGGTCTCATCATCATCTATTGGGGGCTGGGCTTGCTGATCTAATTCTTTGTCCAGTTCTTCTGCTAATTTCTTGGCAACTTCAGCATCAAAGGCAATCTGGGCTTCTTTGGAGGAAAATTTGTGCTTTGGAGACTCAATAAGAATGCCCTTGCCCTTGTCTTTTGCAGAAGAGGATGTTGCTTGGACTGTACTGGATGGAGCTTGAACCCTTTCTCTTATAACAACTCCAGTTGCTTTTGGGGCAGCAGCTTGAGTTTCTAGGCTAACAGCTTAAGAAGCTGTTGGGACTGCTAGCCTAGAAGATGGAGCTGTTGAGGCTGCTTGGACTGATGTTGTTAGAGCTGCTTGGACTGATTCAGGAACATCCTAATTCTCCCCCTTTTTGGAAGCATTGGTTTGGTCAGGAGGACCTACAACCTTTGCCCCCTTGGGTTTGAATCAACTGCTCTAGTTTCATGATCTTATTTCCACAGAGGGTAAACCCTTTGTGTAGATAATCCATTCTTTTATTTTGAGCTGCCTCTGCCTGCTTGAGTGCAAATATCTGAGCTCCCTGTGCAACAATGATGGACATTTGGTATTCCAACATAGCTACAACATGTTTCAGTTTTGGATCCGTTAACAGCATGAGTTGCAGACTAGTCTCAATATCAGAAAACACCTGTGGTGCCTGTGATCTATCACTGACATTAATACCAGAAGTAGTAACTTCTGGGCCCCTCTGGTCTTGGTTCTGGGGACTTCCAGCTTGTGTTTGCACACTGGCTGTTGCCATGAGTGTGGTCTTAGAGATGTTGGCACTGTCCTGTGCCTCGTTTGCAGAAACAGCAGTAGTGCCAGCCACAGAACCCATATGAACAGTCTCTGAAGAGATGTTCACCTCCTGAGTGAGGATGGGAGTTTCCTCAATTGGTTCCCTTTGGATATTTTGTGCAGAAGTGTCCTCCTGCACAGGGATATATGGCTCTAGTCTGAGGGAGGAGGAGGAAGGAGCTCCTGGTCCCCTTTTCCTTTTATATAGAAATTTTAGTGGGCGTGTTGGCTGTACAAAAGGATCAGAAGGAAGTTGTGTATCATGAGGAGTGGGTTGGGGTCCTGGGGTTGTAGCAGTGATGTTAGGCTAAGCCTGCTCAGGACCCTCTCCTCTGTTTCTTGGAATGATGTTAATCATTGTAGACGACAATGGAACATCAACGCTCAAAAAATTTGCACTTTGTTTCAAAAGTCTCTTTATAGAGGATAGTGAGTGCCTGTGAGAAACATGTATCCTTTTGTGTAATTGAGAAGTGGTGCAAGTGTGTGCAATGATTTCTGCCAAAAATCTGGGATACATCAAGAATTTCCCACTCTTTAGGGAATGATGCCTTAACATCCCCTGAAAAATAATGTTAGAAAAATTGAACCGTTGGCCTGTTGAAAAGCACACTAAGGCAGTGGCAATATTAGAAGAAAATTCTGACCAACCAGTTCTTTTGGGTCTCATACACTGCTGAATAATATGTACAAGGTATTTCCATTTAGGAGAAAAATGGGCTTTTAAGAAAGTAAAAGAATCAGCAGGACCCCTATAGCCGATATCATAAAGACCAGTATGTAAAACATCAAGGGATAGGTCTGTTATACCTGTGGCATCTTGAAGATGCAAATGGCGCCAAATGGATTCCTCAGTAATGGTGATGGGAGTGCCATCAATCTTGGATATAATAGAAGGAGTTCCATTGGTGGATTGAACAGTGGCATGATTCCAGAATTGTTCTATATGCGATATGTATATGGTGGGGTTTATATTGAGGGCATGATGGATATGGGAGTGACGAAGAAAGTCCATCATGTCATGGAACGGTTGAAGGTCTGAATGCTTTAGAGTGTAGGGAAGACAGTTGTGTTCCTTAACAAACTCCATTGAAGATCAAACAAGGGTTTAGGGTTTGCAAAGAAGTGTGTGTGAATCGTTCAGAGGGAAGAGAAAGGCCGTGGAAGAAAGTTTGTAACTGGTAGTTACAACTGAACGAAACTGGGACCTTTAAAGGTTTTGAAAAAGGTTGGGTCCCGCGCACACACATTTTAAAAAAAAAATTACCTAACTACCCTGCACACTTTGACAGATCAAGTGAATAACTAGCAGTCCGAGAAAATGAACTAGCAGCTTGAGAAAATACTCAAGCTGTTAGTTGGAAAGTATGCATCTTTTTAATGGAACAGTGACTCCCCCTTAAATAAGCATACTAGTTAGATAATAATGAAAACAAATTAATCCATGTTTACCATACCAATATTTGATACCAGGAAAGTGAACCTTCCTACATCAAAAGGTTTTGTAAATAGATCAGCTAACTGATCATCAATATGTATTTTGGTAACTTGGATTAACTTCTTTTCATTACAATCTCTGATAAAGTGAAATCTGATTTCTATATGCTTGGTTTTTGGGAATTTCACTGGATTTTGCACAATGCTGATTGCACTTGAATTGTCAATATTAATAGGAGTGGATAAGAAATTCATACCATAGTCTCTTAGCTGATTTTGGATCCACATTACCTGTGAGCAGCAGCTTGCAGCTGCTACATATTCTGCTTCAGTGGAAGATGTGGACACAGTTGTTTGCTTTTTGCATTGCCAAGAGACCAGTCTTGCTCCTAAGTATTGACATCCACCAGTTGTGGATTTTCTGTCAATGTTGCATCCACCATAGTCACTGTCAGAATAAGCAGTTAGTACAAGGGGAGAGTCTTTAGGATACCATAGGCCTAAGTGTGGTTGGCCTTTAAGATATCTAAAGATTCTCTTAACAGCAACCAAGTGAGAATCCTTTGGAGAGCATTGAAACCTAGCACACACACAGACAGCAAACATAATATCAGGTCTGGAAGATGTTAGATACATAAGAGATCCTATAAGAGATCTGTATAAATGAATATCCACATTTGTGCCATCTTTGTCTGTATGAAGCTGCTTGTGAGGATCCATTGGAGTGCTTGCAGCTTTGGTGTCTTGATACCCAAACTTGTCCAGTATGTCTTTCACATACTTTGATTGGCTTATGAAGAGCCCAGTGGGCTTCTGCTTGACTTGTAATCCCAGAAAGAAAGTGAGTTCTCCCATTGAACTCATTTGAAACTTTTTGTGCATTAAAGCTTCAAATTCTTTGCACAGACAGTCATTTGTTGAGCCAAAGATAATATCATCAACATAGATTTGGACAAGTAGAATCTCATCTTTGATAGACTTAGTGGAAAGTGTTTTGTCCAGAGTGCCTCTCTTGAATCCATTCAGTAGAAGATAGGATGACAGAGTGTCATACCATGCTCTGGGGGCTTGATGGAGACCATAGAGAGCCTTGTCTAGCTTGTAAACCCTGTATGGATACTTGTAGTCTTCAAAACCAGGAGGTTGACACACATATACCTCCTCTTCAATTGTTCCATACAGAAAAGCAGACTTCACATCCATTTGATACACTTTAAAACCTTTGAAGCTTGCATAGGCCAAAAATAGTCTGATGGCTTCAATTCTTGCTACTGGAGCAAATACATCATCATAATCTATGCCTTCTTCTTGAGTGTAACCTTGTGCTACTAGCCTTGCTTTATTCTTGATGACTATCCCTCTCTCATCTTTCTTGTTTCTGAACACCCATCTTGTACCAATTGCTCTTTCCTTTAGGAAGATCCACCAGAGTCCATACATTCTGAATCTTGAAATGTAGAAGCTCTTCTTGCATAGCCTCAATCCAGGATGAATCTTTTAATGCTTCTGATGCCTTTTTAGGTTCCAGTTGAGACATGAAACAGGCATTTTCAAAAGCAGCTAGACTGAATTCAGGAACTGCTTGTTCAGCAGCAGCAGGCTCATTTTGAACCATTTTCCTTGTTTGTACAGGAGTGCTTGGATCACCCAGTATTTGATTGAGAGGATGATACTTGTGAACTCTTAGTGTAGGCTCTCTTTCTGTCTGAAAAGAGGATCCAAGATTTGTATCATCTCCATCAGGACCAGTGAATGATTCAGTTTCTGGAACAGCATGACTTGAATCTGGGACTGTTGCCCTTTGTGTTGGAGCTGGTCTCTCAGGACTTGGGAGTGGCACTTTAGTGTCTGGATTTGTATCCTGTGAAGCATTCAGAACCCCAGGAGGGTCACATGACAGAAGAGGAAGAGTGACGTATTCATCCCATGTGGTTGAATCTGCAGCAGTTAGAAACTTTGTGCCAACAGCTTGAGAATTTGTATGGGCAGCATGAGAATTTGTGTTGGCAGCTTCAAACCTGTATGCATCAGCTTCTGCAGTATACTCAACAAAGCTCAGAGAATTTGTTAGTGAATCCAAGTCAAACAACCAATCAGGACCAGTGCCTTTGATATTTGCAGTATTCTCATTAAATTCAACATTGGCACTTTCTTCAATGGTTTTAGACACACTGTTATATACTCTATAGGCTTTGCTTTGATTTGAGTATCCTACAAAGAATCCTTCTTCAGCCTTACTTTCAAATTTTCCTAAGTGAGTCTTAGTGTGAAGAATAGTACATGGACATCCAAAAGGCTTGAAGAAAGCTATTAGGGGACTTCTGTTATGGAATAACTCATAGGGAGTTTTCCCTTGTGATTGGACAACTTGAACCCTATTCAGAACATAACAGGCTGTATTGACAGCTTCTGCCCAGAAAATTATTGGCAGATTTGAATCAGCTAACATTGTTCTAGCAGCCTCAATTAATGTTCTGTTCTTTCTTTCAGCTACACCATTTTGCTGTGGTGTTCTTGGTGCACTATATTGTCTAGCGATGCCTTTGGACTCACAGAAACTGTTTAGAATGTGATTTTTAAATTCTGTTCCATTGTCTGATCTTATCACCTTAACTTTTGAGTTGGATTGGTTTTCTATCTTAAGGATAAAAGACTTAACTAGCTCAGCAGTTTCATCTTTGGACCTAAGAAAGTAAACCCAAGTAAATCTTGTGAAATCATCAACAATAACTAAACAGTAAGCCCTTTTATTCAAACTCAAAACAGATGTTGGACCAAATAGATCCATATGAAGCAACTGAAGAACAGATGAGATTGAATTTACTTCTTTGGCCTTATGAGAAGTTTTGTGTTGCTTGCCTTTAAGACATGCTACACAATGATCATCACAAATGAACTCCTTTTGTGGTAAGCCTCTTACCAGATTCTTTTTGACTAAAACATTCATGGACTTGAAGTTCATGTGACACATCCTTCTATGCCAAAGAGCAGACTCATTTGATGATGCTTTGGATATCAAACAGCTTAAAGTATTTGATTTAGATAACAGATCTGTGTCCAGACAGTAAACATTATCCTTTCTTGGTGTTCTTAGTAAAACAAGATTTTCAGGAATTTTGAAATCGTTTGAAAGGACAATACACTCAGAATCTGTAAACAGAACAATGTTTTGTTTGTCACAGATTTGAGAGACACTTAATAAATTGTACTTAAGCTGTTCAACATACAAAACATCATGGAATTTCATGTTGCCTGCATTCACAGTACCTTTACCTGTAACCTTACCTCCTTTTGAGTTGCCTCCAAATGCAACAAATCCTCCATCAAAGCCTTTGAAATTTGACAAGCACTCAGAATTGCCTGTCATGTGCCTAGAGCATCCACTGTCCAAATGCCATCTTGTTTTATGAGGAGACCTGTGGTTGCCCTGCACAAATAACAGCTCAGTCAGTAGTGGAGTAAACCCAAACCAAATTGGTTTTGGGTTGGCCTTGCATATTGACATAACTAAACACTGTTTTTGACTTTTTATATTTTGTGAGATCTACTGATGGAGTTTTTGGAGAGTATTTAGTGAGGATATGAGGTATCCATTTATTTTGATCATCTTTTCTTCTAACAGTCTCAGATGATTCACTAGCAGTTCCAGAATGATGCTTAACAGTCTGATCTGTGATTTTAGTGCTAACAGCTTCAGATTTTGCACTAACAGCTTCAGAATTTGGCGTAGCAGTTTGATCTTTTGCATCAGCAGTTTGATCTGAGAATCTGTCCTTGACACACCATATTTGTTTAAAACTTGATTTAGGCTTTGCCAAAACTTGTTTTTGATGTGTGGACTGTTTTTTATTAACTTTTGAAAGCCTGTGATCAACTGTTTTCTTTGGAACTGATGTGGAAGGTTTCACCTTTGAATGTTTTGGCTGAGTAGGATTTGATTTTGATTCATTCACAGTCTGTTTTGCAACAGCTGGTTTATAAAAACAATCCTTGGCCAAGTGATTCTTCCTACCACAGTGAAAACACCTTTTGACAGTTTGAATTGGAGAACCAGATTTATCTGACAATTTCTGGTTCTTGTTCCTCTGATTTCCCCTTACCTGCTGTTGTTTGGGAAACTTTTGAACACCATGCTTTTGACATGTGCAGACTGGAACATTCTTACCTTTTGTATTATTTTTTGAGGAAGATGCAGTGTTACAGTTAGAAAGTACAGAAACTTGTGGAGTAGCATTGCATACACTCATCTTCTATTTTCCTTTCTTACTAGGAGCTTGGATCTCTATGGGTGCACTCATTGTTTTGTGGTCTTTCTCAACTGCTATACACTCACAGTATCCTTTTTGAATCTGATCTTCTTTTGATTCAGGACTGTTATCAAGGATAGGATCTACAATAGTCATAGACTCATCTAGTGGTTCATTGATAAGTCTATCAGCAACCTCACTCATTGGATGAATGTACTTGTTGTTGTATGGAGGTGGAGTAGCCCTGTATCCTATGCCTTCTTTGGGATTAACCTGAGATTTTACCCTATCTTTAAATTGGACTTCCATTAGGTGTTCCAGCTTTTGATTTGCCAACTTAAAGTTACCTAGATCTATGTTAACAGATTCTAGTTTCTTATTAGCCTCTAACACCTTTTGTTCAGTTTCTTCTACCTTTTTATTCAGAGATTCTATTTTCTTATTTAGCTCCTTTTTCTCCCACTCATGATATGTTCTATCATATCCCATTTGAATCTCATTATCCTTATAATCATTGATCTGTTTTTCCAGATCTTCTATGGCTTGCATGTATTCATATCTCCTTTCTTCCATCTTAGCTAGAGTTTTGCACATGCTCTCATTATGATCTCTGTACTTTTTAACCATATTTTTGCATGATTGAGAGCAGAGTTTAGAATTTACCTCAGATGGCAGTTCAGTGGAAGAGACATTTGATGTTTCTGCCATTAGAGCTTGATTTTGATATTCTTCCTCTGTCTGATCACTCCAGTCAAACACATTGTCTTCTTGGGAGACAAGTGCTGTTGAAGATGATGTCTGATTGGACTGTGAAGTCCTTGATGGCTGTTGACCTTGAGATCTACATTCTCTGGCAAAGTGACCAAGCTTATGACATTTATAGCATTCAACTTTTGATTTATCAAAAGCTGGTTTGCCTTCTGTTCTGGCTTGAAAGTTGGTCCTTCCAGTTCTTTTAAGAAATCTTTTGGCCCTCATGGTCAGCATTGCATGTTGCCACTTTAAATCCATCTCTTCAAGATCATCTGGATGAATTTGTTCCAAGTCCTCAACATTTAGAGCAAATAGTCCATCATTGGCAACAAAGGCCTCATAGTGAATTTCAGCAGAATTGCCATCACCACCTGAAAAGGCATCACTGCTATTAGATTTATCAGAAGACAGAAGAGCAGTATTATGATTATAAGAAAAAGATTTCTTTTTAGCATCAATCTCAGTTTCAAACACTCTCAAACTGTTGTACAGATCATCCAGTTCTATCTCATCAAGAGTGTCTTTTGTTCTCCATTGGGCAGCATACACTGTCCATTCTTCTCCAAGAGATCTGAGAAACTTTCTGTTGACTTCATCTTGATCCAGGCTGACTTTTGCACTTTCTAATTCACTTATCAGTTTGTTGAACCTGTCAAAGATTTGAGTAAGGTTTTCATTCTTGCCACCAGAAAAGTTCTCATACTGCTGTTTCAAAAGATCCTTTTGATTTCTCTTAGTACTGGCATTACCAGCAAATCTTTTCTCTAAATCATTCCAAAGAGAATGAGCAGTATAAAACTTTTTGAACTGATGTTGATAAGCATTAGGAATGGCTATTTGTAAAAGTGTAAGAGCTTTTACTTCATTCATTCTAGCCTTCCTTTCAAGTTCAGTTTTTGGAGGGGTTTTGACTGGTTTTCCCTCATCATCAAGTTCTGGATCAACTACAGGAGGAAATTCAACAGCTTCCCATATGGCATAGTCAATAAATTGGATATGCTGTTGGATCCTGAGTTTCCACATTTCAAACTCAGTGGGCTTGAGCATAGGCACTTTGAGTCCCTGCCCAGATCCACTGCTGTTATTTTCAAATTCCATAGCAAAAAGACTAAAAATTTAAAGAAAGTTTTCGACTTTGAAAAACAAAGAACAACCTGTCTCTGATACCACTTGTCAGGATCTAAAACTAAATAACCAAGACTAACTGATTTAATTTATCAGAGTATAAATCAATAATCTTGCTTTGAATCAAAGTTTAATTAAGAAGTTTGCGGAATAACACTTAATTATTTTAACAAAAACTTTCAGAATCAATAATGCATAACACACAAGAAGTAATCAAGACTGTTTGTATTGCTGAATTCAATGATTACAATCACCTCTAATCTGTTTGATTAGACGAAGAACACAGACTGTTCTTAGGGTTTTACAACCTTAGAGGCTTATAAAAACTTAATCAACAAAGCAATTACAGACTCAAATATGCAGAAAATTCCTGTACAATAGAAAGACCTATTCTATGTATTTATATTGCTTCTTGATATGTTTCCTTGACGAACCATGACTTCTCTGATAGTAGATATGCTGGAATCTTTGAATATATATCTTTTCCTGAAAATCAGCACTTTCTGTTTATGAAACTGTTGAGCAGCTTGAATCACTTGATAGCATGAATAGAGCAGCTCGAGTTGATTTACTCTGGCAGCTTGAACTTTTACACTGGCAGCTCGAGTTTCTTCAACTAGCAGCATGAACTTTGGATTTACATACAAACTCTACTAACAGTTTGAGAAGTCTAACTAACAGCTTGAACCTACTTAAACTATTTCCCAACAAAAGATATTTTGCTCTGGAGATTTTAGACCAACTTTCACCATGAAGCTCTCTATCGCCATTTGAAAATCTTTTAAACACATAATGATGGAGCAGCGATTCATGCATTTAGTCTGGGCGGCAACAGCAGTGACATGAGTTAACCGTTTCTTGATTCTATTCTTTAGCTTGTTGTGCAGAAACTCAATGTCGTCGATGTTTACGAAATCCAGGTCATTTTCGTGTAAGATCTGTACTGATCCGTCTTCTCGAAGTACTTCAAAAGCAGGAGTGAACACTCGAGCTCTTTTATACATCTGGATGTTGTTTATCTTTACAATCTTTGATGTTGACCAGTATTTCTCCTTTGGTCTTTTGTCTTTGATCATCATATGATTGTATTCTGCTTGTTCTGCTCTGGATGCATTAGACAAAACCATCAATAGACGTTGGCTATAAGACCCGGGTTTCTTTCTGAATCTGTCTTCAAGAAAGGAACTCTGAAATTCCTTAGCCAAGAATTTCCTAAAAAAATCTCTCAATCCTTGGACCGGAGGCTCTTCTAGCTCTCTCGGACTAGCTTCAAGCAATTTAAAAATTCGACCCCTCCGGTCCTACCTCAACTCTTCTTTCATTTCTTCAGACAAAGCCTACACCCCACCCTAATACCATTTGACCCATTCTAGATCGTTTTCATCATGCCTTGGAGTCACTACAGGCCTGTTTTCAAAGTAGTCCACGGTTCTTGGACTCGAGGACTTGGCCGTTTGAGCTGGAGCGATTGATTGGGTTGTTGAGATTTCTTGGTCTGTTGGGGTAATTTGGATTGGTGGGGTTTCTTTGGGAGTAGGGGAGGTAGATTGGATAGAATATAAGATTTCTTGTTGAGGCACGTGGGCTGCGGAATTTAAGAATTCAAACGATGGTGATGATTTTTGTGGAGACTCAGGTTCAGGTTTGGGAATTACCGAAGGATAGTCTTCGTCATTATCAAAGTCTGTATCGGACACTAATATAACTTCGACCTTTTCAAATATTGGATCATACTGCACCATTGCTGAGAGTGGATCTAACGGTGCAGCACCTTGAAAAATTTCTTCACACTCCATCATTTCCTGAGAAGGTGAGCTCTGTTCCCCAAACCCTTGAATTTCTGCCCCTTGTTCCAGTACTGCTCCCCCTACAATTAGCATCTTTCCCTCAGACTGTACCCGTTGGCATTTCTCCCCCTCATGGCGATCACGGTGGTCCTGATCGTCATGCTTTCTCTTTAGGGATTTAGCCTGAGGACGGCATTGAAGTTCAATTACCACAGATTCCAGGCAGTTCATTCTGTTGTTTAACTGCTCCTCGACTTGGAGAATAAGACGAGTAAGAGTGTCCATCTTCTCGGAGAGCTCTGTGATTTGAGATTGGACTGAACGGGTACCTGGTGGCGGCTGATACTCAGAGGCAACACCCTTACCCTTGATAAATGATAATAGGGCGGTATGTTGCTCCTCGGAACCTTCCTTATGGGTGTCCAGGTCAGCCCGGGTAACAACACCAGCAGCACGAAGAGCCACTGTTAGCATCTCGAGAGATATCTCAGGATGGCCTGATGTTGATGGCATTTGTGTGTCAACACCAGGTATTCCTTCCTTCATTTTTGGCTCCACTGTGGGACGCTCAGATCCAGAAGTTTGTTAAGCCTCCATGAAGGCGGCTTGTTCAGAAGAGGACACCACGGAGGCGTCGTGTGTTGTGTGTGGGGGTGTGGAGTGAGTTGTGGTCAAACGAACGGTGGTCACCGGGGGCGACAGGTTACCTTCTTCAATATCACCTCTCTCCGAGTGAGAGGGTGATGGTGTATGTGCAGACTCCCCATGGAATGAAATGGTATTTCGTTGAGGGGATACCAAGTGGATGGTGGGGGTTATTTCGACCACAGGACCGGTGGTCTTATGGTGGGTTGTTCGGCTGATAGGGCTTAGAACACCCTCAGATGCATCACCCTCATCTTTCAATTGGACACAGACAGTCCATCGACCGCCTCTTCCTACTCTCCTGCACCTCCTTCCCTCACAACCGACATCTCTCGCTCACCCGAACCCAAAATATTTTCAACTGCCGCCTCTACTCTCTCGAGCTCACTCAAACGCTCCTCACCTTTGGACTGGTTAGGCGCAGTAGGATCTGACCGTGCCTCATCCGGATAGATTGCCCATATATATTCCCTTACCCTCTCCGTTTGAACGGCTTGATGTAGCAGTGATAATGGAATATCCATTACCGCAACATTAGCAGTTGCCGTTGGGATCTTGATTCTTTGAAGTGAGGCGGTGAAGTAGACATCAGCCTCGGGACGTTCATGGATTTCGTCGTCATGGTCCATTGCGAATTGAATTATGAGTTGTAGGAACCTTTGGAACAGGATGTATTTGAACCCTCTTCTGGTTCGTTTCTCGAGCACCGCCTTCTTTAACTCTTCGAAGATGAATGCTGCATAGTCATAATGACGATCGTATGCGAAGGCGGCAAACATCGCGAGTACTTGGATGGAGGCGGAGTCGTGTCCTAAATGTTTGCCTGTGAAGCACTTGTTGATGATATCGAACAAGACTCGCAAGTGGGATTGTAGGTGCATTGTTCGGAATTCTGATGACTTGGTGAGTTGGCCATCATATCCTTATGTCTGAATCTCTTCAAGGGTTTCGATCGGAGAAGGAATGGGAGCTAAGGCGTATTTACTAACAGAATGGTTTTCAGAGGGTAGGCGGAGAATATGGTGAATTGTGTAATTTTGAGGGAACAGAGTCGATTGTGGTGGTGAAGTGGGGTTCAACATCAGATTCAAATGTGAGGTGATGCCAGAACTGTTGAAGGTAGATAGATGGTATGGAAATAGCGGTAGTTAGGGCGTAGAATATGGGGTGGCCTTTGAAAATATCAAAAGTGATATCCTCGGCTTCGTGGCGAAGGGTAGAAATGTCAAGTTGCAAGTTATGAGGGGCAAACTTAACAAACTATGATGAGAGGAGAAGAGATTCTTCGGGTAGTAGGGCGTTGTTATTTCGAAGTGGAGAATGCGGAAGGGTTAGAATGATTTAAGGATCCATGAGTCCTGTAAGCATGCAACAGTGTTAGTATATCAGACTAAAAAGAATGAAGCATTGATATTAAGTCTCACATAAGCGTGAATTTGAAACTGTCTATCCTATTTAAAGCATCGGGTCTTTTATCAGTGGAATGGAAATTCTACTGAATAAAGTCCAAAGTCAATCGTTAAGAAACCAATGTTAGAATAGACATTTTTACTCAAACACTTATCATAACTCTAATCAATGGTGCATAGGACATGGAATACTTTTGTGATTTTTGATGATTTTTTTTTGTTTAAAATGCAAAAATGGAAAAATTAAAGAAATCCTAAGTGACGAATTTTGGATGAGCCGAAATTCGGATGAATAGTGGTCCGAATTTGGTTCAACTGAAATTCGGATGAAATGATCCGAATTTCTGGTGGGATAGAAATTCGGATGAAAAGTGATGCATGAAAGACTAAGTATGAAAATTCGAATGGGGACAAAATTCGGATGGATCGAATTATGGGGATGGTGAATAAAGAAAATACTTAGAAAAAATTACCATGAATGAACAATTCGGATAGGAACCGAATTAGGATGGACCCGAATTCGAATGGACTGAGATAAGGACTTAGTGTGATTAAATATACAATTGATATTAGATGATTCCATCCGAAATTCGGATGGTCCGAAATTCGGTTGAGACATATAACATTATTGTATATTATCTAAGCGTTGTCTGCTGATCCAAAATTCGGATGGGTCCATAAAATTTGAACATTAAAACTGAAAATTTCTTAAGTAGGGGTCATCCGAAATTCGGATGGTCCGAAGTGAGGACTTAGTAAAAAATTCAGCAGTTAATGAGTTCATGCACATGCAACGTGAACAGTTCTAAAAAGTCATAAAAAGGCATGAAAATGCAGATCCTAATGCAAAAACAGGTAATGAGCAGTTTATATAACTACACTAAGTGAAAATGAACATATTAAAGTACTTAAAAATGCTAAAAACCGGAGATAAAAACCCTAAAAATTCGAAAATTAAAAACACTAAATATGGTGTTATAAACTTAAATAAAAGAGAAAAAGTGTTACCTGAAGGTGCAGAAATAAGAAAAGGCAAGAAATTTGATGAAAAACGGTTGATTTTTGAGCTTGAAAGGTTGACAATGGTGGATTCGGCGGTGGGTGCGATGGTAGAGAGAGAGAAGGGAGAAGATGAAGTGACTTAATGAAGAAGAAAGGTGAAATCATGCATATTTAAATAGGTAGGTTGAGCCGGGTACACTAAGATTCGCGCCTCTTTTTTTTTTAAAATGAAGATGGGCCAGCCGGTTTTTACACAATTAAACATCATTTGCTTAAAAAATTGAACTAAAGACTAGAAATCAAAATTGTTTTACACAATTAAACATCATGGGCTTAAACATCACGAAAATGTGTTCTCATCCACAGCACTTGAGAGCAACAGCTTGCGGCTGCTACATACTCAACTTCTGCTGTGAATGTTGAAACACAGTTCTGGTTTTCGGAGGACCAACTCACCGGTCTGTCTCCCAAGAACTGTATTCCGCCTAATGTGTTTTTCCTATCAACTCTACAACCTGCAAAATCAGCATCTGAAAAGGCAGTAAGATCGAAGTTGGTTCCCTTTGGATACCAGAGACCAAGATCGGGTCTACCATTAAGATAACGAAAATGCGTTTTACCGCAGGTAGGTGTAATTTTTTTGGGTCAGCCTGAAAACGAGCACAAAGACATGTTGGAAACATTATATCAGGTCTACTGGCCGTAAGAGAGATTAAGGATCCAATCATTCTTTTGTAAGTTGAATTGTCGACACTTTTCCTGGCAGGATCAGTGTCTGACTTACAGTTAGAAGACATGGGAGTTACGATACTCGTGCAAGAGTCTAACTTATACTTCTTGAGAATGTCAAGAGTATATTTCAACTGGTTCACAAAAATCTCATTTTCAAGTTGTTTGACTTGTAATCCGAGGAAAAATTCATTTCCCCCATCATACTCATCTCGAACCTGGACTCCATTAGGGATGAAAAATCCTTACAGAAATTACTGTCAGTAGATCCAAATATATATCGTCAACATATATTTGGACAAGCATTATGTGCTGGCCTTCCCTTTTTGTGAACAATGTTGTGTCCACCACACCTTTGCTGAAACCAGCAGAGATAAACAAATTGGAAAGACGGTTATACCATGCTCGAGGTGCTTGTTTCAAACCATGGAGGGCTTTGTCTAGCGCATAAACATGGTCAGGTTTATATGCATCAACAAATCCTTGTGGTTGTTCAACATACACCTCTTCGTTGAGTTCGCCATTCAGGAAGGCTGTCTTGACGTCCATCCAGTACACTTTGAAATCTTTGTGTGTCGCGTACGCCAAGAAGCATCTGATCGCTTCTATCCGTGCAACTGGAACGATGGTCTCGTCATAATCTACGCCTTCTTGCTGTCGGTAGTCTTTGGCGACAAGTCTTGCTTTATTCCTTATCACGATGCCGTTTTCATCTCGTTTGTTCTTAAAGATCCACTTTGTTCCGATTATCGTTCAGTCTTTGGGTTTGGAAACTAACCACCATACTCTAAGCTGTTCAAAGTGGTTGAGTTCTTCTTGCATTGCCACAATCCAGTCTGGGTCTTTCAAGGCTTCATCCACACGAGTAGGCTCTATCATGCTAAGGAATGACGCAAAGAGATATTCATTAGCAGATGTCCTTCGAGTTTGGACACCGGTAGAGAGATCACCAATGATTTGTTCGGCTGTATGACTCCGGGTCCATTTTGTCTCGTGTGGAAGGGATGAATGAGATGGAACCTCAGTGGTGAGTGTGGGAATGGATGATGAGTCCTGGTCGATGGTTTCGTATGAAGGTACCACTAGTTCCGGTTCGGGTTCAGCTTGATCAGATACAGAGATAATGTTTGGCATTATGTGTGAGGGAATTTCATGAGTAGGTGGACGAAGTGGATGGAGGAGGATATAGAGTTGTAGGTGAATCAGATGGAGTTTATTGCGTTGTTGACTCGTTGGATGTGTTAACTACAAAGAAGAAACATTAGAAGTATTAGCACTAGAACCAAAAAATTCTACATAAAACGGATCAAATAAATTAACTAAATTAGCAGGAGAAAAAGAGGTAGATTGAGAAGAGTCTCCAGGCATTGGTGTAATGCGTGGTCCTGATTGGTCAACTTCGGGTGCCAGTTCAGCCATTTCATCGAATGTGACATGCACACTCTCATTGACTGTTCTGGTGCGAATGTTGTATGCGTGATATGCCTTTGAGTTGGATGAATATCCAATGGAGATTGCTTCATCCACCTTCTCGTTCAATTTCCCGAGGTTGTCCTCGTCATTAAGCACGTAGCACCTGCAACCAAATACACGTAAGTACTTGATAAAAGGAACTTTATTCAGAAAGAGTTGGTATGGAGTTTTATTGAAGCGCTTATGGATTATGGAGGGATTCTGCGTGTAGCAACCTGTTGATACGGCTTCGGCCCACAAGAACGGAGGTAGTTTTGAGTATGTCAGCATTGTGCGAGCTGCTTCCACAAGGGTACGGTTACGCCTTTCCACGACTTCATTTTATTGAGGTATTCTACTACCGAGTTCTTGAATTTCGTGCCATTGTCAGATTGGACTGATTGAACAGACAGCTGCTATTGGGTTTTGACACTCTTAATAAAATCTATGATCTTTGAGCTGTCTCATCCTTGGATCGAATTTTACCCAGGTATATCGCGAATAGTCGTCGACGATAACCAACACGTTTCGCTTCCCATTTATGATTTGTGTTCGCATGGGAGCACATAAATCCATGTGAAGTAACTCCAACACACTCCTAGAAGATGGTTCGGGTTTTGTCTTGTGAGATGATCTTTTCATTTTTCCTTTCTCACATGCTCCACAAAGATGATCCTTTTCGTATCTCAATTCTAGGAGACCTTTCACTAGTTGTTTTGCAGTCAGCTTGTTGATATTTTCAAATTTTAAGTGAGATAGCCTACGATGTCATAACCAAGAGTCTTTTGAAGAGTCTTTTGATAAAAGGCAGATGTTATCCTTAACCATAAGCTTGGAAACATCTATGGTGTAAAGGTTAGAGCTACGGGAACCAGATAAGATTTCTTTTCCATCCATACTCTTTACACTATAGTTCTTAGCCCTAAATGTAACCTCCAGCCCTTAATCGTAGAGTTGTCCTATGCTAAACAGATTATGAGATAACCCCTCAACATAGTCAACATCCTTGATGACTAGATTATTCAAGACTAAAGCCTCATATCCTTTTATATGAGCATGATTATTGTTCCTGAATTTGACTGTCCCACAATACTGTTCTACTATGTTGGATAACAACTCTCTCCTCCCAGTCATATGCTTAGAGCAACCCGAATCCATATACTAGATGGTTTTGCCTGAAAAATAAAGAATGCATACATCGTAAATTAACATGCAAACCGTGTTCTGAACCGAGATGTTCAGAAAACATGATGATTTTAGACCGGGTCCTAAGCTGAGTGCACAGAAGCCAAACATGTTGGTTTAAGCACAACCGACAAGCAGAAGAACGAACGGGTCCTAGTCTATAATAACTAGAAGCCAATTCAATGAAGTCGGGTCTTGATCTGAAGTAACCAAGAGCCATCTGCATTAAGATCACACAACTTTTGGTACCCAATTTAGGATGGGTCCTTTTGGCTTAGGTGTTCTAGGAGAATATGTCACGTGTACAGTATTAGGAACCCAGTTAGCAGTTATGTGTGGACTGAATGCAGAGCCTTTTGGAATCCATTTATGTTTGGATTTAACAGGCTTTGGAACCTTAGGTGATGAAATTACCTTTGGTTTTGGACTTTTTGAAACTTGTTTAACATTTGATTTGGTTTTGGGCCTAGGAAAAGTACAAGTCTCGGTTTTTGTGGAGGCCGATGATGCAGTATTTTATATTTTCTTTTTCCGAATTCTTTTAACAGGATAAGGCACAAAAGCATTCATTTCAGGTACTTGACGTCTAAAGCGAGTTGGACATAATTTAAACAAGTCACCAAACGAATACTTTAAACAAGAAGTAGAATTCGATACATCATTACAAATATTGTTTTCTGAGATTACATGCAACCTATCTCTAGAAACAAATTCATCTAGCATAACAACCTTCTTCACAAAAAAACTGGAAAAATCTTGCATAGTCGTTTATGGCACTCTTCTCACATGATCTGTAGGAACAAAACGATGAGAGTCAGTACGAATGGAAGACTTAGACTTTGAAAAATTTTCTTTTGCATGGTGAGTGGGTTTCTTGGAAGACTTAGATTGATTCTGAGTCTTCTTTGAAACCTTAGCTTTGAAAGGTTTTGAGCACTCACCTTTAAAATTGACAGAAAATTTTCAACTTTGGCTTTACCTTTTTCAGATGAAATGAGAGGGGTTCTGATAGGATGAGGAACTTTTGGCTCTTTTAAATGAAAATTTAAACTTTCTGAAACCATATCAAATATTTCTTTGTAGATGGTTACTTCTACATTTTGTTGAAAACTTTGATTTGCCAATTTTTCCTCACTCTTAAGAAGAGCTTCTGGATTATCAAGAGCTTTCTTTCGAGTTGTCTTTAATTCCTTTTCTAAAACTTTGGTTTTATGTTGAAGAACTTTTGTAGGAATGTAAAGATGAGAGATTGGTTTGACTGGTTCTAAATAGCTAGACAAGAAATCCTCCTCCAGAGTAGGTACTCTATAAGGATAACTATCGTTTAGTTCTTCATATTTAAAAGACATTTGTTTTTCTTTATTTTCATTTTGTTTCTCATCCTCTTGGGTTAAAATTATTTCTGATGTTTGATAAACAAAAGACTTCAACCCAGCACCCATATATCTCATGCCATACAAAAGAGGTAAAACTTGTTGAACCTTTTCCAAATACTTAAGATTTTTAAAACCAATTCATTGTTTGGAATGATAAAACCTAGTTTCTTTGGGTTGGTTTAAATGAATAGTTTGTTCAGTTTGACCCCGTTTTAGAAATTCATCATCTAGGGTCTTTATGAGAAAGTACAAACCTATTCTTTCTTCTTCTATCATTTTATATTTTTCCAAACTATCTATGTTTTCCATGCTTACAGACTCTAATTTTTTTGAAAGAACAGATATTTCTGATTTTAAAAATTTATTTTCATTAGATAGTTTATCCATACAAGGTTCAAGATACGTATTCCTATCCTAAACATCTACCTTTTCAATTAACATCTGCTTTATCATCTCATGGTTATTTAACCACTTCTTTTGATATAATTCAGATGATTCTTTTAAAGTTTGGGCTAGATATTCAGCCTTGACACACTTTTCCTTTTCTGTGTTAAACCTAGCTTATTGTTCAAGTATTTGTGTGTGCAAGTTACATTCATTTTGTACAGATAAATTATTTACATGCTCTTGAATGTAAAAGGAATTTACCTCATGTGCCTCCGAATCTGACGTGGAACATTCGGGATCCCCGGACATGGCCATCAGACAAGCTGTTGGATCTTGCTTTGTCTCCCCCTCAGCAACCGTGTCTGATTCTGAGTCGGACGTAGTAGCAAAGTTGGCCAGTCCAGTGCGATTAACCATGTAACAATTTTTTCCCTTATCTTCCTCCTCGTCAGAATCTGCATCATCCCAATAATCCTCCTGAGCAACGAGAGCCATTGCATCAGATCTTTTCTTAGCTGCCTCCCGCTTCCGCTCACAGTACCCAACGTCTCGTTCAAACTGGTTTTTGCATTCCCTAGCAAAGTGGCCCGGTTTCCCACACTTATAGCATAGACGCTCATCGTTTGCTTTGGGCTTATCAGCTCTGGGCCTATTATCTCTTCTTTTAGCCGGCCTCTTGTCAGCTTGGCGAGGTTCACGACTGTCGTCTCTCCGATTATCTCAACAATCATAGTCCCTCCGATCATCTCTTCTCTCATCCATTCGATCATCCCGACGATTGTAGTCTCTTCTATCGTCTCTCCTATCATCTCTTCTATCGTCACGCCTGTCATAACGGAGATCATCTCGATAGTCCCTATGATCATCATATCTTCTTTCATCTCTATCGTCTCTCTGATAATCATCTATCCTATCATCTCTCCTGTCATCCCTTCTATCGTCAGTATACCTCCGCGGGCCTGTATCATACCCAAGCTGATTGTTGGTCTTGTTAGAGTAACGTCTTTATTGAAGACGATTTGACCACAAGAAAATCTGTTCCTGAATGGTTGCCTAATGGGTCATGCGGTGGTGAAGCATATCTGCACTGAGAGGATGAGGAACCTTGAGCATAGGGTGCAGGAGATAGTGTCTTGTTGGAGAGTAGGGCCAAAATGTTAGCTGGTTTGATGTTTGTGTTTGCTGATAGCAACAGAGATGCCAACGTGTTTGCCATCTGCTTTAGTTGATCTACATCCCCCTGATATTTCTTGAGTCTTTGAAGACAACATTTATAGAGACATTCGGAATGTCTAGAACTCTTCTAGTGGCATGGCAGGCAACTTGCCATTCTAGGGCCAGGGAAGCAAAGAATTGGATGTTGATGTTATCATTATCTTTCTTGATGTGCAACTTGTTCAACTCATTCAGAACTGCACATAATCTAGTAATGTACCCTGAAGAGACTCCCCAACTTTGGCTCTAAACTCAGTAAATTTTTCCTTAGCTTCCTTGATTTTGGCTCTGTCATCTAAATCAGCCCCTAGCATTTGAACTTCCATTTCATCCCACATCTCTTTGGAAGACATCTTGCTGTCAACTTCAACAAGTATATCGGTGGGAAGGGCTTGGTAGACGAGATACTCTGCCCGTTTATCTGCATGCTGTCTTTCCCTCTCAGCCGCATTGGCAGGTTCACGTTCTGTTTTTTCTGCTAGAACAGGTGGGTCAGCTTCGGGCCTGGCAAGAATTTCTCGATAGTATATAGCAGGGCATTCAGTAATAGATTGGATCATGAGATTTCGATTGGTTGCATACCAATGAATTTGAGGAATCTGGATTTCCATTGTTCGTACTCATCAGGATAGAGAACAGGTGGTCAGTTCTCAGATCCAAGAAAAAGTGCTTCTCGGGTGTGACACCCCTGCCACATTAACCACAATTACATTACACCCAGGATTAAACACCAGTCATAATATACATAATGATCTGAAAACTTAATTAGAATGCGGAAGCATAAAAAGACATAAATAAAATATTACAACTGTTTCAAACACCCTACGGTGCTACAAGGTTCCAATTCTAAATCTACATACTCAATAACATTACAATCATCCCAAATACATATTATATAAACAATCCCATTATTCAATTACCCCGTTGAGTAGTAGATATTCTTCAATCACATGAACAAATGACCTAGCTAGACGGTCCGGCTGCAGACTTTCCTTTTCCTGTAAAAACATCAACAACTGAGGGATAAGCGAATGCTTAGTGAATACATAGATTACGCATTTTATAAATCCTTATGAAGCCCACAAGAGTAGCACCGACGACACACGTCGTGCACTCTCCACGTACACAAAGTACGACACACATGAGCCGTCGCTCCTACGAGCCCAAAGCTCGGTATGAAACCCAACCATCTGAGACAGACATAACATCGGGGATGACATACTGCCTACCAGAACCTCGGAGGGATCAGCTCCGGGTCATATAGCGCCGTAATATCGGAGTAACAGATGCGACCCACCGGTCCATCGTTAGATGCACAACAAACGAACGGACATGCATCAAATAAGAATGTGCATCTAAATCTACGCAAGTTAGTAGAATTCCAAACGAAAAATGAAGCAACATGTCTCAGCAGGCAATAGCAATCATAAAGCAGATATAAACATGCGAAATCATATGTACTCACAGTGGGTGCGTTATTAAACTTTAAGCAATTTTATTTCTCTTCGGGCTTTCAACCGGACTCACCAAGTACCCAACTGTGGGTTAAATAACACCACAAGGGACCTGTTTCATTTCCATAAGGAAAGCATATTATAAACATATTCATACGTGAATGAGCATCAATTGGTCCCAATAAAAGTAATTACAACATTTCAGATCCGACACCCGAAACTCATATTTAAATCCTCTTACTTGATGGATTAATTATTCCCAATTTATCCCTTTAATAATACCATCAATCTCTCATTTTATAATGAGTCTCACCAAGTTTCACAATTTATTGTGTTAACCTGCCCAAATTATATTGAAGTTTATACCTTTAATCTCCAATATTTGAGATTGCCAAAAATGTCCAACCGTTTCTACTTATTTTCATCAATAAAACCCAACCGAGATGATGTATATATATATATATATATATATATATATATATATATATATATATATATATATATATATATATATATATATATATATATATATATATATATATGTGTGTGTGTGTGTGTGTGTGTGTGTGTGTGAGTTAGTATTTTAATGTGTCATTAATTTGTGCATATAAGTGTACTTGGCTCACATGCATACACGTTTCATGTATATACATGTGTACATTGTTCACCTAGACACATGCATACATACTTTGCATGAAATTACAAAAGATGATAATATGGAAATGTTTAGGTACATGAGTTTGACCAACCTCCTGAAAGTTTCGGTATGCTTCGGATGATTTATGATCATTACCGAAACTATCCAATGGTTTCTATATGAAGGTTTCAGTACACAGTTATATATATGGTTTCGGTACCTAGTGAGTTTCGGTATTATGTACCGAAACCTTAACCAAGGTTTCGGTAGTCTAGGAGTTTCAGTATAATGTGGGTTTCAGTATATATGTTTCGGTAGTAAGTGGGTTTCGGTATATGTACCGAAACCTTTAAGGTTTCGGTACCTCTAAACTTGTCTCGGTACCATGTAAACGCACAGTACACATACTCGTTAATTTTTCCAAAACCATATTTATAACTTGAATTTGAACCCGAAATTTTGTACACAACTTATACAACACTAGATTTACATAAACCCACAAGAATATTTAGCATGCATATACATTTTTGGACCAAATCTCAGATTTTGTTTTCATCCACAAACCGAACTATAAACCTTAAAAATCGAAATTTCAGAGAGATATTTACCTTAAATTGTTTGTTGCAACGGTTATAGCTTCTTCAACACAACTTGAATCTGAAATTTCAACCTCCAATTTGACGTTTTTCTTGGATTTTCGATTTGAAGATGAAGAACCGTAGATTTTCGATTTGAAGATGAAGAACCGTAGCATTTGTTTCTTTTTTTTAGAGAGAAGAAGAGAGCAGGGAGAAGAGAGAGAGTTGAAATGAGAAAATAAAAGACTTATGTCTTTTATTTCCCTTTCTTTCCATCTTTTACACATTCACCCCACAACTTTCTATTTTTCTTAAATACCGATTTATGTCTTGATTTCAATATCAATAACACTTAAAAATTATCATACTTAAATAATTAAACTAGAAATTTTCTAATTTCTTAATTCTTCAAAACAGCAACCAATTTCTTAAATTCCGTTAAATAAAGATTAAATCCTTATTTTTATTCTTTCAACCACTTATTAATAATTATATCAACTTAATAAATTGAAATCATCAATTTCTGAACAAAACAACTGACTTTTATAATTAATTCAGATACAATCCAACTTAAATTAAAATTTAAAACTAATAAACCTCAATACAATAATTTTAAAATTCGAGGATGTTACTGCATGGGCTCCACAACGCTCAAACTTCGTCCTCGAAGTTATTTGACCTCAAACAGTTGCGGATATTTCCTTAACATTTCCGCCTTCGTCTCCCAAGTGTGATTTGCTCCTTTATGATGCTTCCAACGTACCAGCACCATTTCGATCTCTTTAATCCTTAGCTTTTTCATCTTGGTATCCAATACACATTCCGGCTCCTCAACATATCGGAGCCTTTCATCAATTTGTAGTTCAGAATGGTCAGCCCAATCCTCATTCTCAGTAGTGAATGATTTCCTGAGATTCCCAACATGAAACACCGGGTGTATGCCTGACATTTCTTCAGGCAATTCCAGGCGATACGATTGATTTCCAACTTTTTCTACTATCTTGAATGGCCCAACAAATCTCGGAGCCAACTTGCCTCTCTTCACAAAAAGAGTAACACCTCTCATAGGTGATACTTTCAAGTAAACCCAGTCATTCACTTCAAAGCTGATAGGTTTGTGCCTTCTGTCATAATAACTTTTCTGGCGATCCTGAGCCGCTTTCATATTCTGTCTGATCAGTTGTATTTTCTCGTTTGTCTCCTGCAACAATGCCGGCCCAGCAATCGGTGTTTCTCCAGTTTCCCTCCAACAAGTAGGAGTCCTACACCTTCTCCCATATAGTGCCTCAAAAGGTGCCTTCTTAATTGTTGCATGATAGCTGTTATTGTACGAGAACTCTATTAGTGGCAAATGATCATCCCAATTGCCACCGAGATCCAGTACACATGATCTCATCATATCCTCCAAAGTGAGGATTGTTCGTTCACTCTGGCCATCGGTTTGCGGACGATAGGCCGTACTCATAGCAATTCTCGTTCCCAACCCTTCTTGCAATGCCGACCAAAAGTTTGAGGTAAACCGGCTGTCCCGGTCCGACACTATAGACTTCGGTACTCCATGTCTAGAAACAATTTCATCCATGTAAGTCTGAGCCAATCTTTCAAGTGAGTAATTTTCTCTTATCGGTATAAAATGAGTCGACTTAGTCAATCTATCAACTATTACCCACACTGCATCATGTTGACGCCTCGTCTTCGGCAACTTAGTAACAAAGTCCATCGTGATGTGTTCCCACTTCCATTCCGGAATGGGAAGCGGTTGCAGACTGCCGTATGGTTGCTGGTGTTCGGCTTTCACTAACCGACAAGTTCTACACCGTTCTACGTACTGGCCGATATCCTTTTTCAATCCCTGCCACCAAAAGTCTGCCTTTAAGTCGTTGTACATCTTTGTGCTCCCGAGATGTAAAGAAAATTTTGATTGATGCGCTTCTTCGATAATCACATTTCTCATACCACCATACTTCGGCACCCAAATCCTTCCATAAATTCCTTTCAACCCCGACTCACTAGTTTCCATAACATTTTTCTGTACTCTAATATCCTCAGCACCAATATTCTCTTCCCTCAAAGCTTCCACTTGAGCGGCTTTAACATCGTCAATAATTGTGGAGGTTAACATTGTGGACGTCAGCGTATAACAACATTCCTTGGCATAAGTTTTGCGACTCAAGGCATCGGCTACTACGTTAGCCTTTCCCGGGTGATAAAGGATTTCACAATCATAATCCTTTATTAGCTCCATAGATCGTCTTTGCCTCATATTGAGCTCCTTCTGACTAAATATGTATTTTAAACTCTTATGGTCCGTGTATAACTGACACTTAGTCCCGTAGAGATAGTGCCTCCATAACTTCAAAGCAAATGTAACAGCTGTCAACTCAAGATCATGAGTTGAGTAGTTCTTTTCATGCTGCTTAAGTTGTCTCGAAGCATAAGCAATTACTTTCCCGCGCTGCATCAGTACAGCACCTAACCCCAACCTTGAAGCATCTGTGTAAACCACAAAATCCTCATTGCCCTCCGGTAGAGTAAGTATCGGTGCTTCGCTTAACGTCTTCTTCAAGATCTCAAATGCTTCTTGTTGTATGGTTTCCCAAACAAATGGTGCATTCTTCTTCGTTAATGCCGTCAACGGAACTGCAATCTTGGAGAAGTCCTTTATAAACCTCCTATAATATCCCGCCAATCCAAGAAAACTCCTGATTTCTGTAGCTGATTGCGGCGGTTCCCAATTCTTTATCGCTTCAACTTTGGCTGGATCTACAGAAATTCCAGCCCCTGAAATCACGTGTCCCAAAAATTGAATCTGTTGCAGCCAAAACTCACATTTCGAGAACTTGGCATACAACTTCTCCTTTCTTAACAGTTCCAACAATTCTTTTAGGTGATCAGCGTGTTCGGCTTCAGATTTAGAGCATACCAAAATATCGTCAATGAACACAATCACCGACTTATCTAACATCGGTCTACAAACTCGGTTCATCAAATCCATAAAGACAGCCAGGGCATTGGTTAACCCGAAAGGCATAACCAAGAACTCATAATGCCCATAACGTGTCCTGAATGCTGTCTTAGGCACATCCTCTTCTTGAACTTTCAGCTGATGGTATCCCGACCTTAAGTCGATCTTAGAAAACACACTCGCCCCATGTAATTGATCAAACAAGTCATCTATCCTCGGTAGTGGATACCTGTTCTTAATCGTCAACTTATTCAGCTCCCGGTAGTCAATGCACATTCGCATTGTGCCATCTTTCTTTTTCACGAACAATACCGGAGCTCCCCACGGCGATGAACTCGGTCGAATGAAGCCCTTGTCCAACAACTCTTGAAGCTGTGTCATCATCTCTTTCATCTCGGTTGGGGCAAGGCGATATGGAGAGCGAGCTACCGGTGCAGCTCCAGGGATCAGATCAATTCGAAACTCAACTTGTCTCTCAGGCGGCACGCCAGACAAGTCTTCCGGAAACACATCCGGGAATTGTGATACAACAGGCACATCGGCCAACGTCTTCTTCTCAGCCTTAGCATCAATAGCATATGCTAAGTAGGCGTCACATCCCTTTGCAACAAGCTTTCGGGCTTTTGCAATAGTCAATAGGCACAGATCCCCACTTCTCCTATCCCCGTAAATACAGATCTCACGCCCCTCCGGAGTAGTTATCTTTATCATCCGCTTCTTACATACTATGTGGGCTTCATTCTCTATCAACCAATCCATCCCGATTATCACATCAAATTCACTGAAGTCTATCGGTATCAGATCCAAATTGAAGACTACATCTTCAATCACTAATGTGCAGTTACGGTATACGTGATCTACTTTTACTAAAGTGTTGCTAGCAGTTTCTATGTCAAGTATAGTAGACAACTTAGACAGTGGCATCGACGATAGTTGAGCAAAAGCAGTAGACACAAAGGACCGGTTGGCACCCGAATCGAAAAGAACTCGTGCAGGCATGGAATTAACAATAAACATACCAGTAACCACCTCGGGGTTTTCCTTAGCCTCCTCCGCAGTAATCTGAAATGCACGAGCCGGTAGATCCTCCTGATGATCTAACAAAATGAGATCTTGTAGGTGGAAACTGGATTTCGGATTATCAAAATTCGGATGAACAGTGTTCCGGATGAACAGTGTTTCGAATGGTCTGAACTCGGATGAATTTTGAAGAATTCGAATGATACGGAATTCGGATCAACAGTGAAAATGTGAGGGACAGAACTCTGATGGGACGACCTCGGATGGACTGAAATTCGGATGGATTGAATTTCGGATGAACAGTGTGATCTCGGATAGGAAGTTAGAAAAATTTTAACTCCGATTAGCCGAATTCAGATGATGATCCGAAGTTCGGATGGTCCAAGTTGGATTTCCAAAATTAAGCACAAGTAATTTAAGTTCTTAAAAACAAATTAACAAATTATCGGATGATCCGAATTTCGGGTGAGTCCAAAATTTGGTCCGAGATTTGTTAAATATTTGGTCCGAAGAAGTTTGAAAATTGATCTGAAGTGGACCGAAATTTGATCCGAGGAGGACCGAAATTGGAACCGAATAAGTCCGACTTTGAACAGTTAAAAAATTCCAGATGTTTCAAAATATATTAATATGCGGTATTCCTAAAACTATTTTGTAGATGTTTGGAATAATATTTTAAACACGTTTTGTGAATTAATACTAACCAAAACACTTTAAAATCTATGAATTTTGAACCAAAGCCGAGAAAGAAACCCCTATTTTCCGAAGATGAATCTCAGCTTATGAATGATTAAAACAGGTAAAGATTGAACATAAACAGCTCTAAATCAATACATAAGGATCACTAGATGATTATAAGACGAAGAAACACGAAGAACAGAATATGGAAATGAAAGGTTAGATCAAACTGTGGGTTGTTTGAGGAGGAACACGAAGAACGCTTGCAAATTTTGAATCCAAATCAGTTGAAATCCACCGATTGGCTTTGATACCAATTGTTGTCATCGATTTCCCAGAATTAATCAGCACATGTGAACGATTTCAGTAATATTCTTATGCAAACAGAATAATCAACACTCAATGATTGCAAGAATAATGAAGAACAAAAAGACAGAGAGAATATGGAAAAGGAGGCTGCTGTATTTCTTAGAATGACCGTGTGTGTGGGAAACCCTAGGTGGGGTTTCCCCTTACATCATTTAATTGAAGTTTCATTAAATTACGACCAAGTCCTTTGACTTTTATTACAACTAATATTGAAAGACAAGAATGGAAATAAACCAAAATAACAATTACAAAATAAATTCAGAAGATCGAAATTTAATATCTAACAAAAACATAAAAGAGAACAAAAAAATCCGAAAAAATAGGCGAACAACAAAACCTTCTTAGAAGTCCAAAATTAATTATTGTTGTTATGCATGATGAATTTTTTAATTCTTTCTAATAATTATATATAAAGCATAAAATATTTTTAGGTACCTGTAAAAAATTATTGGGTTAATATTAAAAATACCTTATGGACTTTTATGAAATTATCGATTAAGTCACTGAACCTTTTTTCTGAGTATTTAAGTCCCTAGTCAGAGTTGCGGGTGCTTATCAGCTTGTGATATTAGACTTCGGAAACTGTTATTTGTATTTTGTAACTGATTTCTGTATGTTAGCTATCGGTTGTGATGTATGATAGTCAGTGTATGTCAGTTAGTTCAGTTATGTGTGCACTGCTTCAGCATGTGACTTGATGTATGACTTCCGTGTTAAAGTTTTAATTAACAGTGTTTTCCGCTAATCCTGTGACATGTGTGCCTTGAGATGATTGCGATATTGCCACCTGTGTATTGTATTGATGTGACATTTATACGAGAAATGTGGGTGTTACAGCACCCTACTGAGACGACACGTCGTCGCAAAAGGTGTATGAAGTCGTCGCAAAAGTTACCTACTGAGACGATGTTAGGCACAAAAACGCCTCAATCAAACTTGGTATACATCTTAGGGGGAGATTGTTAATCAAGCCTGTTAGATGCACTTGAAGGTATAATTTAAGGTCATGTTTATGCCTTATTGAAACCTGAAAAGTGATTTGCAATATAAGTCAAAGCTGCTTAGCATGTTGCATTTGTTGCAACTAAGGCAGATTGTCCAAGTTATTCTATTCTGCTGAACAGGCTAGACATAAACTGTCTACGCTGCTCTAACTTGTTGAGCAGCTTAGACAAATTCTAAGTGTTCTGTTCTTTGTGAACAAGCTAAACACCTTATGAAATATGATTCCATGTCTTTATGTATTGTCTTGGACCAAAAGATCAGTTTACAAAGTCGAAGACAAAGTGGAAAATCAGAATATGCTTTCAACTGCCCAAGCCGTTCTGATACATGAAGACAAAGTGGATATTTGAAATGGGTGACAGACCATTTCTTATATCAAAATTGCTATACAAGAAGATGAAATGTTTAAAGTTGACATTCTTCTTTTAGTTAAAGCTTTTTGCAACAGAGACAAAAAGGAAAAGACAAAGAATCTGCTATGTAGAGACAAATGTTGTTTTGTCAGAATGTACAGAAAAGTATTTTTGTCTGTTTGGAAAGACATTCTACTATCTCTGCATCCAATGAGGAAGCTTCACTGGGATCCTCTGTGAAAGTATAAAAGGAAGCTTCTAAGGAATGTGAGAAACCAAGAGTGTGATATTCATAACGTGCAAATAAATGTGTTTTCATGCATGCAAAGTCTGTTTGAATAAAACAGTTGAGTGTGTCCAAGCTGTTCTTGTTCGAGCTGTCTGTCTGTCTTGTAATGTCAGTGAGTCCATCTTAGTGAGAGAATTCATTATAACTGGTCTGAGTATGTCTTAGATTAGTAGTCCATCTGTTGTATCCGTCATCTCAGCTTGAACCTTTCCGCAGTTCAAGCTTGTTTGTAATTAACACTTGTTGATGATATACTGTCACACCCCGTTACCTCGGTTGGCAACTAAGTGTGACGTCGCGGAATCATAGTCATAATCAAGTGAACAACAACTAAATGGACATTTTTGAAAATATATTAATAATCTTCAAAATAAGATATTGTTTTTACATAATCCAAATAAACGTAAAGTAGTTCGCATTGCAGAGATTTAAATACATGATCAAAAAGTGAATTAATTATGCCAATAAATCTCCGTGATTTTGAAAACTTGATGCGACTTCAAAATATGCGGAAGCCATGTTACGCTTCCGATGCATGATATTCGTCTTAATTTCCTGAAAATACACGCTAAAATACGTCAACAAAATTGTTGGTGAGCTCATAGGTTTACAAGTAAAGATGACTTGTATGGACATCAATAGTTGAGTTTTAATTTATAAAACATAAAGTCCATGTTATGTATTACATAAAACCATCATGCAACCGGAACTTTATTATGAGTTGCCCTGTGCAGTATTCCCCAAGGTCATACCGTAATGTTAAATATATGTGCACCCCTTAGCAGTTGGAGCGACCAACCTAGGTGGGGGAAATTAATCCCGATATATGTATCCTTAATATATTTGCGCTTACATAAAATGTAACTAACGGTTCATGATCTGAGGGCTGATGGAACCACATGTGTAATACATAATAGAAATGAAGTAGTTTTTGTGACCATATGAAAACGTAGCGTGTATTTCTACCCCAAAACGTAACAGTAGGAAAATAGGGGCTATGAAGACACACCGTAACTTGATAACAAAACGAGAGTAAAAATGTAGATTTTGTTGATGGCTTGAGATGAGACTTAAGGTGTTTAACCGAGTCCTAGATGATATGAGGGACTTAATAACTCCCATATATATGATAATATGTATGTATAAAGGTTGTTATGTTTTAAATCACCCAACTTAACAAGCTTATAAATAAAACTCACTTAAAACGTTAAGTTTATATATATATATAATTTTCCAGCTTTTTAAAGGTTTTTCGGTTTATTTTCAGGCTGTTTTTGACCAAGCTCCAAAACAATTTGGGTTTTGGTTTTCATAGACATAAAACTACTATGTACAAAGAAATTCTCAAGTTAAGAACGGTCATTTTTCGTGGTGTTTAGGTTCGGAAAAAGGCTCGTTAAAAACCCTATGTTAGCCATTTTTGAGCTATTAAACTTCCGGGTTCCCAAATAATATTTGGGGGGTACAAAATTTCATAGTAAATTATGAAAACCTCCAGATACTTAGTTAAGACATAGATCTAACTTTTAAAACAAGAATCAACTCGTTTTGTTAAGTTATGAATTAGTTATGATTTTTTAAAGTCAATGTAACATTTCTGCCGAAAATCCGGATTTAATAAACTTGAAACAACTTGTGATTCTTGTTGTTTATTCAAAAACCACATGTATAAAAGGCTATGAAACACATTTATATAACTTGATTTTATATTATTTATACTTACATTATGTGTTTATAAATTTATAAACACATTTGAAAAAAACAAACTTGAAACAAAACTAGTGATTTATAAACTTGAGTTTTTATGAAACTTGTTGTTGTTGGTGATTATATATATTCTGCAAGACTTATATAACATAAATATAAGAGGTTATAAGTTAGTATTTACTTACTTTGAGGTGTTAGAAGAATGCAAATTGTTAGGAGATTTGATCTTGAACTAGTTGCACACCAAAATTACTTGAATTATTGAAGAACAAATTAAGAACTTTGGTGTTCTTGAGAGACCTTGGCCAATTTTTAGAAGAGAGAAAGGAGGGGATTTTTTATCTTGCAAGGATTGAATGAAATTAGGAAATGCGTCCTCTATTTATAGAATAGGATTGGTCTTGCAAATGATGAAAGAAAAAAAGTGATGTTTAATACTTTACCAACATGTTGGAAAAGTAGAAAAAGTGTTGAATTCTTTTCAATATTTATAATGAAAGTCAAAGGGGCCCAAAAGTGTGTTTCCATTTTGTGTTGGCCGATTTTTATGGCTTAAAAATGGTGGATTTTGGTTTTTATTTCTTGTATAAAAGTATTTCAATGTATTCCTCGTGTATTTTCCTTTTTATGTAATTTATAAATACTTCTGAAATATACTAGTTTGGGGTAATTGTTTTTGTCTTGCATAATAAAGGTTATGTAAGTTTGTTAATGCATTATTAGTGTTACTAATCTTAATTTAATTATGCACTTAGTTAAACTAATTCATCATATCGTAAATCGATCGGATTAATTAAATTGTTGTTACATCTTATCCCACCGATGAAATCGTTCCTCATTGTAAGGAAAATCCTTATGAACTTATTAACAACTTGGTTTATTTATAATCAATATTAATTAGGTGATAGATTTAACCTGATTTGGTGCCGGTTGTTACAGTCTCCCCTTGTTAAGGGAATTTCGTCCCGAAATATTATCTTGTTTCCTCAGGGGTCTTAAAAATAGGTGAGGGTATCTTTGTTTAAACTGGTCTTTGCGTTCCCAAGTGAATTCTGGTGTATGTCTAGAATTCCATCTGACCTTAATGATTGCTATACGAATGTGTTTCAATCCCTTGACCTTACGGCCCATGATTTCTATCGGCTCTTCGTTGAAGCGTAGTTTATCATCTAGCTGAATATCTTCCAAAAGGATAACAAGTGTTTCATCTGACAAGCACTTCTTTAGATTCGATATGTGGAAGGTATTTTGCACGCTACTAAGTTCTGGTGGTAGCTCCAGACGATAAGCTACTAGTCCAATTATCTTTAACACTTTGAATGGTCCAATGTAACGAGGATTCAGTTTTCCTTGTTTCCCAAATCATATCACGCCCTTCCATGGCGAGTCTTTCATCAGTATTATTTCTCCCACTTGGAACTCAAGGGATTTTCTCCTTACGTCTGCATAACTTTTCTGACGATCGTGGGCAACTTTTAGTCGGTTCGGTATGTGTACTATCTTTTCGGTGGTCTCAAGTATGATTTCTGGGCCAATGACTGGATTATCCCCGACTTCGGCCCAGCAAAGGGGTGATCGACACTTTTGTCCATACAGTGTCTCAAATGGAGCAACCTTAAGACTTGTGTGATAGCTGTTGTTGTACGAGAATTCCACTAAGGGTAATGAGTATCCCAACACTTCCCAAAATCCATCACACAAGCTCTTAACATTTGTTCTAGGGTTTGGATCGTTCTTTCACTCTGACCATCGGTCTGAGGGTGATATGTGGTACTCATGTCCAAGTGTGTACCCAAAGCTTGTTGTAACGATTGCAAAAATCTAGATGTAAATCTGCTATCCCTATCTGAAATGATTGAGACAGGCGCTCCGTGCCTGGAAACGACTTACTTAAGGTAGATTTGGGCTAGCTTATTCATCTTGTCGGTCTCGTTGATTGGTAAGAATGCATGGATTTTGTTAGGCGGTCGACTATTACCCAAATGGTATCGTAACCACAATTGTCTTCAGCAGTTTCGTTATGAAGTCCATGGTTATCTGTTCCCACTTCCATTGGGGAATCTTTAGTTGCTGCAATAACCTAGATGGTTTCTGATGTTCTGCCTTAACTTTGGAGCATGTTAAGCATTTGTTGAAATATGTGGCAATGTCATCCTTCATGTTAGGCCATCAGTACAGCTCCTTGAGGTCATGATACATTTTATCAAATCTGGGGTGAATGACATACCTTCACTTGTGTCCTTCATCCATGACTATCTTTCTTACTCCACCAAATCTTGGTAACCGAATTCTATTCATGAGGTATTGGTTCCCATTAGCCCTTATCTCGAACCGCTTATCTATTCCTCTCAGGGCTTCATTCTTCATATTTTCCTCCTTAACAGCTTCCACTTGCGCATCATGAATTAAGGAACGAAGGTTTGGTTAAATGTTCATAAGTAGCGCTCGTACTCTTAACGGCTTAGCTCGTTCCTTTCGGTTCAGAGCGTCTGCAACCACATTAGCTTTCCCTAGGTGTTAACAAATCTCACAGTTGTAATCATTTAATAGCTCCATCCAATGACGCTGCCTCATATTCAACTCTTTCCGCTCCATGAAGTGTTGGAGGCTTTTATGGTCCGTGAATACACAATACTTCGTACCGTACAGATAATGTCTCCAAATTTTGAGCGCAAAAAATACGGCTCCCAGCTCTAAGTCATGTGTTGTATAATTCACCTTGTGAACCTTAAGTTGCCGTGAAGCGTAAGCTATGACCTTATCCTTCTGTATTAACACACATCCTAACCCATTGGGTGAAGCGTCACCGTAAGCTACAAATTTCTCGCTTCCCTCGGGTAAGGACATAATAGGCGCGCTGCACGGTTTGTGCTTTAATAGCTGAAATTCTATCTCCTGGTCCTCGCTCCAATCATACTTAATGTCTTTTCGGGTCAATTCTGTTAAAGATCCGACGATCTTTGAGAAATTTTTGATAAATCGCCTATAATAAGCAGCAAGTCTTATAGACTGACGTATCTCTATCAGGGTTCTAGGAGTTGACCAATTCTTGATAGCCTCGATCCTTGCGGGGTCGACTTGGATTCCTTTACTATTGATCACATGACCGAGGAATTTCACCTCTCTTAGCCTAAAGTCACACTTTGAAATCTTGGCATACATTTGTTCTTTACCCAACAACTCTAGAAACGGTCTTAAATGTTGTTCGTGCTCCTCCTTGTTTCTTGACTAGATTAAGATGTCATTCATGAAGACAATCACGAATTTGTCTACATTAAGTTTGCACACCCGATTCATGAGGTCCATGAATACTGCTGGGGCATTGTTTAATCCAAATGGCATTACTTGGAATCTATGATGACTGTAATGGGATCTGAATGCTGTCTTCAGAATATCTTCCTTGAGAACTCTAACCTGATGATAACCAGATCTCAGGTCGATCTTCGAATAGAATTTTGATCCTTGGAGTTGGTCGAACAAGTCATCCATCCTTGGGAGTGGGTATCGATTCTTTATGGTTAGCTTATTTGTAACATCCCAATTTTCAAATATATGTAATTTACGATTTTAAGACTCAATTATTGTACTTTTGGATGATTGTATTAATTTAAGTTACTTATAATCATATTATCAGTTAAATATGAAAATACGAAGTTGAGGGGTATAAAGTGCAAATGGGTCAAAATAGCAAATAAAAGATGGAAAAGCCTTTCACTTTTCAAAATCCTCTCTCTCTCTACTCTCTCTCTCTCTCTCTCACCGGTTTCTCTCATCTCTCTCTCTAACTCTCGGCTTTAATCCAAGGAAACAAGAAATCATCAAATTTGAAGTGCAAAAGTTTGGATTCAAGTGCAAAAATAGGAACTATAACAACTGCAACAGACAATTTGAGGTAAGATTCGTTCAAAATTGAGATTTATAGAGTTTTTGGGTCGGTTTTTATGAAAACCGATTTCTAAGATTTAAGTAGCAAATGTTAATGCATGTTGGAATTTATTGTTGCAATGTTCAAATCGAGTGTTAGAGATGTTGTGTACAAAATTTCAGGTTCTAATTCCACTCCTAAGTATGAATTCTGTAATTGTGTGTGTGTTTTAGTGTGTGTTCTTCGAAGACATGAATAAAAATAGACAAAAATGGGTTGTTTTGGTACATTACTGTTATATTATAAGTTGATTTAGTACATATAAGCTTATAGTTGCAATATTAGACTCAAAACATGCAAAAATGGTCAAAAACATAATTCTGGAAAATATTGGAAAAATATGCTAAGTATGAACTCGGAATATGATCCATCCGAATTCGGATTCACCCCAATTCGGATCAAACAGTGATTTCGGATCCATCCGAGTTCGGACCAACAGTCAATTCGGATACCTTCCCAATTCGGACCATATACAATCCGAACCACCCCCATTTCGGAGTACACACATTTCGGACCACAGTCTATTTCGGACCAACACCTAATTCGGACCATCCGGACTTCGGACCATCCGAATTCGGATGTGGTCCGAATTCAGTAGGAAATTCATTTAAAATTACAGAATACAAGTTTTAAGCAATTACTGACATTACATCACTATTACACTTACATTACAGATCATTGTGGTGTTATCAAAACACACATTGATTCGGAGACAAGTCACACTATACCAATCACTGTGAGTTGCAGATTATCATTCGAACATTTATTGTTTTTACATTCATGTTTATACATTCAATGGCATGTTCACGTTGTTCATATACTTCATTTGGCACTCATGAAATGATTTGTTGTTATGATGCACACTCGTACTTGACATGTAACACACATGTAGCTTGCGTTCATTTGAAAGTGCATCTATTTACATCATGCTTGCACTGCATGATCATTACTTCATAATCTGATGCGACCTGGACTGGGGCTGACAGCAGGCCACTGTCGGGGACTGATCATCCCACTCGTATCCCATCAGGTTCGGCACATCCCCGATCAGCATATTGAACTGCCACCCCATGCTAGCACTGCATGGTTTACTCACACATTGAGGCTTTCACTGCCGTTTTCACATACATGGGGCTTACACTGCCCATGGTTAAGCATTGCTTGTAAAGAAATAATTGTTGTTTGCATAATCTGTTATCTCACTAAGCATTTAGCTTACTGTTGACTCACATTGTTTATAGGCAAAGGCAAGAGTGTAGCTGGACCTTCATCTTAAGCAATATCAATTCAATATCCCGGAGACTATAGAAGCTATTGGTACTTGAATGTAATAGCTTTGGGCTGGGATTCATTACTTCTAAAACAATTATGTTTATGTAATAGTTAGACTTTTATCACTGTAGACATGTATTCTATTGCTTTAGTGTGGATGTGCTTAATTCTAATTTAAGTATTCAATTTCAATTATTATGATACTCATTGGGTTGTTTGTCGATCCTGGGATTGCTACAATTATATCATTAATTCAAGAGGGCGTCACAGGTTTTGGTATCAGAGCATTAGCTTGAGGTTTCAAGTGTCCGCGAGGACTTGGACTCAAACTTAGGTTATGATATTAGAATGAACTTCTAAGTAATGATCTGAACTAAGATAGGATTGACATGCACACGGGGAAACACAAAAGGTAACTGTAAATACTTAGGACTTACAAATAAATGTTCTAAATATAAGTTGTTATATTTCAGAACATGTCAGGAGACGATATGACTCCTCAGCAAATGTTCCAGATGATGCAAGCTCTTATGGAACAGAACAATGAGCTACAATCCAAACGAATGGCTGAGCAGGCTCAGTCATTTGCTGATCAGTTAAGGGCCAGAGATGAGGCCGAGGCAAAACGAAAGGCCGATAAGCGAAAGAACAAGGGGCAACAACAAGACGACCAGGGAGAAAGACAAGATGATACTGGGTCTTCCAACAGATCAAGGGGCTGTAGGTTTAAGGACTTCAAAAGTAACGGAGCGGTTACTTTTGATGGGACTGGAGACGCCGTTACTGCATTGGAATGGATCACCACCACGGAGAGAACTTTCAGAATCAGCGACTGCGCTGACAAAGACATGGTCCGCTTTGCAACCGCTATGTTTGCAAGGGACGCTGTTATGTGGTGGGACGCAATGACACATGTGTTGACGATGGAGGTAGTGTCACACATGTCATGGAGCGAGTTTAAGGAAGTGTTTTCTCAACAGTACTGTCCAGCCGACGAGAAGCGACGTCTCGAGGCAAAATTCCTGAACTTAACTCAGGGAAAGAAAACGGTTACACAATATGCCGTTGAGTTCACCCGATTAAGTCTGTTCGCACCGCATCAAGTTGACACAGAAGAGAGGAAGATAGCCCGGTTTGAGGCCGGACTAGACTATGAAATTCGCCGAACCATGAGTGGGGTTCGGTATACAACTTTTGCCGGTTTACTTGAGGCTGCTCGGAATGTGGAGCAGATCGTCTTATTATCAGGTTATGTCATCGGGTCAGCAGCCGCAACACCGACTCAACCGTCGCCGCCAAAAAGGCAGCGGGAGTCTGGATCCTCACGATTCTCTTCTCAAACCCATCAACAAACTTCATCACCAAAGAAAGGAAGGGCCTTTTCGGCCAGTTCAGAAATGAGAGACTGCAGGCGATGCAGAAAAGCGCACTCTGGGGAGTGCAAGACTCAGGACATGTAATGCTTCTGCTGTGGGCAGAAAGGCCATCACTGGGAGCATTGTCCTCGAAAAGATGATGCATGCTACAACTGCCACAGACTTGGCCATTTCTCAAGGGACTGCCCGAAACCCCCACGAGATCAGAATGCTCCACAATCAACAGCAAGATCTTCTGTAGCTTCTACGGCTCGCAGGGATCAATCTCAAAGGGCTCCAACAAGGGCGTTCCAAATCACAGCTGAAGAAGCAAAGGATGACCCGGAGGTGGTCACTGGTACGTTCTATGTTAACTCAATTCCTGCACGTATACTGTTTGATTCCGGAGCAAATCGTTCGTTTGTCTCCACTTCATTTGCTCGTCAATTTAACATGCCAACTTCCAAACTGCAATTTGTACTTGACATAGAGACTGCTAGCAACATGTTAGTTAAAGCAGATAAGGTTTATAGGAATTGCACATTACTTGTAGAGGATGTAGTGTTCAACATAGATCTAATTCCCATGGAGTTCGGGGAATTCGATATCATAGTAGGCATGGACTGGTTGGTTCATAATGAGGCCCAAATCGTTTGCAAGAAAAGAATGATCAAGATTACCACTCCCGAGGGCCGAGACATATGCATTTATGGTGATAGACACAAAGGCGACTTATGCCTTATTTCAACTACAAAAGCCCGAAAGCACGTTGCCAAGGGTTGTCCTGCATACTTAGCCTACGCTGTTGATGCAAAGGCTGAAATTCAATCTCTTTCCACCGTTCCCGTTGTTTCAGAATTTCCAGATGTCTTTCCAGAAGATATCTCGGGATTGCCACCTGATCGTCAAGTGGAATTCCGCATTGACCTCATTCCTGGAGCTGCTCCAATAGCAAAGGCTCCTTACCGTCTAGCCCCTGCTGAAATGCAGGAAATGATGAAGCAGTTACAGGAGCTACTTGACAAAGGTTTTATCCGCCCAAGTTCATCTCCTTGGGGCGCTCCTGTTCTGTTCGTCAAGAAGAAGGATGGCACATTACGTATGTGCATCGACTACCGGGAACTCAACAAAGTCACAATCAAGAACAAGTATCCATTGCCCCGGATTGATGATCTCTTCGACCAGTTACAAGGCGCAAGCTACTTCTCGAAGATTGATCTTCGTTCGGGTTATCATCAACTCAAAGTACACTCAGATGACATTCCTAAGACGGCTTTCAGAACTCGTTACGGACACTACGAGTTTCTGGTAATGCCGTTCGGTCTTACTAATGCGCCGGCCGCTTTCATGGATCTCATGAATCGAGTCTGCCGGCCAATGCTCGACAAATCGGTCATCGTATTCATCGATGACATTCTCATCTATTCAAAAACCGTAGAGGATCATGCAGCACATCTGAGAGAATTACTAGAGTTGCTACGCAAAGAGTGACTTTATGCCAAATTCTCTAAGTGTGAATTCTGGTTGAGGCAGGTACGTCTCAACGTTTGAAACAATTTCATGATCCTTATACTCAATCATAAATTATTTTATTAACTTGTACCTCTTAAACAATCAATTCAGATCCAATTCTTGGGGCACGTTATATCTGGTGCTGGGATTGCTGTTGATCCTGCAAAGATCGAAGCTATCCAGAACTGGGAATCACCACGCAACGCCTCAGAAATTCGGAGTTTTCTGGGATTGGCTGGTTACTACCGCCGATTCATCAAAGACTTCTCAAAGATCGCCGTTCCGCTAACAAAGCTTACTCGCAAGAACGCGACCTTCTTTTGGGGAGAAGAACAGCAAATGGCATTTGACAACTTGAAGAATCTGCTAAGTGAAGCACCAGTGTTAGCCCTGCCTGAAGGAAACGAAGACTTCGTAGTCTACACAGATGCATCAGGCATGGGTTTGGGTGCGGTACTAATGCAAAGAGGAAACGTCATAGCTTATGCTTCTAGACAACTCAAACCACATGAGAAAGACTACTCTACTCATGATCTAGAGCTAACTGCTGTGACTTTCGCTCTCAAGTTATGGAGACACTATTTGTACGGAACCAAGTGTCAGCTCTACACTGATCACAAGAGTTTAAAGTATATATTCAGTCAGAAGGACTTGAATATGAGGCAAATAAGGTCAATGGAGCTGATAAAAGATTACGACTGTGAGATTCTCTATCATCCAGGGAAGGCCAACGTAGTGGCCGATGCTCTAAGTCGAAAAGCATACTGCAAGGGATATTGCTATGCCTTGACTTCTACAATTTTGACCTCAACTATTATAGATGATGTTAGGGCTGCTCAGTTACAGGCCCTAAAAGAAGAGAATGTTAAAGACGAAGATATCAGAATTCAGTTGCCATTAATGCAAGACGATGGAACTGGACTGAAAGGAGTTTACGGCAGAATTTGTGTTCCTAAGTTCGGGAACATACGCGAAGTAATTCTTGCAGAAGCTCATCAATCTAAATTCTCAATTCATCCTGGCAGCACAAAAATGTACAACGACTTGAAAGCCGACTTCTGGTGGCCAGGATTGAAAAGAGATGTCGGTCAGTATGTTGAAAGGTGCAGAACATGTCGTCTAGTCAAAGCCGAGCACCAGCAACCCTATGGTAGTATGCAACCTCTTCCTATCCCAGAATGGAAGTGGGACCATATTACTATGGATTTCGTAACAAAGCTGCCTAAGACACGTCGTCAACATGATGCCATTTGGGTCATCGTTGACCGATTAACCAAATCTACTCACTTCATACCAATCCGAGAAACCTACTCACTAGACCGACTTGCCCAGATCTACGTAAACGAAATCGTTATTAGGCATGGTGTGCCTAAGTCTATTGTCTCCGACCGAGATAGTAGATTCACTTCCAATTTCTGGACTGCTTTGCAAAACGGTCTTGGTACTCGTATCGCAATGAGTACTGCATATAGACCACAATCGGACGGGCAAAGTGAAAGAACAATCCTAACTCTCGAAGATATGCTCAGAGCCTGTGTCATGGATTTGGGTGGTAACTGGGACGATCACCTCCCATTGGTTGAATTCTCCTACAACAATAGTTACCATTCCACTATCAAGATGGCACCGTTCGAGTCTCTATACGGAAGAAAATGTAGGACCCCAACCTGTTGGAGGGAAACAGGAGAAACTCCAATAGCCGGTCCTGCTTTGCTACAAGAAACAAATGAAAAGATCCAACTCATACGGCAGTACATAAAAACGGCACAAGATCGACAAAAGAACTATCACGATCGCCGTCATAAAGCGATAGAGTTTCAAAAGGACGATTGGGTATACTTAAAAGTTTCCCCAATGAAAGGTGTTACAAGATTCGTAAAGCGAGGAAAGCTATCGCCTCGATTCATAGGACCTTTCAAAATACTAGGAAGAGTTGGGAATCAGTCCTATCACTTGGACTTACCAGAAGAACTATCAGGAGTTCACCCGGTCTTCCACGTAGGATACTTAAGAAAGAGTCTGGTGCCCGAGAGAGAACCATGGACTGATCACTCGGACATTAAGGTTGACGAACGGCTAAGGTTCGTTGATGAACCGGAGTGCATTTTGGAGACAAAAGTCAAGAAACTACGAAATAAGGAAATCAGGATGGTGCTGGTCAAGTGGAAGCATCATCGGGGAGCTAATCATACTTGGGAATCAGAACAAGACATGAAGACTAAGTACCCAAGTTTGTTTAGCGCAGCATGACTTCGCGGACGAAGTATAGGCGTGGTGGAGCCCATGCTGTAACATCCCAATTTTCAAATATATGTAATTTACGATTTTAAGACTCAATTATTGTACTTTTGGATGATTGTATTAATTTAAGTTACTTATAATCATATTATCAGTTAAATATGAAAATACGAAGTTGAGGGGTATAAAGTGCAAATGGGTCAAAATAGCAAATAAAAGATGGAAAAACCTTTCACTTTTCAAAATCCTCTCTCTCTCTACTCTCTCTCTCTCTCTCTCTCTCACCGGTTTCTCTCATCTCTCTCTCTAACTCTCGGCTTTAATCCAAGGAAACAAGAAATCATCAAATTTGAAGTGCAAAAGTTTGGATTCAAGTGCAAAAATAGGAACTATAACAACTGCAACAGACAATTTGAGGTAAGATTCGTTCAAAATTGAGATTTATAGAGTTTTTGGGTCGGTTTTTATGAAAACCGATTTCTAAGATTTAAGTAGCAAATGTTAATGCATGTTGGAATTTATTGTTGCAATGTTCAAATCGAGTGTTAGAGATGTTGTGTACAAAATTTCAGGTTCTAATTCCACTCCTAAGTATGAATTCTGTAATTGTGTGTGTGTTTTAGTGTGTGTTCTTCGAAGACATGAAGAAAAATGGACAAAAATGGGTTGTTTTGGTACATTACTGTTATATTATAAGTTGATTTAGTACATATAAGCTTATAGTTGCAATATTAGACTCAAAACATGCAAAAATGGTCAAAAACATAATTCTGGAAAATATTGGAAAAATATGCTAAGTATGAACTCGGAATATGATCCATCCGAATTCGGATTCACCCCAATTCGGATCAAAAAGTGATTTCGGATCCATCCGAGTTCGGACCAACAGTCAATTCGGATACCTTCCCAATTCGGACCATATACAATCCGAACCACCCCCATTTCGGAGTACACACATTTCGGACCACAGTCTATTTCGGACCAACCCCTAATTCGGACCATCCGGACTTCGGACCATCCGAATTCGGATGTGGTCCGAATTCAGTAGAAAATTCATTTAAAATTACAGAATACAAGTTTTAAGCAATTACTGACATTACATCACTATTACACTTACATTACAGATCATTGTGGTGTTATCAAAACACACATTGATTCGGAGACAAGTCACACTATACCAATCACTGTGAGTTGCAGATTATCATTCGAACATTTATTGTTTTTACATTCATGTTTATACATTCAATGGCATGTTCACATTGTTCATATACTTCATTTGGCACTCATGAAATGATTTGTTGTTATGATGCACACTCGTACTTGACATGTAACACACATGTAGCTTGCGTTCATTTGAAAGTGCATCTATTTACATCATGCTTGCACTGCATGATCATTACTTCATAATCTGATGCGACCTGGACTGGGGCTGACAGCAGGCCACTGTCGGGGACTGATCATCCCACTCGTATCCCATCAGGTTCGGCACATCCCCGATCAGCATATTGAACTGCCACCCCATGCTAGCACTGCATGGTTTACTCACACATTGAGGCTTTCACTGCCGTTTTCACATACATGGGGCTTTCACTGCCCATGGTTAAGCATTGCTTGTAAAGAAATAATTGTTGTTTGCATAATCTGTTATCTCACTAAGCATTTAGCTTACTGTTGACTCACATTGTTTATAGGCAAAGGCAAGAGTGTAGCTGGACCTTCATCTTAAGCAATATCAATTCAATATCCCGGAGACTATAGAAGCTATTGGTACTTGAATGTAATAGCTTTGGGCTGGGATTCATTACTTCTAAAACAATTATGTTGATGTAATAGTTAGACTTTTATCACTGTAGACATGTATTCTATTGCTTTAGTGTGGATGTGCTTAATTCTAATTTAAGTATTCAATTTCAATTATTATGATACTCATTGGGTTGTTTGTCGATCCTGGTGATTGCTACAATTATATCATTAATTCAAGAGGGCGTCACATTATTAGATCCACATAATCGATGCACATTCTAAAGGTTCCATCCTTCTTCTTTACTAACAAAACTGGAGCTCCCCAAAGTGAGAAACACGGTTTGATAAACCCTTTATCTAAGAGCTCCTGCATCTGGTTGGACAATTCCTACATTACTAATGGGGTTAATCGGTATGGTGCTTGAGGTACTAGTGCAGCACCTGACACTAGGTTGTTTCGGAATTTGACTTGCCTCAATGGTAGGTGTCCAGGTAAGTGTTCTAGAAAAACTTTGAGGTAATCACAAACAATAGGAATATCTTCGAGCCGCTTCTCCTTCGGCTCCTTCTCCGTCATGTGGACTAGGATTACCTGACAACCTTTTCGTAGACACCTCAGGGTCCTAATGCTGGAGATGATGCTTACTTTGGTATTTCTTGCTTCACCTTGGACAGTAAGGACCTTCTTATTGGCTAAGGGTATGTGAACCGTCTTCTTTTTGCACACTAAATCCGCACGGTTTGATAGCCAATCCATGCCCATGACCACGTCAAAACTCCCATTTTGACGGGCATCAAGTCTATTTCAAAGAGTCGACCTACTAATTCTAATGAGCATCCTCGTATTATATTATTTGTCTTAAATGTCTTACCGCCATCAACCTCAATAGCATTAGTGGCACTTAATGGTGTAAGAATGGAATTTATCTGCTTACTGAACTTAGTGGGTATAAATCTCCTATCAGCACCAGTATCAAATAGTATAGATGCATAAGTGGTATCTAATGGGGTAAGAAGATAAGTCTATGGGTTTGAAATTTCTTAGGCAGATAGTCGTACTACATATCCTCATGCACAGAGTTATAGTTAAAACTTAATTTCTCCATTAAAAGTGTTTGATACCTAATCTTTATACATGATATAGTTGGGAATTTCCCGAAAAATTTTCAAGCCTTACATACTCAAAGATACATCAAATAGTAAATCTTAGAGAAATACAATAAGATTGTAGAGGGGCACTAAGTATGAGATGCCTCCGAGGTTTCCTCATACTCCATAGCCTTAAGTCGTTGGGATAGTTCTGCATTGCGGGCTTCGCACTCTGCTAGGTGCTGTCGCAGTTCGTCGATTCCGTCTTGTTGAACCGCCTGGGTAATCTTGTTGGCCCAATATATGTTGGTGTTTTGCATTGCCTCTTGTTTAATCCTTGCAAAGATCTCCCAAGATCCTGGTGGATCTGTCGAAATCGGAGGTCGTGCTTGACGAACCTCGCCACCAACAAAGGCACCGTTTGATGAGTAGGTTCCTGGGTAAGTGTTGGTACTTGCGAAGAAGATGGTCCTCCGACTTCAAATTGGCTTGGGATTCCTTCCTCGTTTCTCCACTCTTGGAGAGTGTGAGGCATCCACCCCTACTGTCTTGCGTTTTTCCGTTGCTGCCGCGGCGGGCTTGGCTAAGGGGCATGTACCGGAATAGACTCCCGTTGTGCCAGTCGCACCCTTTTTCTGGGGGTGAACTTCCTCAATGGTCAAGTGGGATGGCTTCTGAATGGTGTGTAGGATGGGACACGTGGTAGTGATGTTGGTGCAATTCATGTTGTAGGGCCACAGTTGCCCTCCTTGTGTTCTAACTGGTCCTTTTCCTCGTCATTGATTCGGTCTGCGTGAGTCTCCGATCCAAAGTACATCTCAGTGACATTTTGTCTTTCTTGGCCAACAGCTTAGTACTCGTCCTCAGAGAGGGTAACAACCGTATTGTTTGACATCTTTCTGTCATCAGGGTCCATACATATGTTCACAGTTGTTGAAGTAAGAAAGTTTAGTTCTCTTTTGTAATAGTTATAGTCTAGGGTACTAATACAACCTAGTTCACTATACTATGACTCTCATACCAATCTGTCACACCCCGTTACCCCGGTTGGCAACTAAGAGTGACGTCGCTGAAACATAGTCATAATCAAGTGAGCGACCACTAAACGGACGTTTTCGAAAACACATTAATAATCTTCAAAATAAGATATTGCTTTTACATAATCTAAATAAACATAAGGTAGTTCGCATCGCAGAGATTTAAATACATGATCAAAAAGTAAATTAATTATGCCAATAAATCTCCGTGAGTTTCAAAACTTGATGCGACTTCAAAATATGCGGAATCCTTGTTACACTTTTGATGCATGATATTCGTCTTAATTTCCTGAAAATACACGCTAAAATACGTCAACAGAATTGTTGGTGAGCTCATAGGTTTACACGTAAAGATGACTTGTATGAACATCAATAGTTGAGTTTTAATTTATAAAACATAAATTCCATGTTATGTATTACATAAAACCATCATGCAACCGAAAGTTACTTATGAGTTGCCCTGTGCAGTATTCTCCAATGTAATACCATAATGTTAAATATATATGCACCCCTTAGCAGTTGGAGCGACCAACCTAGGTGGGGGACATTAATCCCGATAGATCTATCCATAATATATTTGCGCTTACATAAAATGTAACTAACGGTTCATGATCTGAGGGCTGATGGAACCACATGTCTAATACATTATAGAAATGAAGTAGCTTTTGTGTCCATATGAGAATGTAGCATGTATTTCTACCCCAAAACATAACAGTGTGAAAATAGGAGATATGAAGACTCACCGTAACTTGATGGCAAAACGAGCGTAAAAATGTAGATTTTGTTGATGACTTGAGATGAGACTTGAGGTGTTTAACCGAGTCCTAGATGATATGAGGGACTTAATAACTCCCATATATATCATAATATGTATGTATAAATGTTGTTATGTTTTAAATCACCCAACTTAACAAGTTTATAATTAAAAGTCACTTAAAACGTCATGTTTATATATATATATATATATATATATATATATATATATATATATATATATATATATATATATATAGGGAGTGGATCAAATGAGGACCGTGGTTAAAATAAAGCCGGTTAGAACCAATGAAAAATCTTCACATCAGCAATACTCATCTCTTTTCTTAAAGGGCATTATGGACATTTACTTGATTATTATATATGGTAATATGATTATTGTTATTTTAGAAAAAGGAAAATGAATTTTTTTTTCAAATTCCTTCAAAATCATGGTCAACATATTATGTTCAAAATTCCTCAAATCTCTAAGATTGATTTTGGTCAACATAATATCATTATCAATTTCTAAAATTGAATATATCACTTTCTTATTATATTGCAATATTTTTAACACAATCTCAATAAAAAAAAGTACCGCCGTGAACCACCATCCATAAATGCTTCACAATTTTTCTTGTCGTTACCCATGAACGATTCACAATTTTTCTAAAAAACGGAACCGCCGTGAACCACCACCCATGAATAATTCACAATTTTTCTTGTTGTTACCCAAGAATGATTCACATTTTTTCTTAAAAAAAAGTCCCGCCGTGAACCACCACTTTGGACTCCAAACTAACCGTGAACCACTCGCCAAAACCCTCTGTCGTCTAACCGTATACTCGCCTAAACAACGTGTACCGCCGTGAACCATGGTCAATGGCTCACAGATCCCCTCTGCTGTCTAACCGTAAACTACAGTGAACAACTTGCCGTTAACCGCCGTGAACCACTCGCCAAAACCCTGAGCCAGATTTTTCAATGTCTGCACCGTGAACCACACCCATCTACTTAATGCATGTCGCCGTGAACCACATCCCTGCTTCTCACTGTCTGCCGCCGTGAACCGCCACCCTCCTATTTTCATCTTCGTCGTCCATCGCCTGAAAACCGTGAATGTCGTGAATCACACCCGCCATCCCAAATAACATATATTTAATTAATGACATATAGTTGCATCGTGAATCACACACGCCTATTAATGGCATATATTTGCCAAAAATATAAAGGTGCACAAATGACAAAATTGCCCTTTAAATATTTTAAAAGGTATATAAAACTCTATTTAATTACAAAATTGTCACCTTGCTTCCTATTGGTTGATTCACAAATTCTAACAATTTCATTGGTTCTTATTGTCCTCATTTTAAGCACGGTCCTCATTTTATCCTCACCCTATATATATATATATATATATATATATATATATATATATATATATATATATATATATATATATATATATATATATATATATATATATATATATATATATATATATATATATATAAATTGCTAGATTTTTAAAGGTTTTTCGGCCTACTTTGAGGTTCTTTTTGACCAAGCTCCAAAATGATTTGGGCTTTGGATTTCATTGTCATAAAACTACTATGTACAAAGAATTTTTCAGGTAGAGAACGGTCATATTTCGAGGTGTTTAGGTTGGGAGAAAGGCTCGTTAAAAACTCTATGTTGGCCATTTTTGAGCTGTTAAACTTCCGGGTTCCCAAATAATATTTGGGGGTACAAAACTCCATATTAAATTATGAAAACCTTCAAATACATAGTTATGACATTCATCAAACTTTTAAAATAAGAATTAACTCATTTCGTTAAGTTAAGAATTAGTTATGATTTTTCAAAGTCGGTGTAACATGTCGAAAATCCGGATTTCATAAACTTGAAACAACTTGTGATTCTTGTTGTTTATTCAAAAACCACATGTATAAAAGGCTATGAAACACATTTATATAACTTGATTTCATATTATTTATACTTACATTATGTGTTTATATGTTTATAAACACATTTGAAGAAAACAATTTTCAAACGAAACTAGTGATTTATAAACTTGAGTTTTTATGAAACTTGTTGTTGTTGGTGATTATATATATTATGCAAGACTTATATAACATAAATATAAGATGTTATAAGTTAGTATTTACTTACTTTGAGGTATTAGAAGAATGCAAATTGGTAGGAGATTTGATTTTGAACTAGTTGCACACCAAAATTACTTGAATTCTTGAAGAACAAAGAACGTTGGTGTTCTTGAGAGGCCTTCGCCGATTTTTAGAAGAGAAGGAGGGGATTTTTGATCTTGCAATGTGTGAATGAAATGAGGAAATGAGTCCTCTATTTATAGAAGAGATTTGGTCTTGCAAATGATGAAAGAAAAAAGTGATGCTTAATAAAAAGTGTTGAATTCTTTTCAATATTTATAATGAAAGTCAAAGGGCTACAAAAGTGTGTTTCCATTTTGTGTTAGCCGATTTTCATGGCTTAAAAATGGTGTATTTTGGTTTTTATTTCTTGCATAAAAGTATTTCAATGTATTCCTTGTGTATTTTCCTTTTTATGTAATTTATAAATACTTGTGAAATACACTAGTTTTTGGTAATTGTTTTTATCATGCATAACTAAGGTTATGTAAGTTTGTTAATGCATGATTAGTGATACTAATCATAATTTAATTATGCACTTAGTTGAACTAACCCATCATATCGTAAATCGATCGGATTGATTAAATTGTTGTTACATCGGTTCACACTGATGAAATCGTTCCTCATTGTAAGGAAAATCCTTATGAACTTATTAACATGTTGGTTTATTAATAATCAACATTAATTAGGTGATAGATGATAACCTGATTTGGTGCCGGTTATTACATATACATACAAACATTGAGAAAGTGTGTTGAAATTTTAAATAGTTGTATTCAACCCCCCCCCCCCTACAGCTTATAAAAACATACTAGGAAAACCTTTTGGGACCTACAGACAACATGTCGTCGCAAAAGGTATCAAAAGTCGTCGTAAAAAGTAACTGAGAAAAAATAAGGATGCATTATAGAGACGACTTGTTGTCGCAAAAAGGCTACATGTCGTCGCAATAACTAAATATAAGGCTCACAGCTTCTTGCTGTTTCTTATGCCCCAAATCGGGTGTAATATACATTTAACAACATGTTTCCAGAATTTCGACGGATATATAAACAATTTTCTAAAAAACGAGCAATTAATTGATTAAAATAAAAATTAAATTCTATTAACATAATTTAGAACAAAATAATTGTTTATAATAATTAAACATAATCTTCCTCGTCTTCCTCATCTTTCTCATCTTCCTCGTCCCCGTCTTCGTTTTCATCTTCATTCGTGTTCTCAAGCTGTGGGGGTACGATCGGTCGGTAGTCGGCAACATTTATTTGTGAAGGTAATAAGGCGTGATAAAATGTTTGTTGTTGAGAAGCTAACAAAGCTTGACATTATTGTTGCGCGAGAATTGCAGCTTCTTGCACAATTTGACGAGCAGTTTGTTGGGCAAACATTGCATCAACTTCAGCTTGTGTATACGTTCTTTCTTGTGATTGAGTGTTTAAAGTTGATGATGAACCACGAGGTAACTTTCATCCAAGCCCACGATTATGACCATGTCTCTCTCCCAACACTTGTGACATGATCTCTTCTTCACTAATCAAGTTGGAAGTGCTACTTTGAGAGTCATTTTGTAGCTGTTGCATTTGGTGCTGTATAGTTAAAATAAAAAACATTCAATGTTCTATATATATGACGATATTATATATAATTTCATATTTAACTCTAAAACAATTAAGTATACAAGATTTCGTACGTAAAATAAAGTATTACTTATAAAATGATTTGCGACAAGTTCATTGACAAAAGTGTCATTATGTCGATGCATTTCACACAAATTCTCTATAACTGACCCGTAGTAGGGTTACGCTGGAAACATATTACCAAGTATGTATTATAGAATATGTATTTCACAACTATATATTACATATTAACAAATTTATATTACAAACTATATATCACAGCCACCAAACAAGAAGTCCTAACTGTAGTTTACGTTTTTGTGTGCATATTACCAAATATAGTTTATATTATATAATGAACTAATTATACAAGTGCATGCATTCATAGTGTCAAGTTTATATTACCTACTATATATCACAAGTATCATAACTACAACAACAAGTATTACTAAGTATATTTTATGTCATATCTACGTATATTAGCAAATATAATTTTAAATAAGGTAGCTTACATGGTTATGTAATCTTGCAGCATATGACTGACGTCCATGGCAACTAGGATATAGTTGTTTTGCTCTGTTTGCAGAATTTGTATTTGATCGACTCCTAGTGTCATCTTCCAAGAAGTAATTAACATATAAATTCCACTCATCAGAATTCATTTGATCTGGAGGGAACTGTCGGATTTCAATTGGATGTTCATACCCTCCTCGTTTGTAAAATGCTCTAATTTGAATCGTGATTTTCGATCCTTGTATCTCTCACAACACAATGCATCAACTCTAGCCATTATTCCTTTTGCATATGGGCCATTTAAGTGAGGCTCCAAGTCAAAATATGTCTGCATTTTAAAAGAATAGTTAGCCAAATGTATAATATTACAACAATTGCATCTTTAACTCGGGCCAAAGAGGGGCCTTTTATATGTTCAGGCACACTAGCCCAAGATTTGTAATATTTAGAGACACTATTTCCCCGCAAAAGTCCCGACCATGGTTGTGAAATCCATGCCATTATCGCCAATCGCTTAAAAGGTGTTATGCTCAACGTCGAAATTTATGGGCAACGGACGTTGCCCATTCTTTCTCCACAGTTTTCTTATTTTTTTTCATTCGTGGTTTTCCCACGAGTTTTGGAACCTATAAAATTTAAAATAACAAATTAATAAAACAATTGATAAAATTCTAGTAAATAAAATATACGTATGGATTTCTTACTGGATTGACATGGGGCTGGTGGCTGCCAAAACCTTCGGGAGGATCACCACCACAATCTCCACCGTGACCGGTAGCAAAAGTCGTCATCTGTAAAAAAATTGCTAGTATAGTAACTTGCAAAACAAACGTTAGTATCTTTTACAGCTCAATCTCCACAAATATAATTGTAAAAACAACTCAATAGATACATAGTATCTTTGCCAAAAAGTCTAACGAAGACATCCATTCACAACCAGGGTACAACTCGGTCTCAGTAAACGTAAAATAACTCAACAATATCGTCATTTATAGCACTAGGAGTTGCAGTTGGCTCATTACTAGTCTCATCAGTATCTAGTTGTGTTCGGTGCTAATATTCTCCCGACGAATATCGTTGAGGACATCAACCATATCTGTCGGCCGAGACACGTTATGAACTACTGGCGACAGATTTAATTGTTCACCGTGATACTTTCACGTCTTGTAAGCGACGCTAAACCCCCATCTGTGTATGTGAGCCTATATATCGTTAATCGTACCCCATTTATTGTTATCACATTTTTCACATGGGCAACGACATTCTTTAGCACCATTCAAGTTGTCTTTACACATTTCAAGGAATGCGTCAAGACCATTGAAAAACTCATCAGAATTACGATTTCTACATCTAGTCCAACTCTTATCGATTGTCATTTCTGTATTCGCAACAATTAATCATCAAAACAAGGAAATGTAATATAACAAACTATATTAATTCAACAAACAAGTGAATGAAGCATGGTGGTCATCCTAACCCACTTTTTGAATGTTTTGTCTCATATATGAATGTGTATAACTGATTAATTATTTAAGAAAAATTCGGCAGCATTTCTCTTTAACTCCCCAAATATGTGTATGAAACCCATATTCGTAGGAGCAAAGGAAAATTTTTAAACGAATTTTTCTCATATAGTAAACCAATTATACACATTCATATCCTAAATGAGACAAAACATTCAAAAAGCAGTCCCAAACTGGGGACTTTCCGAAATTAATTTATAATAAATTAATTTCATATGGGTGACTACGGTGTAAACACACACTTATCATATAACACATATTATATTGATCTAAATACACAAATTAATATATTATTTTGAAGTTTTAGTTTCATTAACAAATATACATAAGGTTACTTTAATTTTTATAAGATTTTTATGTTACTTTAAAATATTACTGTCTCACCCCTCCCGACCCCGGAAATGCCACGTCAATATAAAATCATAAGTGGCTATAACGCAACAGATCTATTATACACATGTCATAAGATTATGCAGATTACGGCTAATTAAAACATTAAACACAAAGTTAATACATTCAAATCCCAAGTCAACAAAATATACAAATCCCGGTCACTGGATACATTGACCCTGAAACAACTATCACACGAGTTCTATACAACACATAACGTTATCACGGATCTTCAATTCATCTCGAATCTACCTCGGCGGCTGCTGAGGTCCTTTCTGATTCCCTGAACATGTTAGACTCGGACACATGAGCTGTAAAGCCCGTGAGCACACGAGGGTTGACTCTGCACATAGACACATAACACACAATCCCTGTCCCTGTCCCGATAGCCCAACACACATCTCAGGTCATAAATCAAGTATGAGATCGGACACAGCCCTGTGGGGACCCCTCCCCGATGGACACATCGCACACAGCAATGGTCGGTAATATCCTGTAGCACGGAAGCTACCCGGCTACAGGCCCTGCCGTATATATACGCCCCAAGGACTGTAAGGGACAGTCAACCCGCGCGATTCCCCTTCGCGACTTATCGTCCGTATGGAACTCATCACGGACCCCTGAACCGATCTCGCATCTCATACATAACACGTATAAGGAATAAAGCATACCTGAGGTTCACGTCCCTGTCTCACATAGATATAAAACGCACAAGATAGCACCACAGCTAAAATCGTAAAGACGGCGCGCGTTTAGAAAAGTCTCGAGTACTCACCTGACTGATTCCCCGAAGTCTGGCCTCCCTGATCAAACCCGGCTCGAGATCCACTAATCCCTGTAATCACACGGATAGTCCAACAATCAATCACAATTCCCAAATACACATATCACATGATTACAACAATTCGGATTCGATTCAAGCCCGATAATCCCACGGAATCGAAACTCGAAACCCGACCCAAACTCGACTCAAAGCAATCCCAAATAATACCTTAACCCAAACAAAACACAGCCCAAGCAATCCCGAAGGAAACCCGACACAATTCGACCCAAACCATTTCACAAGACTAAACTCGAATTTTCCTTGCAGGCTACTCGTCGCGCCGCGACACCGCGAAAACTCCATAGATGCCCTGCGATTTTCAGCTCTGCCCAGGAGTGTTAAACTCCTTACATACACGAATTTAACCACACATATGCATACAAAACCATACATAACATACCCTTATGAATTCTCAAACCAATTCCCAATTCACAACTCATATATACACCAAATTGAAGGTTAATCACAAGAATCCTTACCTTGTTGAGCTTCAAACACAAGATGAAGAGGATGATGAAGTCAAATCTCAGATTCTACAACTAATTCTTGAAGCTTGAAGATGGATTCTGCTGCTGGAGTTCTCAAAACACACACAACACATTCTTTAGCGCTTCTCAAATGGATAAGGTAAAAGGGAGATAAACACGTATATACTCTTCTAATTTAACCGGTCCCGAACCCAATAACTCGGACCCGATATCATATTTTTAATATTTATACCCATTTAACCCATTTAATCCCACGATCCCAAAAATATAATCCGTTCATTAAAATTATGACCCGATGACACGCAAGCCCCAATCCCGACACGTATCAATCCACGAAACGGGATATAATTGGACCAACCCAATATTAATAAATTATTTATCCACTAAAATAATTCCACGTACCAGGTCAAATTGACGGATGTTACAAATCCTCCCCTCTTAAAGAGATTCCGTCCCGAATCTAACTCGGATTCTGGAATAGGTGAGGATATCTCGATCGCATTTCCAACTCGGGCTCCCAGGTAGCGTTGGTACCCTTATGGTGTCTCCACTGAACGAGTACCAAGGCAATCTCTTTATTCCTTAGCTTCTTGATTTTTCTGTCGGTCACGGCCTCGGGCTGCTCCACATATCGCAGCTGATCATCGACTGTAATCTCAGATAAGGGCACATACTGATCATCTGTAGCCAGACACTTCCGGAGATGACTCACGTGAAACGTATCGTGCACACCGGCCAACTCCGAAGGCAATCGCAGTCGATAGGCCTGATCCCGGACTCTCTCAACGATCTCGAATGGCCCGATATACCGCAGACTCAGCTTCCCACGATGTCTAAACCGGATGACCCCTTTCCACGGTGACACCTTAAGCAACACGCGGTCCCCGACATTAAACTCTAGCTCCTTCAGACGGCGATCGGCATAACTTTTCTGACGACTCTGGGCGACCCTCATATGCTCCCGAATCACAGCCACTTTGTCACTAGTCTCTTGCAATAACTCCGGCCCGCTGATAGGTCGCTCACCGACCTCGCCCCAACACACTGGGGTCAGGCACTTGCGCCCATATAGTGCCTCAAACGGAGCCATTTTAATCGTGGCGTGATAGCTGTTATTATACGCGAACTCGACCAATGGGAGATGCACGTCCCAATTACCATTGAAGTCGATAGCACACGCCCGCAACATATCCTCGAGGGTCTGATTGGTGCGCTTGGTCTGCCCGTCAGTCTGCGGCCTGTACGCCGTGCTCATCTGAACCCTGGTGCCCAATTCCCGCTGGAAACTCTGCCAGAAACGAGACGTAAACCGCGTATCCCTGTCCGAAGTAATCGACATCGGAATTCCATGCCGTGATACCACCTCGTTGATGTACAGCCTCGCTAACTGATCCATGGTGATAGTACCCCGAACGGCTAAGAAGTGTGCACTCTTCGTTAGTCGATCCACTATAACCCAGATCATATCGTTCCCACGGATCGTGCGTGGAAGTCTCACAATGAAATCCATTGTGATGTGATACTACTTCCACTCGGGGATCTCTAACGGCTGCAGATGCCCGTGCGGCTTCTGATGCTCGGCTTTGACCCTCAAACACGTCATACATTGCTCAACATATCGGCCCACATCCCTTTTTATTCCCGGCCACCAGTAGAAGTCACGGAGATCACGATACATCTTAATACTCCCCGGATGCACAGATAGCCTCGACCGATGCGACTCATCAAGAATCAACTGTCGCAAATTCCCGACCCTCGGGACCCAGACCCTATCATGAAACACAAACAGCCCACGGTCATTCCTGATCAGCGACTCAAGCTGCCCGGTCAGACGCTCTCGCTTCACATTATCATCCCGCAGGCCCTCCTGCTGCGCTAATCTCATACTATCGATCAATGTCGAGGTAATCTCAAGCCTCGAAGCCCTGGAAATCATAGTCTGGCCGCATGCCCTACGGCTCAGCGCATCAGCTACCACATTAGCCCGACCCGGGTGGTACTGAATCTCACAATCGTAGTCCTTAAGCAACTCAAGGCTACGGCGCTATCGCATATTCAGATCTTTCTGGCTGAACAGATACTGAAGACTCTTATGATCGGTATACACAATAAACTGAGAACCATACAGATAATGGCGCCAAATCTTCAACGCAAACACTATGGCGTCCAACTCTAAATCATGCACGGTATGGTTTTCCTCGTAAGTCTTCAGCTGGCGCGAAGCATAGGCGATCACTTTCCCTCTCTGCATCAGAACACAGCCCAGACCTGACCCTGAAGCATCACAGTACACTACAAAATCATCGGTACCCTCCGGCAAGGCCAATACTGGAGCCTGACACAATCGGGTCTTCAGCTCTCGGAACGCATACTCCTGATCCTCGGACCACTCAAACGGAACGGACTGCCGTGTCAATCTCGTCAACGGCAAGGCAATCCTCGAGAAATCCTGGATGAAGCGTCTATAGTACCAAGCGAGACCCAGAAAGCTACGAATCTCTGGCACTGATCTCGGAGGCTCCCAACTCATCACTACTTCAATCTTGGCCAGATCCACTTTTATGCCCTCGACACTGACCACATGACCCAAAAACTGCACTTCCCGAAGCCAAAACTCACATTTGGAGAACTTCACGTACAGCTTCTCCCTGCGCAGCACGGTCAAAACCTCTCGGAGGTGCTGCTCGTGGTCCTCGGCACTCCGCGAATAGATTAGGATATCATCGATGAACACGATCACGAACCTATCCAACATAGCTCTACACACCCGATTCATTAAATCCATGAAAGCGGCGGGTGCGTTAGTCAAACCGAAAGGCATCACAAGGAACTCGTAGTGCCCATAACGAGTCCGAAACGCGGTCTTCGGCACATCTTCGTCCCTGACCCTTAACTGGTGATAACCCGACCGCAAGTCGATCTTGGAGAAGTAACTCGAACCCTGGAGCAGATCGAACAGGTCATCGATACGTGGAAGCGGATAACGATTCTTCACGGTCACTTTATTCAACTCCCTGTAGTCGATACACATCCGCATGCTACCATCCTTCTTTTTCACGAATAACACTGGCACACCTCACGGCGATGAACTCGGACGGATAAATCCACGATCCAGAAGCTCCTGCAACTGAGACATCAACTCTCGCATCTCTGTCGGTGCCAGCCTATAAGGCGTCTTCGCAATCGGCACCGCCCCGGGAACAAGATCTATTCTGAACTCCACTTGGCGATCTGGCGGTAACCCAGGCAATTCCTCAGGGAATACCTCAGGGAACTCTCGGATCACTGGAATATCCTTTAAGGTCTTCTTTTCCTTCCTCGCGTCAACCACATAAGCTAGGAAGGTCTCGCTTCCCTTAGAGACATATCTCTGAGCCCTGGCCATAGACACGATCCCGATATCTCCCTTACGGCGCTCCCCGTACACAATCACACTCTCACTGTCAGAAATGGGTGTACGGATGATCTTCTTGGCACACAGAATATCAGCCCGTCTGGCAGTCAACCAGTCCATACCCACAATCACATTGAAGCTACTGTTCTCAATTGGCAGCAAATCAATCGCAAACTGATGGGAATCTATTTCTAACACACAGCCCCGATAAACCCGACTCACTAACATCGAACTCCCATCGACCCTCTCAACAATCAACGGAACCGACAAGGAAGAAGGAGACACACTAAAATACGCACAAAATATAACAGACACATAGGAGCGATCTGCCCCAGAATCAAATAATACACGAGCTCAAAGTCCGTTAAGGATGTACGTACCCGAAACTACATCTGTGGCATCCCGTGCCTCCTCTGTGGTTGCCTGAAACACTCGTCCGCGGCCTCTCGGAACAGACTCACGGCGGCTGGACGACGATGGCTCTGCCCTGACTCCACTAGAACTAGCCCCCTGCACTGCCGGCCTCGGCTCTGGACAATCCCTGACTCGATGCCCTGGTCGCCCACATCTGAAACATAACGGCTCAGGCACCGTACAAACTGAAGCGGCGTGGCCCCGCTGGCCGCACCGGAAACAACGTGGCTGCTCCGATAGACACTGTCCGGAATGGCGCCGGTGACATTTCGGGCACTCCCGATCACCATATGAACTCTCAACACGGCTACCGGACGCCTGGGACCCCAGTCCCACACTGCTCTGGCTCTGTGCTCTAGATCCCTGGCCCTGACCCTGACGTCTCGATCGACGATCTCGACCCCGGTCCCTATCACGTCGCTGACCCGATGTCTGCCCCGAACCTTGACTCGAAAATTGCCACTGGTCTGGACGCTGATCACTGGGAGCGTCCCCGGAAGATCTCCACACGCTCGCCGGCTGATTTGATGTCCCAGTCCGCTGCCTCTGAGAAGAGGGCTGCTCCCTCTGCTTCAAGATCTCCCGCTCTCTCATGCGGGCCATCTCAAGGGCTCTAGCAAATGTCGGGGTATCATGTAACCCCACAAACTCTCTAATATCTGATCGAAGCCCATCAACAAATGCATCAGCCTTACGGCTCTCCGTATCAACGTGCTGAGGCGCAAACTGTGAATACTCATTAAATCGGTCGACGTACTGCTGGACCGTCATATTACCCTGCTGCAAATGGAGGAATCGGCGCTCCATTTCTCGTCTCTCGTCCCTCGGAATGTACTGGAGCTCAAACATAGCCCTAAACTGCTCCCAAGTCATGGCATAAGCGGCGGACTCAGTCATCGAAGACTCAATCGATTTCCACCACTGCAAAGCTCCACCCCGTAACTGATATGTGGCATACCCAACCATATCTCTAGGATCCACGTGGGCCACTCGGAACGCGCCCTCAATCTCTCGCTCCCATGCGATGGCCGCCCTCGGCTCACCGTCACCCCGAAACTGCGGCGGAGCCCCTGTCATGAAATCCTTAAAAGATCCGCCCCGCTGAGAAGATGACGATGCTCCACCTCCTGACCCAGTCTCGGCACGCTGAAGAACTGGCGCGAAACTCTGACCCTGCTCACGCTCTTGCTCCTTCTGCTTCCTGTAAAACTCGGTAAGAACATCTAGCTGCTCGGATTTACGAATATACTCGTCACTGGGCGGCTTACCCGCGCCCGACCCTTCACCCTGATCTGCCATTATAATCTGCACAAAACAAAACAATTAAGCACAAGGGATAAATCACCCAGCGTTATACACTAAGCCAGGTCGGTTAATCCACTATATAATCGCTAAACGATCCCCCATGGACCGGAACAAGGTCTAAGTTAAGCATCCACTAATGATACTCAAGCTTCAAACCACAAGCTCGAATACCATGCTGTAACACCCCTCCCGACCCTGGAAATGCCACGTCAATATAAAATCATAAGTAGCTATAACGCAACAGATCTATTATACACATGTCATAAGATGATGCAGATTACGGCTAGTTAAAACTTTAAGCACAAAGTTAATACATTCAAATCCCAAGTCAACAAAATATACAAATCCCGGTCACTGGATACATTGACCCTGAAACAACTATCACACGAGTTCTATACAACACATAACGCTATCACGGATCTTCAATTCATCTCGAATCTACGTCGGCGGCTGCTGAGGTCCTTTCTGATTCCCTGAACATGTTAGACTCGGATACATGAGCTGTAAAGCCCGTGAGCACACGAGGGTTGACTCTGCACATAAACACATAACACACAATCCCTGTCCCTGTCCCGATAGCCCAACACACATCTCAGGTACATAAATCAAGTATGAGATCGGACACAGCCCTGTGGGGACCCCTCCCCGATGGACACATCGCACACAGCAATGGTCGGTAATATCCTGTAGCACGGAAGCTACCCGGCTACAGGCCCTGCTGTATATATACGCCCCAAGGACTGTAAGGGACAGTCAACCCGCGCGATTCCCCTTCGCGACTTATCGTCCGTATGGAACTCATCACGGACCCCTGAACCGATCTCGCATCTCATACATAACACGTATAAGGAATAAAGCATACCTGAGGTTCACGTCCCTGTCTCACATAGATATAACACGCACAAGATAGCAACACAGCTAAAATCGTAAAGACGGCGCACGTTTAGAAAAGTCTCGAGTACTCACCTGACTGATTCCCCGAAGTCTGGCCTCCCTGATCAAACCCGGCTCGAGATCCACGAGTCCCTGTAATCACACGGATAGTCCAACAATCAATCACAATTCCCAAATACACATATCACATGATTACAACAATTCGGATTCGATTCAAGCCCGATAATCCCACGGAATCGAAACTCGATCGAAACTCGAAACCCGACCCAAACTCGACTCAAAGCAATCCCAAATAATACCTTAACCCAAACAAAACACAGCCCAAGCAATCCCGAAGGAAACCCGACACAATTCGACCCAAACCATTTCACAAGACTAAACTCGAATTTTCCTTGCAGGCTACTCGTCGCGCCGCGGACCCCCTGGTGGTCGCGCCGCGACACCGCGAAAACTCCATAGATGCCCTGCGATTTTCAGCTCTGCCCAGGAGTGTTAAACTCCTTACATACACGAATTTAACCACACATATGCATACAAAACCATACATAACATACCCTTATGAATTCTCAAACCAATTCCCAATTCACAACTCATATATACACCAAATTGAAGGCTAATCACAAGAATCCTTACCTTGTTGAGCTTCAAACACAAGATGAAGAGGATGATGAAGTCAAATCTTAGATTCTACAACTAATTCTTGAAGCTTGAAGATGGATTCTGCTGCTGGAGTTCTCAAAACACACACAACACATTCTTTAAGGCTTCTCAAATGGATAAGGTAAAAGGGAGATAAGCACGTATATACTCTTCTAATTTAACCGGTCCCAAACCCAATAACCCGGACCCGATATCATATTTTTAGTATTTATACCCATTTAACCCATTTAATCCCACGATCCCAAAAATATAATCCGTTCATTAAAATTATGACCCGATGACACGCAAGCCCCAATCCCGACACGTATCAATCCACGAAACGGGATATAATTGGACCAACCCAGTATTAATAAATTATTTATCCACTAAAATAATTCCACGTACCAGGTCAAATTGACGGATGTTACAATTACAAAAGCTAATTAATATACATATTAATATATTTTTTAACTTTTTGATACTTTAAAGTAATATATGTGTTAGTAACACTAATTGATATATATGTGTATGTGTCATATATGTTGTAAAATTTTGATACTTTAAAATAATATATGTGTTAGTAAGATTAATTGATTATGTGTGTGTGTGTATGTGTGATACTTATTACTATACACATCATTATATATTCTAATTTTTAGTACTTTAAAATAGTGTACGTATTATTAGTAACACTATCTAATATAAAACATTTTACTTTGATGACACATTAAAATAATAATTTTAAGTACTATACGTTATAATAATAGTAATTGATACATAATCTAGCCTTATGTTACTTTTAAGTGATAATAATACTAATTGATATAAAATATAATATATGTTTTATATAATTTAGTCTGATTTTACTTTTCATTTTACATGATATAATATTATCTAATATAATATTTTTTTAGTTTTAATATATTCTATTTTAATTCTCTATTTTAATATTTTCTAGTTTTTATTTACTTTAAATTTTATTTTTTTATTAACTTTTATTTGTCTATGGCTATATTATATATATTATACATAATTATTTTACAATTAACAAAAAAAAATATGTAACAGTTAATATGAATAACTTTAACATAACTATTTAACAATTGAGATAAACACATATATAATTAAATATATATTAGTTGTTTAGATATTTTTAAAACATTACAACTATATTTTTAAAACATAAATGCTAGAAATTTAAATAATAAAAACACAACATATCATTGTATATTTTTATTTATATAACATATATTTAAGTAAAATGCATACATATTTTTTTGGAAAAACATATACCATTGTATAAGTTTTTAAGAGTTTTAAAATGCATAGTACATACAACTATGTAAACTTATAATCCCTATATATTTCAGCACCTTAATGATTTCTTATCAAAACCCAAGAAGAACAAAGCTCAATAATTCGGCAATGATGAAGAAAGAAAAAAGGAATGTTGAGAGAGAATAAAAGTGGCGGCTCCTTTGTATTCAAATGTTTCAACCGTGTAATACAAAGTGAAACCCTAGGAGCTATACATAGCTTCATTTAATTAACTATGAGGCATTGTCACCTTTGGCCCCTAGACTTTTACAAGTAAATAAATTACAAGGAAACTAAATACAAGACTAAATACTAAGTAAATAATTATTACAAAATAACTCCATATGATCGAAATTAAATATCTAACAATCTCCCCCTTTTCGATCATTGTGGAGGTCCTGGAACTCTGGCATGATCGGTCGATTCTCGGAGTCCAAGGATGACGTCAAAGCGTCTAGTCACTTGTCTCATATGTAGTCGTTCGTTCAGGAGTTCAATGCCGCTGAGGGTGTCCTGAATTTCCTTCAGTGAGCATCTTTGTTCTGGATCTGGTTGAGCGTCAAAATCTTGAACTTTCTGAGTAAGCGCGGCTCGAACCAATCTGAGAGTACCGTCGGAGTAACAGGGAAGATCCTCAAAGCGCATGAACCTTTTGTAGCCCTTCTGATTGACAAAAATGACACCCGGGTCTCCTGTAAATATAACTCTGTAGGCCGGATGATGGGCTAGAACGAAGCTGTCTTGATCAGGTGCTCGTAGGCCCACTTTAACTAATGCACTCTCAATTGCCATCTGAAAATCTCTGAGGCACATCACAATTGAGCGGCGATTCATGCTTTAGACAAGGGAACCTAAAGCAGTCATCCGAGTCAGACGCCCTTTAATACAATTTTTCAATCGGTCGTGTAAGAATTCGACGTCGTCCACACTTATGAAGTCCAGGTCATTCTCGAAGAACTCATCAACCGTGCCATCTTCTCTTTCTACTTGAAAGGCGGGATAGTACACTTTTGCCCTTTTGCACATGGTAATGGACATGAGTTTCTTTATCTTCGATTTTGACACTTTTGACCTCCTCTCCCTTAGCATTAATTGATAGTATTCAGCCTACTCAGCTTTGGTTACATTTGTCAGTTCCATCAGGAGGCGTCTGCTGAAGGATCCAGGCTTCTTTCTGAATACCATCTTAAATCTTTCTTCTAAGAACGGGTTCTGAAACTGCTCAGGAGGAAACTTTTGCAGGAATTCTTTGGGACCCTGAACGGGGGGTTCTTCTATTTCAGACTTTTTAGCTTCAGCAATTTTATGATTGTCCCCCGCCGTTCTTGTCTTAGTTTGTCTTTTTCTTCAGGAGGTAGTGTTTGTATTTTTCCTTTTGAAAATTGATCTACCCAGTATAAATCATCTTCCCTATATTTACCGGGTCCTTCGTGAGTTTCATCAAAGCAATCAACCCTTTTGGTTTGAGAAGGACCTGGTTGTTCAGTTTGTTGGACTAGGGGAGGGCTTAGATATCTTTGCGGGCTTTGGACTATGTGGGATGCTTTGAGTGATGGGGTTTCTATGGGAGTAGGTGAAGGTGATTGGATGGAAGAAGTTATTCGTTCTTGAGGTGCATGGGTTGGGGAATCCAAAACTTCAATTGGGGAGGATGATTTTTGCGGCGATTGACGTTCAGGCTTTGGTGTGAAAAAGAGATAGTCGTTATCAGTATCAGAGTCTGAGTCAGACACTAATATGATTTCGACTTTTTCATATGGAGGTTCATATTCCACCATTGCTGACATAAGATCTAAAGGAGCTGGACCTTCAATTTGCAAAGGTTCATACTCTATCATTAACATCTCCGTAGCCTCATAAGTCTGATCCCCAGACCCCTGAATCTCTGTACCTTCGGTCTCTGCTCCCCCGACAATCATCATTGGGTCCTCAGACTGAGTTTTTTATCGTTTCTCCCCCTCATGGTGATCAGGGTCGTCCTGATCGTCATGTTTTCTTTTGTGAAACTCAGCCTGAGGACGACATTGAAGCTCAATTACGGCAGACTCAAGACGGTCCATTCTGGAGTTGAGTTGCTTCTGGACTTGAAGAATGAGGCGAGTAAGCGCGTCTATCTTGTCTGAAAGGTCGGCAATCTGATTCTGGACTAAATGGGATCCTGGTGGAGGCACAGCATCAAAAGCGACACCCTTACTCTTTATAACTGAGAGAAGGGCGGTGTGACGTTCCTCAGCAGCTTCCTTTTGGGCGTCCAGGTCAGCCCGCGTAATCACACCGGCAGCACGAAGAGCTGCCGTTAGCATCTCCATGTTGATGGGGAGATGGCCTGAAGTGGATGGCGTTAATAGAGCCACTTCAGGTCTTCCTTCCGTCATTTCTGGCTCCTGTATGGGACGCTCAGATCCGGAAGTTTGTGGAGCTGCCACGGAGGCAGCTCTTGGGGATGCCACAGAGGCATCGTGCGTCGTGTGTATTTGGGGGGATGGAATCGTGAATGAAGGAAGTTCGGTCACGTAGGGAGGAGTGTGACCTCATCAACACCGCCACTCTCCGAATGAGAGGGCGATGGTGTATGTGCAAAATCCCCGTGAAATGAAGTGGTTTCCCTTTGAGGGGATACCAAGTGGATGGTGGGGGTGATTTCGACCGTTGGACTGACGGTCTTTTGGTGGGTGGTCCGGCTGATAGGGCTTCGGTCACCCTCAGATTAGATATCCATCCTTCGCACGAAAGAGACGGTTCGTTCGGAATCCGCCGCCTCTGCCGCCTCACCTCCTTCGCCCTCACTTACAAACACATGCTCCCCCTCACCTATCCCCAACGATTGTTGTACCTCCGCCTGATCTCCCTCATCCTCACTCATTCTGGCCTCACCTTTGGATTGGCTAGACTAAGTCGGTTCTGACTGAGCCTCATCCGGATAAAACGCTCGAATATAGGCCCGAACCCTTTCCAAATCCCTTGCTTTTAGAAGAAGTGAGAAAGGGATGGTCGTTATTGGCACAGAAGGTTCTCCCTTTGGCAAAGTAAGCTTTTGAATGGCCACGGTAGGGTAGACGTCCGCCTCAGGGCGCTCGTGGATGTCTTCATCGTTATCCATCGCATATTGGATGATCAGCTGCAAAAATCGTTGGAGAGGTATGTACTTCCGTCCTTTTTTGGTTCCTCTCTCCAAATGTACTCTTTTCAATTCCTCGAAGAGGAAAGCCGCATAATCAACATGGCGGTCAAAGGCAAAGCTGGTGAACATGGCTAAAACGTGAGCCTAGGCAGAGTCGTGGCCTGAGTGCTTTGTTGTAAAGCACTTGTTGATGACGTCGAAGAGAATCCGCCAATGAGATTGTAGATTCTTTGTTCGGAAATCGGAGGGTTTGGTGAGAGGGCCGTCATAACCTAGGGTTTTTATTTCGGCGAGGGTTTCTGTGATGGAAGGGATGGGATCAAAGTGAAAGCAGGATGGTAAATAGTTTTCGGCGGGTAGGCGAAGTATATGGCGTATGGCGGCGATGGTGATTTTGACTGGGACACAGTCAATGGTGGTTGTGAAGAAGGGTTCGACGTCGGGAACATATTGCAATCTGTTCCAAAATTGTTGCAGGTATATCTGAGGAACAGCGATTGCGGTAGACAGGGCATAATATATGGGGTGGTGAAGGAGGATGTCGAAGGAGAGGGTTTGTGGTTCTTTGGTGAGAATGGAGACATCGAGCTGCCAGTTATGTGGTATAAACTCGACAAACTCGGCCTGTGGGAGGATGGATTTTTCGGGTAGTTGGGCGTTATTATTAGGAATCGGGGGATGGGGTATGGTGAGGATAACCGCTAGTTCTATCATCCTGCAAAGGTGCATCAAAGTCAGAACACAAGACTTGATATGATATGACATTGAGATGAAGTCTAGATAAGTGTGAAATAGAAACTGCCTGATCTGTTTAAAGCATCGGGTCTTTATTATTAGAATAAAATTCTACTAATAAAGTCCAAAGTCAATCGTTAAGAGACTGATGTTAGATCAGACTTTTTCACTCAAACACCAATCCTAACTCTAATCAATGGTGCACCAGAATGAAAATATCTTTGGATTTTTGTTTTTTTGTTTTGATTTATAGTGAAAATGCAAAAATGAGAAAATTTAAAAAATATGCTAAGTGTTGGATTTCAGATGGTCCGAATTCGGATGAACAGTGTCATCGAATTCGGATCCGGCCGAAATCCGAATGATGCATGAAATGTGATGGTTGGGGTCCGAATTCGGATGATGTGTGATGTTGGTCCGAATTCGGATGAGCACCGAATTGGGTAGAAGTGATGATGAGGATTGGGACGAATTCGGATGAGGTGATGATTGTGGTCCGAATTCGGATGCCTGTTCGGATGGAATGCAATGCATGCAATGGAGACAAAGGACCTAATTCGGATGGTGACCGAGTTCGGATCCCATCTGAGTTCGGATGAACAGTTTTTTGCAAACTTAGACTTAATTGAATTTTTCAAATTTTGGTATTACTTTGAATGACCGAATTTGGATCAACAGCGGTCCGAATTCGGATGCACAGTGACAGAATTCGGTCTTTGATGATTTGAAAAACTTGAAAATTAGTCTAAGTGGGACATCCGAATTCGGGGGTTGGTCCGAATTCGGACGTCCTAAATGCATGTGAGTAGTTAATGAGTTCATGCAAGTTTCAACGTGAACAGTTAAAATTGTGACAAAAATGCATGAAATTAAAGATCCTAGACTACTAACACATAAGGAACATTTTATATAACTACAACTAAGGAAGAAAAACACATCAAACTGCTTAAAAATAAGAAAAACCGAAAATGAAAAACTAATAAAATTTTTGAAAATCAAACACACAAAATATGAAGTTAAAAGCTAAAATAAAGTTAAAAAGAAGTTACCTGATGATGCCGAAGTAGAGAAATGCAAGAAAATCGAGAAAGATTGGTGTTCCAAAAGCTTGGAATCGTGGTTATGGTGGTGTAGGCGGTGGTCGGCGACGGTAGAGAGAAAGAGAGAAGAAGATAGCTTGAAGATGAAGGAAGAAAGAAATTTTGACCGTTGACCCGCCCATTTATAGGCGCGCGGGTCGGGTCCGGGTCAGAGGATCCGCGCCCAAAATGTGGAATGGGCCGCCAGATTGCAACACTTAACACACACACACAAACAAATAAAATATTGGGCTTTAAGAAAATAAAAAGAAACAAGATTTTTTAATAAAAAATTTGGCCCAATTTTATTAAATCTTTTTGTATTTTTCTTTGAAACAAACAAACAAAAAAAATATTTTTGGTATTTTCTTTTAGTATTTAACTTAGGACAAAAAATAAAATAAAATAAAACAAAATAAACTAAAATATTTTTGGCTTGTTGAAAAGTTTGAACAATTATAATCTTTTTGGGATTTTTAAAACTATTAAGTTAAACTTTAAAAAAAATAAACTAAAATATAACCAACCTAAAATTTAAAATTTAACTACAAAAATCAAAAATAAACAAAGAATTATAAAAATTAATATTCTAACTATACTCCCCCTCAAATAAATACCCATTCGTTTCCTTTTCTTTTTCAGATTAAGTGCTTGAACCTTTTTAGCCTTAAAGATACAGACGAACCTGGATTATGTTTGTGTCCCACTCTTTGATGAACAATTCACACAGTAATTTGTCTGGATCATCAATTATTTAAAATGTACATAGATAAGAAAATATTGAGTTTTAATTTTGTGACACAATCCTTAAATTTAAATAACTAATATTTTCTAAAATAAAGGAATTTCAAACATGATAGACTGAAATAGAATTATTTAAGACAATATCTGATATTTAATTGGAAGGCGGATTCAACATGCCGATATGGGATACTAAAAACTGAAAACGAGGTTCGTCTAAAGCTTTAGGGAATATATCCGCAAGTTGATATTCCGTGCCAACAAAATACAACTCAATGGTTCCCTTTTCTACGTGATCTTTAATAAAATGATACCTGATATGTATGTGTTTCGTTCGAGAGTGCTGCACGGGATTGCAAGAGATGACAATTGCACTTCGAGAATCGCAGTAAATTGGGATATTGGTGAGTGAGAATCCATAATCGCGTAATTGTGTTCTCATCCAAAGCACTTGAGAGCAACAGCTTGTAGCTGCTACATACTCAGCCTCAGCTGTGGATGTTGAAACACAATTCTGCTTTTTGGAGGACCAACACCGGTCTATCTCCCAAAAACTGTATTCCTCCCGACGTGCTTTTTCCGTCAACTCTACAACCTGCAAAATCAGCATCTGAAAAAGCGGTAAGATCGAAATCAGTTCCCTTTGGATACCATAGACCAAGATTGGGTTTACCCTTAAGATAACGAAAAATGCGTTTTACCACAGTTAGGTGTGATTCTTTCGGGTCGGCCTGAAATCTCAAAGACATGTTGAAAACATTATATCCGGCCTACTAGCAGTCAGATACAGTAAGGATCCTATCATCCCTCTGTAAGTTGTATTATCGACAATTTTCCCAGAAGGATCGGTGTCTAACTTACAGTTGGAGGCCATGTGAGTTGCGATACTCGTGCAAGAGTCTGACTTATACTTCTTGAGAATGTCAAGAGTATATTTCGACTGGTTCACAAAAATCCCATCCTCAAGTTGTTTGACTTGTAATCCGAGGAAAAAATTCATTTCCCCCATCATACTCTTCTCGAACCTGGACTCCATTAGGGCTGAAAAATCCTTACAAAAATTACTGTCAGTAGATCCAAATATAATGTCGTCGACATATCTCTGTACTAGCATTATATGAGGGCCTTCCCTTTTAGTGAACAGAGTTGTGTCCACCACACCTTTACAGAAACCGGCAGAAATAAGGAAATTAGAAAGACTATCATACCATGCGCGAGGTGCTTGTTTTAAACCATAGAGGGCTTTATCTAGCACATAAACATGGTATGGTTTATGTGCATCAACAAAGCCTTGTGGTTGTTCAACGTACACCTCTTGGTTAAGTTCACCGTTTAGAAAGGCAGTCTTGACGTCCATTTGGTACACTTTGAAGTCCTTGTGTGCCGCGTACGCCAAGAAGATTCTGATCGCTTCGATCCGTGCAACTGGAGCGAAGGTCTCGTCATAATCTATCCCTTCTTGTTTTCGGTAGCCTTTGGCAACAAGTCTCGCTTTATTCCTTATCATAATGCCGTTCTCATCTCGTTTGTTCTTAAAAATCCACTTTGTTCCGATCACTGTACGGTCTTTTGGTTTGGGAACTAACCGTCATACTATGAGCTGTTCAAACTCGTTGAGTTCCTCTTGCATTGCTACTATCCAGTCTGGGTCTTTTAGGGCTTTATCCACACGAGCGGGCTCTATCATACCAAGGAATGATGCGAAGAGGCATTCATTAGCAAACGCCCTACGAGTTTGGACTCCAGTTGAAACATCAACAATGATTTGATCTGTTGGGTGACTTCGGGTCTATTTAATCTCGTGTGGAAGGGGTGCTCGGGATGGAATCTCAGTGGTTAAGGTGGGGATGAATGAAGATTCATGGTCAATGGTTTCAAATGATGGTACCATTGGTTCCGGTTCGATTTCCGAGTGTTCAGGTGAAGGAAGGATAGTTGGCATTATATGTGAGGGTATTATAGGAGTAGATTCAAATGCGGATGTATCGTTGGATGATGTTGATGGATGAGGGTATGATGTGGATGAAGATGGAGCGGAGAAACTTTGTGGCGCAGTTGAATTGGAAGGATTACCTACATTATTGACAACATTAGACACATTAGCATTAGGCCGAAAAATTCTACGTAAAAAGGATCAAACAAATTAACTAAATCAGAAGAAGAAAAAGAAATGGGGTTATTAGACGAGTCTCCAGGCATTTGAGTAATGCGAGGTCCTGTATGATCAACTTCGGGTGTCGGTTCAGCCAACTCATCAAATGTGACATGCACACTTTCATTGACTGTTCTGGTTCGGGTATTGAATGCGCGATAGGCCTTCGAGTTGGATGAGTATCCAATGAAGATCGCTTCATCCGCCTTTTCGTTAAACTTCCCGAGGTTGTTTTTATCGTTCAGCACATAGCACCTGCAACCAAATACACGTAAGTACTTGATAAATGGCACTTTATTCAAAAAGAGTTGGTAAGGAGTTTTGTTAAAGCGCTTATGGATAATGGAGAGATTTTGTGTATAGCAGGCTGTTGATACGGCTTCGGCCCACAAGAACGGAGGTAGCTTCGAGTATGTGAGCATTATACGAGCGGCTTCCACAAGCGTACGGTTATGCCTTTCCACGACCCCATTTTGTTGTGGCGTTCGAGAAGCAGAATATTGATGTTGAATGCCTTTGGATCGAAGGAAGCCCTCAACTACAGAGTTCTTGAACTCCGTGCCGTTATCGTATCTGATTGATTGAATTGACAGTTGCTGTTGGGTCTCGACACTCTTTATAAAATCTATGATTCTTGAGCTGTCTCTTCCTTGTAACGCAAGAACCTGACCCAGGTATATCCTGAATAGTCATCAACGATAACCAACACATATCGCTTCCCGTTTATGCTCTGTGTCCGCATCGGTCCGCATAGATCCATGCGAAGTAACTCCAATACTCTTTTCGTTGATGGTTCGGGCTTTGGTTTGTGAGATGATCATTTCATCTTTCCTTTCTCACAAGCTCCACAAAGATGGTCCTTTTCATAACGCAATTCAGGGAGACCTTTGACCAGTTGTTTCGCAGCCAGCTTGTTGATATTGTCAAAATTCAAATGGAATAATCTTCGATGCCACAACCAAGAGTCTTTTGAAGAGGCTTTTGATAAGAGGCAAATGTTATCCTTCACTATTAGCTTGGCTACGTCAATGGTGTAGAGGTTAGAGTTTCGGGAACCAGATAAGATTTCTTTTCCATCCATACTCCTTACACTGCAGTTGTTAGCCCTAAATGTTACCTCTAGTCCTTTGTCACAGAGCTGTCCTATGCTAAAATAGATTATGCTATAATCCCTAAACATAGTCAACGTCCTTGATGACTAGATTATTTAGAACTAAGTCCCCGTATCCTTTAATATGGGCCTGATGGTTGTTCCCGAATTTTACCGTTCCGCAATACTGTTCAACTACGTTGGACAGCAATTCTCTTCTTCCCGTCATATGTTTGGAGCAACCCGAATCTATATACCAAATGGATTTAGCCTGAAAAGCAAATAAATTCATACAACGAAAAACTATATGCATTCAAACACATCCATTTTTAATTAACAATCAAACCGTGTTCTGAACCGAGATGTTCAGAAAACATGATGAGTTAAGACCGGGTCCTGAGCTATGTGCACAGAAGCCAAACGTGTCTCTTTAAGCACAACCGACAAGCAAAAGAACGGGACCTAGTCTATGGTAACTAGAAGCCATTTCATTGAAGAACGGGTCTTGATCAGAAGTAACCAAGAACCATCTGCATAAGATCACACAACTTTGGGTACCCACCTCAGTATGGGTCCCTTTTTGTTAGGAGTTCCAGATGTATATGGCACATGTGCAGTTTTAGGAACCCATTTAGCATTTTTGTGTGGTCCGGATGCATAACCCTTTGGAATCCATTGAAGATTGGATTTATTTGGCTTTGGAACCTTAGGCGATGAAATTGCCTTCGGTGTTTGACTTTTTGAGACCTTTTTGACCTTTGCTTTGGTTTTGGGCCTCGGCAACGGACAAGTCTCAATTTTATTTGTGGCTAATGATGCAACATTTTTTGTTTTCTTTTTCCGAATTCGTTTAACAGGATATGGCACGAAAGCATTCATTTCAGGAACCTGTCGTCTATAACGAGTTGGACATAGATTAAATAATTCACTGAAAGAGTACTTTAAAGAAGCAACAGAATTCGGTACATCATTACACACATTGTTACACACTTTGTTACACACATTGACTTTAGAGATTACAGACATCCTATCTCTAGTATCAAATTCACTTGGCATTATAGCCTTCTTCACAAAAAAACTTGAAAAATCCTGCATGGTGGTTTTAGGGACTCTTCTTACATAATCTGTAGGAACAAAACGATTAGAGTCAGTAAGCATGGAAAATTTAGACTTGACAGAATTTTCTTTTTGTTGGTGAGTGGGTTTCTTAAAAGACTTGGATTGGATCTGAGTCTTTCTAGAAACCTCATTTTTAAACGGTTTTGAGCACTCACCTTTATAAATGAAAGAAGAAGTTTCAGCTTTAGCCTTACCTTTGCTTGATGACACATATGGGATTTTGGTGGAATGAGAAACTGTTTGTTCTTTTGAAAAATCCTTTAACTTTTGAGAAACCATGTCAAAATTTTCTCTGTAGACAGTTAATTCCACAGATTGTTGAAAAGTTTGATTTACCAATTCTTCTTCGCTCTTAAGAAGAGCATCTTGAAGATCAAGTGCTTTCTTTTGAGACGACTTTAATTCCTTTTCTAAAACAGTGATTTGTTGTTGAAGAACTTTTGCATGAATATAAAGTTGAGGAGTTGATTTTACAGTGTCTATTTTCAATTCAGCTTCTGAATAAGTTGACAAGAAGTCTTCCTCTAAAGTGGGTACTCTAGAAGGATAACTCTCGTTAAGTTATTCATATTGAAAAGAAATTTCTTTTTCTTTATGTTCAACACGTTTCTCATTCTCTTGGTTTAAAACTTCTTTTGATGACTCAAAAAAGAAAGATTTAAGACCGGCTCACATATAATTCATGTCATAAAATAAAGGTAAAACTCTTTGAGCCTTTTCCAAATATTTAGGACTTTTAAAACCGATTCCTTGTTTAGAATGGTAAAACCTAGTTTCTTTGGGCTGATTTAAGTGAATAGTTTGTTCTGTTTGACCCCTTTTTAAAAATGCATCGTCAAGGGTCTTTATTCGTGAGTACAAACTTATCCAATCTTCTTCAATCATTTTATATTTTTCTAAACTTTCTATATTTTCCATATTTACTGTATCTAATTGTTTTGAAAGTACAGATATTTCTTTTTTAAAGAGAGTGTTTCTTTTGATAACCTATCCATACACGATTCAAGATATATATTCCTGTCCTGAACATCTACTTTCTCGATTAACATCTGTTTTATAACATTGTGATTAGTTAACCACTTAGATTGATATAATTAAGACAATTCTTTTAAAGTTTGAGCTAGATGTTCAGCCTGTACACACTTTGCAGTTTCAGCATTTAACCTAGCTTGTAGATCCAGAATATGTGTGTGCAATGTACATTCATTATTTACAGATAAATTTTTTACATGTTCTGGAATGTAACCGGAATATAACTCATTTGTCTCTGAACCGGATGATGAGCATTCGGGATCGTCGGTTGTGGTCATCAGACATGCTGGTGGATTTTTCAATGTCTCCCCCTCAGCAGCATGGTCTGAACTCTCAGCAGTGGAAACGACACAGTGCTCCAACCCTAGACGATCAACCATATAGCAGTTCTTGCCCTTGTCATCTTCCTCGTCGGTATCTTCAGCATCCCAGTAATCTTCCTGGGCGACGTGCGGCCTCTAATTTTCTCTCGTAGTAGCCGACGTCTCTGTTATACTTATTGTTACACTCCCGAGCAAAGTGGCCCGGTTTTCCACATTTATAGCAGAGACGCTCCTCGGCGGCTTTTGGTTCACCGGCTCGCTGTCTCTCATCTCTTCTTTCAACCGGCCTCTTGTCGGCGCGACGATGTTCTCTGCTATCATCCCCTCTTCTATCCCTTCGCTCATTCTCTCTCCGATCATCTCTGCGGTCGTCCCTACGATCATCCCGACGATCGTCCCTCCGATCATATTCGCGTCTGTCGTCCCTTTTATCATACTCTCTCCTGTCATCCCGGAGATCATCACGCCTATCGTCTCGCCTTTCATAATGGCGATCATCTCGATAGTCGCGTCTATCGTCATACCTTCTATCATCCCTATCGTCCCTTCGATAATCATCCCGACGATAATCATCGTGTCGTTCATCCCTACGATCATCTGAGTATCTTCGCGGACCAGCGTCATAACGGAGTTGATTGTTAGTCTTGTTGGAAAACCGTCGTTGTTGGAGACGATTGGTCCACAAGGCTATTTGTTCCTGAATAGTAGCCTCTTCCTCATCAATTACCTCACGTGGAGGAGAAGCAAACATGTACTATGATGACGACGAACCTGGTGCGAAAGATGGAGTGGGAATATTCGTGTTGATAATCAAGGCTAGTGAATTATTGGGTTTCATTCCAGTGTTGGCAGATAGCAGCAAAGATGCGAGTTGATTTGCCATCAGCTTCTGTTGATCCACATCCCCTTGATACGTTTTCAACTCCTTGAAGACGACATTGATAGATACCTCCGGAATATTCAGGACGCGTTTTGTGGCCCGGCATGCGATCTGCCACTCGGGGGCTAAGGCTGCAAAGAACTGGATGTTTATGTCATCCCTGTCCTTTTTTATGTGTAGTTTGTTCAATTCATTCAGGACCGCACAAAACCTTGTAAACGTAGCTTGCAGAGATTCCCCGTCTTTGGCTCAGAATTCTGTAAACTTAGCCTTCGCTTCCTCGATCTTGGCACGATCATCGAGATCTGCCCCCAGCATTTGGACTTCCAATTCGTCCCACATTTCTTTGGCAGACATTTTGCTCTCTACGCCAACCAATATGTCAGTGGGGAGGGCCTGATAGATCAAATATTCTGCCCTTTTATCGGCATGCTGCCTGTCTCTCTCGGCGTCATTAGCCGGTTCTCTTTCAACTTTCGAAGCTAAGACAGGGGGGTCAGCCTCGGGTCTGGCTGCGATTTCCCGATAGTAGATCACGGGACCCTCGGAGATGGACTGAAGCATTAGGTTCCCAAGCGGTTGCATTTCGCAAATTTGAGGAATCGGGATTTCCATTGTTCATACTCATCTGGATAGAGAACAGGTGGTCTGTTCTCATATCCGAGTACGAGAGCTGAGCTTCACGAGACATGATGTGGGTGCTGATTTAACAGATAAGATCTTGAAGGTGGAAACTTGAAACGGATGGGTTGGACTGCGGAAGAATAGCACAATGGGTGGTGCTAATTCGGATGAAGTACTGAGTACGGATGGACAGTAATTCGGAGGGGCAGCAATTCGGCTCAGCAGTAATTTGGACGTGTACCGAATTTGGATAAACCTTGGGTTCGGATGGGAATCAATTCGGATGGGGCCGAATTCGGATGGATACTATGATTGGACAGGGCAGGGACCTAATTCGAATGGTTTGAAGGCTGATGAAACGAATTCGGAGTAACCGGATTCGGATGAACAGTGGTGACTTCGGATTGATGGATGAACCGAATTCGGACGGTACTTCGGATGAACAGTGACTAATTCGGACAGGCACAAATGGAATTGTCCAGGAAGGGGACCGAATTCGGATGGTCCGGATTCGGTTGGTCCGAAATGGATATGGTCCGATGTGTGAATTTAAAAATTAAAGCACAAGTCCAAAAGATGAAAATGGGAATGCCTGATCTGAACTTCGGATTGTCCGAAGTTCGGATGGGACCGAATAAGGGTCCGAAATGGGCACTGGGTGGTCCGAAATACACGTAAGTCTGGTCTGAACTGGACCGAAACGAGGTCCAAACTAGGGTTCTATATGGTCCGAAATGATTGGGATCTAAATTGGTCCGAAATGCTACAGTTGAAGGTCCGAATTACAGCAGGTTTTAAGCAGAAATTCTAAGGCAGAACAGTTCAGATGTCGATTTTAGCAGATTTAAAGCCTAAAAATGTTTCTAAATGATTGAGAAACTATTTTAAACACTTTTCATGATTTAAAATATACCAAAACACTTAAAAATCAGTAAAAAAACAAGCAAAAACCCACTAAAACCCATATTTTTAGACTTTTCAAAATACCCGTTTCTTGATGATTTGGATGGAAAGATGGAACTTAGTGAGCTCGAAATCAATATAGGATGATATTGTGATGATTATAAGACTATAATAACACAAAAAACGCAGAAAAACGGAGAAAAAGAAGATCTAACCGATGGAAATGGTGAAGAACTCGAAGAACAAGAAGAAACCCAGTAGAATCCGTAAAATGCAAGTTGAAATCCACCTTTGAGGCTCTGATACCAATTGTAAACTTATAATCCCGATATATTTCAGCACCTTAATGATTTCTTATCAAAACCCAAGAAGAACAAAGCTCAATAATTAGGCAATGATGAAGAAAGACAAAAGGAATGTTGAGAGAGAATAAAAGTGGCGGCTCCTTTGTATTCAATTGTTTCAACCGTGTAATACAAAGTGAAACCCTAGGAGCTATACATAGCTTCATTTAATTAACTATGAGGCATTGTCACCTTTGGCCCCTAGACTTTTACAAGTAAATAAATTACAAGGAAACTAAATACAAGATTAAATATACAAAATAACTTCATATGATCGAAATTAAATATCTAACAAACTAATAACATAAAAAAAGTTTATCTGAAAAAACATACCTTTGGCCGGAGCTACGGCAGTGATCGGAAAATTTTCCGGCGAAAATCAAAATGGAGACCGGATCGGAGCTTCAAAACAGTAAAAAAAAAATTAGAAAGTATAAACAAGACTTTAATATACAAAATAAAACAAATGTACCAAGAAAACTTAGATTTATAACCTGAAAATTGCGTCGGTGGTGGGTTACCGGAAAATGTGACCGGCGAAGGTGACCGGTGGTGGGTTACCGGAGCTTGGAACGTGAGAGATAGAGAGATCGAGAGCTGCTTCTATGGCGAGGGAATGAGAGATTTTTTTGGACGAAAAAACTGAAATGATAAAGGAGTCGAGCAGGTGATATTAGGGGCAGACTTTTAGCGGCGACAACTTTGTCGTCGCAGTAGAGATTCAGAGGCGACAAGTCGTCGCAGATGGTCCCCCATGTCGTCGCAGTAGGTCTAAAAATAAAGGTGGCAGTTTCACCGCAAAATAAATGATTTTAGAGCCAAAAAAAACTATATATATATATATATATATATATATATATATATATATATATATATATATATATATATATATATATATATATATATATAGTGACGACAAGATTCGTCGCATTAGCCCTCAATAATGGTCAACTGTGAAAAGCGATGTATCTTGTCGTGTTGTTAGCTGAAGCGACGACTTGTGTTGTCGCAGCATGTGGCCGTCGAATTTGCTTGTTTTTCGTGTAGTGTATGAAAAAAACTTTATTATTCAAATGTACAATCACTACAAGTTAAATGCCATTTAGTGACAAACACGTATAGTGACAGATAAATAAAGTGTCACTAAATTGTATTTCTAGATTCACATACAAATATGAGTAGGTATAAAGATACCTTTTACCCACACTTGTAAAAAAGAGCCGCTAAATACGAATGAAGTGACTAGGAGGAGCTTGTGTTTTATACTTTTACCCACACTTATATTAATTATATTATATTATATGTGTAGGTAAAACTTTTAATTTTTTAATTTTTTTTGTTAAAAATTAAGAATCAAATTCTTTATGTCAACTAGGTCAAATGTCATCGGCGTCATCTGCTAAACCCCAAATTCGATCTGCTCTTCCTTGTGTCAAAATCGATCTGCTAAAAACCTCATCGTTTCTCTTCGCTGTTGTAATCTCCAAATGGTTCTTGGCTAAAACCCTAGTAAAACCCTCTTTTCTCATCGCTGTTGTTCGCCGCTTGTTAGTTTTCTATGGTTGCTATGTTCTCATCACAAATACGATCTATATATATGTCGTTGAAGTTGTACGATGGCGACATGAATCAAAGTTAAAACTAACGCCTGTTAATACGATGTCTTCTTATGCATCGGATTCTGGCTTCTTCAAAGGATACAATTAGCTCAAGGTCGTCTTCATCTGCTGCCTCCTCTACTTATCACAGGTATCCTTCAGCTTATTGAGGTGTTACTGGTCCAATATTGTTTGCCGATCATCACTCATTGCTTCACCTTCTGTTCCTGGGTAAAAGGTTAGGTTTATTTGGGGGGTTTTTGGCTTACGTTAAATGCTGATTTTGGGCTGCTTATTATTAGGGGTACACAACCATTTCTGTGCATGTACACAACCCCCCTGGTCTTAACAATATTCTGCCTGTGCTTATTAGACTACTCACTATTGTTTGGATGCATGATAAAAGTCATAATAATTGATTTTAATTGCTCAGTTTGATATTCTGACTATTGGTTCAAAATAATGAAGCAACTTGTCCAGATAAAATCATAAAATGGATATGGACATGCATTTTTTAAGTAATTATTGCGATTGTAAGAATTAGATTTAGACAAGTCACAAGTAATTGCTTAATTATCTGACATAAAATTATCACAAAATAAAATCATATATAATCAGTTTACCAAAACAATCAAAACTGTTTATTGAGACCAAAACAATCAAAACTGTTTATTGAGACCAAAAAATCGCAATACTACCAACTTACGATAGCTTTAGTGAGCTAATTATCTCATTGTAGCACAACTAAATAACTAATTATCTCATTGTCTTAGGGGTTCAATATTGCTTATTATTATTCACCAGTCATTACACCCAACTGGAACCACGCCGATCTAAATGGCTTTTGCTAGATAAGCCTAATTCCTGTACCGAAAATGAAGTAGGAAGCCTAAAATAGCGTAAAACGGGAACTAATTTATAGAAAGAAAGAGGCAGCAGCTGAAGGTTGCATCCTTTATATATATATGTTGGAAGTTCCATTGAAAATGGTTTGATCTGTCTTCTTGTTTTATCTCCTAACAACCTTATAACCCATGATATTATATCAGTATTCATAGATAAAACCAAGTGTTCAATTGCTTGTGTTCCTGTAAATATCACATAAAATATCTATATAATATGACATCATTTTTATAATTCTAGTAAAAGGCGGGTTACGTCAACACTATTTCGTTAGACATATGTGTACCAGGTGTTGGGGACGATTTCTGACATTTTGATATTATTATTAATATTATTCATTGGGAATTTTTTTTAAAATTTATTACCATGTGAATTATTGTAGGTCTCTCTCTTTGACAGAAATATTATTATTATAAAGATATTACATTTCTATATTTTTGAAAACTATTAGTTTTTGGAATTTATGTTCAATTTAAAAAACAAAATATCAATTCTACTAATCGTAATTGATTATATAGACACACAATGGATTTACTTAAAACATGATAGGACCTTAACACGATATGTTTATAATTTTAAAAATGCATTGATATAAGTTTACACGTAACTACATCAACGTAAATATGACACGAATTGTCAACCCTTTTTTTATTATTTAAAGGATATAATTTTATCTTTGTTAGTTTTAAAGTAAAATTTTTAAACGATTTATCCATCTATCATCAGTTTGTTATAATTGGTTGATTTGTAACTTTGTTTAATTATCATTAATCTGGTTTTATATAAGTTTATGATGAAACATGACTGAGATGATGACTACTATTGAAACATACATAAATCTAACCTTTTTAATTGTTAGTTGGAAGTTCCATGGATAAGTCTTGGATGTATGTTGAACAAAGAGCGTGCGCTCAATATGTAAATGGGGTGGAGTTCTTTCTAAACTTTTCTTTTGAGAGATCAAATCATCATTGAACGATTTTATGCCCGTGTAAAAATTGTTTGAGCTTGTCTTATCGTCCAAGAGAAGAAGTGTATAATCACCTTAGAACTTTGGGATTCCAAAAAGGATACACAAATTGGATATACCATGGCGAATTTCGTGAGGTGTCATCTTCAAGTACAAGGCCAAATGAGAATTTAATTGTCATGTAATTAAAAAAAATAGAAATGAAAAACAAAAATATATTACAATAATATGAATTTTAAAAATATTTATATTTAGTGACAGATATATGTGTCACTAAATAGTAACTAGAAACCCATCAAGCTCTAAATCAATAAATTAAGGTTAATAGTGACTGAAATTAAAAGTGTCACAAAATCATTTATATAGCTACACTTATATGGCTGTCACAAAAGCATGTGCTCTATGCCCACACTTATTTTTAGTCATTATAGGGTTATAGTCACTGCACTTTTACCCACACTTTTTTATGTGTAGGTAAAAGTGATGAACACCTATAGTGACACTTAATTAAGTTTTAGTGACAGTTGCAATCTGTCACTAAAAGTCACTTTCCTTGTAGTGAATATAAGATTCTAATGAATTTGTTTTATAATTAAAATGTAAATATTTAATATTTAGATTTTTTATTAAATATGATCATGTATAACATTGAACATTACTATTATTACAATATTTTATTACGCACTTAGAATTATAATATTAATTATACTTATGTTTGGAGTTTTTTTTAAACTATTATGTTATGTTTAATTGTATTAAATACTTTATTATTCAAATGAACAATACAAAATTTTAATGAAATTGTTTATAACTAAAATGTAACTATTTAATATTTAGATTTTTTTATTAAATATGATAATGTACATTACTATTATAACGTTGACAAACGTTAATCGATGTATTACAGGCATCACCGTTATAAATTTATTTGATTTGATCGTAAACCAACAAATTAAATTGACGATCAAACCTAATCAATGTCAAAATTTTAAATAATGGTTATGAATATTTAATTATTTAATTATGGTTCCGATTCGATTTATTAAGACATTATTTGTAATTTTAGCATTGCAAAATACAACTAACAGTATTATTTGTCTTGCTTCTTAAATCTATATCAGCTTTTCATTTTTACTCTTCGATTCTGATTCAGTTGTGCTTCGTTATTTGAATTATTTGAAAAAAAATTATTCATTTGTTTTTATATTTATTTTTGTAATTAATATTTTAGGCTACACAACAACGTGCAGATGATCGATTACTTAGTTTAAATACAAGATGTAAAAGTAGATCAGCGAACAAACACTTTGAAATTAATTAAACAATATACCATACAGCATAAACAATATAAAATTATAAATCACCCAACTTATAATTAATGAGAATATTACGTATTTCACGTATATAGTCTAATAACCAAAACAAAGAAGTCGAACAAATAGTAAAAATACGACACAAGCGCTGAAAGTTAACAGGAATAAAACAAATAAAGGAAAAAATAGCAGCCATTGTACAGCACCCCACTTATTCGATCCAGATTCATAATTCAACTCAAGGGTCTTTTTTTGCAAAACATCTCCGGTGTCGCCATTAACCTCCACCAAAAGTCCGGCCATCAGATGCGATTTCTTGTTCTCGATCGACTTAAACTTGATTTTGGCTTCCAAATCCACCTTCAAAGCCACCACTTTGGTTGGCCCGATAAACGGAACAAAAGTCCCTCCCAGTTTCCTGCGTTGTTGCTGATCACTAGTACTACTGTCCACAGTCTGCGCCGAAAACAAGTCTTGAACCACGACAAAGTCTTGAACATGTTTGACCTTTCCGTTCCCTTGGTAAAACCCTTGAATGGTGTATTTTCCAATGGTAACTTTGTTAATTGTAGTTTTGGTTGGTTGGAAATAAGTGAACGTTAGATTAAGAGGATTTTCGTAGTAAACGCCGACTCCTGAGTTCTCGTTCTGGATTTTGAGGTCAAAGTAGATGGATGATGTGGTGGTGTTAATTACCGAAAGACTGGAAAGTGAATGGGATGTTTTGTTTAGAGAAGGAACGTAGAAGTCATCGAGGTAAATGGTGGGATGATCACGAGATAGATATCGAACAGTGAAATAATACGAAACACCTATTAATACGATGGATGTGTTTCTCACCCATTCTGCGATTGCTTTCACGGTTTCGAAGTCGCTCATTACGTAGTGATAGAGGATTATGAGAGGGGAAAGTTAAAACGATGAAAATGGCTGAAATTAGTTTTAGTGAATGTTTTCTGCTTCTTATATAGAGAACTCAATAATTATCATACCTAATTTATTAAAACGAAGTTGCTTCATCTAAATAAAAAATTGAGGTTTGGTTAACATAAAAAATTGTTTTTTGTCTCATATTAATAGAATAAAAGAAGTCTAAAGACTTCGTGGGTTTAGTTACCGAAAATTTTTAAAATTATTATCTCATTTTTCAAAAATATGAAAACTTATTTAATTAACAACAATTTCATAAATTTTCATTTCAGTTTTTAAAATACCACTTTTCATATTATCTATCTTACTTTTCTATTATCTACCATATTTCTTTATAATACTCTCTTTCTCTCTCTTACTTTTCCATCATCTATCCTATTTTTTATATTTTATAATCACTCATATTATTTTTCTAAAAACTAAAACTTTATCATCTAAACAAGTTTTCATTTTTCATAGAAACCTTAGTGTGCGTTTAGTTTATGAAAATTTCCAAAATTTTCATCTCATTTTTCAATAAAAATGAAAACTTGTTTACTTAACAACAATTTTATATATTTTCATTTCACTTTTTAAAACATCACTTTTCATATTCTCTCTCTTACTTTTCTATTACCTACCCTATTTTTTTATAATACTCTCTTTCTCTCTCTTACTTTTCCATCACCTATCCTATTTTTTTATTTTATAATCACTCATCTTATTTTTCTTAAAACTAAAACTTCATCATCTAAACAAGTTTTCACTTTTCATAGAAACCCTTGTTTTTTTTCTAAAAACTATAACTTGAAAACTGAAACTGAAAAATGACTAGTTTTCGTTAACTAAACGCACCCTTATTTTTTTCTAAAAACTATAACTTGAAAACTGAAATTAAAAAATGACTAGTTTTCGTTAACTAAACGCAAAGCATTTGATTTTTATTGTTGTCATTGTAAAAGGATATGACTTTATTATTGGAAAGGTACGGTTATAGTTGGGGTCCGGATGATTTGAGATAGAATATAATCCGAGAGAATACCACTTATTACGCAACTCATCAGAAGATATCATTTAAAAAAAAAACTTTTTAAATTTTTTTTTCATAAACATGTTTTAATTAACATTATGAAAATGATATGTCAATTTCACATACATTCACATCTCCTAACTCCTAAAAAATGATGTGAACGTACATTTACATAAATTTGCATATGTGTGAACGTGCATTTATGTGATGCATGATTCCATGCACTTAAAATGTGTGAATGTGCGTGAAATTTATATATTATCTGTGTAATGTTAATAAAAACATGTTTACGAAAAAAATAATAATTTAAGAGTGGTACCTTCTGGTGCGCTGCATAATAAGTGTTACTCAGTTGAGCATAAATCTTTGATATAGAGATATTAGCGTGATTGTAAAATTTATTATATAGTGAAGTATTGTATTTTGAAGCCCGTATTTTTTCTCCGGTTTTAGAGTTTTCCAAGTTTCTTTATCTATTTTCATTGGATGAGACATTTGGAAATAGGGTTGTGTTAAAATCACACATTTCACTTAATTTTTTTTAATTGCATATGTGTGTGTGTGTGTATATATATATATATATATATATATATATATATATATATATATATATATATATATATATATATATATATATATATATATATATATATATATGTATATATATATATATATATATGTATATATCCCCATCCCATACGTACACACTTAATCATTTTACTAATGATGTGGGATCCACTAAATTTTGTGAGATATTAAAAGAAGGGTGTAAGATTATTAAATAAGAATGTGTGTAACATCCGTCTTTTGGACCTGGTACGTGGATTTATTTTAGTGGATAATTATTTAAATAATATTGCGTTGGTCCAATTATATCCCGTTTAGCGGATTGACACGTGTCGAGATTGTGATTCCGTGTCACCGGGTTATAATTTTAGCGGATTAATTATATATTTGAGGTCACGGGATTAAATGTGTTAAATGCTTATTGAATTATTGATAGTGAGATTGTGATATCGGGTTCGGGTTATTGGGTACGAGGCTTGCTAATAATAGAAAGTATACGTATGTACTTCTCCTTAGCCTTCTTTCCTATTTTAAAATTGAGGAACCGTGTATATGTGTGCGTATGTGATATTCCAGCAACAAGAACTTCTCCAAATCTAGATTTGGTTACTGAAATTCGAAGTGAAGTTCATCACCTCCATTGTTGGGTGTTCTTGACTTCAAAGAGGTAAAAAGGCTTGAATTGAGGTTCTAAATTTCGAGTTATGTGTTGTGGGTTGTGTAAAATGGTCCCGAAGTTGATAAGGGGCCGTTAGATATTTATTGTGTTTGTTCGGTTTGGCTGAGCTCGAATAAAATGGGAGTTTCAGCTCCTGGACTAATCTGAAAATCGAGCAGCGACGAAGATGGATGCAGCGAGCGCGGTCGCGACCAGGCGGTCGTGGTCGCGATGCGAGCGTGCAGGCGCGGGCGCGTTCAATGTGCGGCGTGTGCGCGTTCGAGGCTTGGGTCCGTGTTCAGTTGGGGTTCTAGCCGGGTTTGGGCTGGGTTTTGGGGTTCCGTTGGGATTGCTTTTAAGTAGGGTTTTGTCTAGGCTTTGGGGTCCGGTTGGGATTATTTGTCGGGTCCGGTTCGGTTAAAGTGTCGTGTCTGGGTCTGCTTCTATATATGTCGGGTTTGAATTACAATGGGGATCTGCGTGTTACAGGGACGAGCAGGCAGTGGGCCGAGGTTTAACAGGGAGTTCAGAGTTCCGTGAGTCAATCAGGTGAGTACTCGAGTTCTTTTCCAAAACGCGCGCTTTCTTTTGAGATTTTAGCTGTGTAGCTATTATTTGTGCGTGTTTTATGTGAGACAGAGACGTGAACCTCATGTATTCTTCTATTCCATTATATGTGTTGTGTATGTGCGATATGAGATCTATTCCAGGGGTCCGTGCTGAGTCCCATGATTCGCGATACGGGATCGCGGGGGCCGACTGTCCCTAACAGTCCTTGGGGTGTATATATACAGCAGGGCCTGTAGCCGGGTTGCTCCTGTGTTACAAGGTTATTGCTAGTAACTTCTACGTGCAGTGTGTTAGCTGGGGAAGGGTCGCCACTGGGATTGCGCACTGTGTTTTTGATCTCATTCTTCCGTGATCATACCTGAGATGTGTGTTGGGTAACAGGGACAGGGTCAGAGACAGAGACTGTTATGTGTTATGAGCTATGTGTCATGTGTTTATTGTGCAGAGTTTAACCCTCGCATACTTACGAGCTTTCCATCTTACGTCTTTGAGTCTAACGTGTTCCGGGAATCAGAAGGGATCTCAGCAGCAGCAGCCGCATAGATTTGGCAGGGGTTGACTTAAAGACCTTGATATCTGTTTGTATGTACTGTCTAGAACTTCATGTGATAGTTGTTTTGGGATGATGTATCAGTATGTGTATCTGATAGTCAGGGATATGATGTTAGCTTAATCTGGGTTTGCGAATGTACTAGATTGTGAATTTGTGGTTAACCGTTGTGTATAAAGTTTTATATCATTAGTGATCTGCATTATCCTGTGACACATGTATTATGGATTGCTAGCGCTATTGCCACTTATGATATTGTGTTAACGTTATATTTATGGGATCGGGAGGGGTGTTACATGATGGTATCAGAGCTTGCGGTTTAAAGCCTGAGTATCGTTAGTGGATGCTTGACTTAAACCTTGTTCCGATCCATGGGGGATCATTTGTGTGATTATATTTGTGGATTAACCGACCTAGCTTAGTGTATGACGCTGGGTGATTTGGTTATTATATTTAACTATTTCGTTTTGTGTAGATCAGTATGGCAGATCAGGGAGAGGGATCTGGGGCGGGTAAGCCGGCTGGTGACGAGTTCATCCGTAAATCAGAGTTAATGGATGTTTTATTAGAATTTTATAGACAGAAGCGGGAGCAAGAGCGGGGTATGTGACCGGTTATCCAGCCTACAAGGACCGAGTAGGGGGCTGGTGCCTCTTCATCTACTCAGTGTGGCGGGTCCTTTGAGAACTTCATGACTGGGGCCCCACCGCAGTTCCGGGGTGACGGTGAGCCGGGGGCGGCTATTGCCTCGGAACGCGAAATCGAGGCTGCCTTCCGGGTAGCCCATGTGGATCCGAGGGACATGGTTGGTTATGCAGCTTATAAATTACGGGGAGGGGCTTCCCAGTGGTGGAAGTCGATTGAGTCGTCGATGACGCAGTCCGCCGCTGCTATGACCTGGGAGCAGTTCAGGGCCGTTTTTGAGCTCAAGTATATCCCTCGAGATGAGAGGCGGGAGATGGAGGGCCGATTTCTCCATTTGTAGCAGGGTAGTATGACCGTCCAGCAGTATGTTGATCGGTTTATTGAGTACTCACAGTTTGCGCCTCCGCATGTCGACACAGAGAGCCGAAAGGCAGATGCCTTTATCGATGGTCTTCGGTCTGATATTCGGGAGTTTGTGGGGCTGCATGATACCCCCACGTTTGCTAGAGCGTTAGAGATGGCCCGCATGAGGGAGAGGGAGATTCTTAAGCAGAAGGAGCCCCCCTCTTCCCAGAGACAGCGTAATGGGACATCCGAGCAGCCATCGAGTGTTTTGAGGTCCTCCGGGGACGCTCCCGGGGACCAACGTCCTGAGCAGTGGCAGTTTTCGGGTCAGAGTTCAGGGCAGAGTTCAGGCCAGAGGCGGGATAGAGATAGAGGTAGATATCGTTGATCGATGAGGCAAGGTCAGAGTCAGTGGTCCGGGGCCTAGAGCCAGAGTAGTGTGGGACAGGGGTCCTAAGCCGCCGGTAGCCGAGTTGAGAGTTCGTATGGGGATCGGGAGTGCCCGAAGTGTCACAGGCGCCATTCTGGGCAGTCTTCTTTAGATTTGCTTTGTTGCTATAGATGCGGTCAGCGGGGGCATGCTTCCGCTGTATGTACGATTCCCGAGCCGCTATGCTTTCGATGTGGGAGGCTGGGACACCGAGTTAGAGACTGTCCGGAGCCGGGACCGCCAGTTCAGGGGGCCTGTCCGAGTGGGGCCAGGGTAGAGCCGTCGTCGTCTAGCCGCCGTGATTTAGTTCCGAGGGGCCTAGGATGAGTATTCCAGGCGACCGCCGAGGAGGCACGGGATGCTACCGACGTTGTTTCGGGTACGTATATTCTAAACGGACTTCGACCCGTGTTTTGTTTGATTCTGAGGCGGATCGCTCCTACGTATCTGTTATCTTTTGTGCGTACTTCACTATGTCTTCTTCTCCCCTATCTGTTCCTTTGATTGTTGAGAGGGTTGATGGGAGTACCATGTTAGTGAGTCGGGTATATCGGGATTGTGTGTTAGAGATCTGTTCCCATCAGTTTCTGATTGACTTGCTGCCGATTGAGATTAGTAGTTTCGATATGATTGTGGGTATGGATTGGCTGACTGCCAGATGAGCTAATATTCTGTGTGCTAAGAAGACCATTCTCATACCCATTTCTGACAGTTAGAGTGTTACAGTGTATGGAGAACCTTGTAAGGGTGTGAATGGGATTGTGTCTATGGCCTTGGCCCAGAGGTATGTGGCTAAGGGATGTGAACCTTCCTAGCTTATGTGGTCGACACGAGAAAGGAAAAGAAGACCCTAGAGGATATTCCTGTGATCCATGAGTTCCCCGATGTATTCCCAGAGGAGTTGCCTGGGTTACCGCCAGATCGCCAAGTGGAGTTTTGTATAGATCTTGTTCCTAGGGCGGTGCCGATTGCTAAGACGCCTTATAGGCTGGCACCGACAGAGATGCGAGAGATGATGTCTTAGTTACAGGAGCTGTTGGATCGTGGATTTATCCGTCCGAGCTCATCACCGTGGGGTGCACCGGTATTGTTTGTGAAAAAGAAGGACGACAGTATGCAGATGTGTATCGATTACAGGGAGTTGATTAAAGTGACTGTGAAGAATCGTTATCCGTTTCCACGTATCGACGATTTATTTGATCAGCTCCAGGGATCGAGCTTCTTCTCCAAGATAGACTTGCCATCTGGGTATCATCAGTTGAGGGTCAGAGAAGAGGATGTGCCGAAGACAGCTTTTCAGACTCGTTATGGGCACTACGAGTTCCTTGTGATTGCATTCGGATTGACTAACGCACCCGCAGCTATCATGGATATGATAAACAGGGTGTGTAGATCTATGTTGGATAGATTTGGGATAGTCTTCATTGATGACATCTTGATTTATTCGCGGAGCGTTGGGGACCACGAGCAGCACCTCCGAGAGGTTTTGACCGTGTTGCGCAGAAAAAGATTATCCGCGAAGCTGTCCAAATGTGAGTTTTGGTTACGTGAAATGCAGTTTTTGGGACATGTGGTCAGTGCAGAGGGAATAAAAGTGGATCCAGTCAAGATTGAGGCAGTGATGAGTTGAGAGCCACCGAAGTCAGTGCCAGAGATTCGCAGCTTTCTGGGTCTTGCCGGGTACTACAGACGCTTTATCCAGGACTTTTCGAGGATTTCCTTGCTGTTGACGAGGTTGACACGGCAGTCCGTACCGTTTGAGTGGTTCGAGGACCACGAGCGGGCGTTTCGAGAGTTGAAGACCCGGTTGTGTCAGGCTCCAGTGTTGGCCTTGCCAGAGGGTATTGATTACTTCATGGTCTATTATGATGCTTCAGGGTCTGGGCTGGGCTGTGTTTTGATGCAGCGTGGGAAAGTGATAGCATATGCTTCGCGCCAGCTAAAGACTTATGAGGAGAACCATGCTGTGCATGATCTGGTGTTAGACGTCATCGTGTTTGCGTTGAAGATTTGGCGGCATTATTTGTATGGATCTCAGTTTATTGTGTATACCGACCATAAGAGCCTTCAGTACTTGTTCAGTCAAAAGGATCTGAACATGCGGCAGCGGCGTAGTCTAGAGTTGTTGAAGGACTACGATTGTGAGATTCGAAACCACCCGGGTCAGGCTAATGTGGTAGCTGATGCGCTGAGCCGTAGGGCGTGCGGCCAGCATGGGCGGATGCAGCTTTGACTAATGGGGGTCAAATGACCCCTATAATTTTTTTTTTGTATTTTATATTTAGTCAAAAAAATTCTGACCCCGATGAATTTTTAAAGTTTGACCCCCAAATCTTAAATATCTTTTATAAAATTTATATATGAAAAATTTTCTATTAAAGAATCTAAGAAAAAACGTTCAAACTTCATACTTTGTTATCCATTTGTCAAATATTAAAAAACTACATAAACCTGTGTATGAGTTTGATAATTTATTAAGCTCTCTTTAGTATTATTGAGTTTAGGCTAGGATAAATTTTATGAATCATTAACTTCTTTTTACTCTTATTCTTTATTGTTTAAGTGTTTAATTCATTATCAAATTCTGAATAGTAGACTAATAAATTGTTATTTGTTTAACACTAAGTAAATGTAAGTTAAAATGTTAGATTAGATTGTTATTGTTCATTTGTTAACATAAATATCATCAAAGTGTTAATATTATTATATAATATGGACCAATTTTGAAAAGAAAGTTATCTGGATCCAAAAAGAATTGTTTGTCAATGTTTCAGACGATTACCTAATAACTCATTTTCAAATTATGAAAACTCGTAGACGACAATTATAGAATCTAATTTCTTTGGGTTTGTAATTAATTTGTAGCTTTTACTAATTTGTTTTTATTTAATCAAGATAAACCGATTCGAATTTTCGAAGTCTGAAAATTTAAAAAGGACTACAAAAACGCGTACTGTCGTAGCATTGTTAAGTTCCGAACCCTATAAAAAATTTTTTTGGATCTGCAACTAGCGGCCAGACTGTGATTTCCAGGGCCTCGAGGCTTGAGATTACCTCGACATTGACAAACAGTCTGAGATTAGCGTAGCAGGAGGGCCTGCGAGGTGATAATGTGAAGCGGGAGCGTATGACAGGGCAGCTCGAGACATTAATCAGGGACGATCAGGGGCTGTATACTTTTCATGATAGGGTCTGGGTCCCGAGGGTTGGGAATCTGCGGCAGTTGATTCTTGATGAGTCGCACTGATCGAGGTGTCTGTGCATCCATGGAGCACTAAGATGTACCGTGATCTTCATGACTTCTAATGATGGCCGGGGATGAAACGGGATGTGGGTAGGTATGTTGAGCAGTGTATGACGTGTCTGAGGGTCAAAGCAGAGCACTAGATGCCGCACGGTCATCTCCAGCCGTTAGAGATCCCCGAGTGGAAGTGGTACCACATTACGATGGATTTCATTGCAAGATTTCCACGCACGGTTCGCGGGAACGACATGATCTGGGTAATTGTGGATCGACTAACGAAGAGTGCACATTTCTTAGCCGTTCGGGGCAATATCACCATGGATCAGTTAGTGAGACTGTACATTAATGAGGTGGTATCACGGCATGGGATACCGAAATCAATCATTTTCGACAGGGATACTCGGTTTACGTCTCGGTTCTGGTAGAGTTTCCAGCAGGAATTGGGTACCAGGGTTCAGGTTAGCACGACGTACAGATCACAGACTGATGGGCAGGCCGAGCATACTAATCAGACCCTCGAGGATATGTTGCGAGCGTGTGCTATCGACTTCAGTGGTAATTGGGACGTGCATTTGCCATTAGTCGAGTTCGCCCACAATAACAGCTATCACGCCACGATCAAGATGGCTCCGTTTGAGGCACTGGATGGGCGCAAGTGCTTGACCCCAGTGTTTTGGGGCGAGGTCGGTGAGCGACCTATTAGTGGACCGGAGCTACTACAAGAGACAAGTGATAAGGTGGTCGTGATTCGAAAGCATATGAGGGTCGCTCAGAGTCGTCAAAAGAGTTACACCGATCACCGTGTGATAGAGCTTGAGTTCAGGGTCGGGGATCGAAAACTGTTGAAAGTGTCACTTGGAAAGGGGTTATCCGGTTCAGACACCGTGGAAAGCTGAGTCCGCGATATATAAGACCGTTCGAGATTGTTGACAGAGTCCGGGATTAGGCCTATCGACTGAGATTGCCTCCAAAGTTAGCCGGTGTACACGATACCTTCCACGTGAGTCATCTACGGAAGTGTCTGGCCAAAGATGATCAGTACGTGCCCCTATCCAAAATTACAGTCGATGACCAGGTGCGATATGTGGAGCAGCCCGAAGCCATTACCGATAGAAAGATCAAGAAGCTGAGGAATAAAGAGATTGCCTTGGTACTCGTTCAGTGGAGGCATCATAAAGGTACCAAGGCCCCCTGGGAGCCCGAGTCAAAGAGGAGGTTGAGATATCCTCAGTTGTTTCAGAGTTCGAGTTAGATTCCGGGACGAAATCTCTTTAAGAGGGGAGGATTTGTAACATCCGTCTTTTAGACCTGGTACGCGAACTTATTTTAGAGGATAATTATTTTAATAATATTGCGTTGGTCCAATTATATCCCGTTTACTGGATTGAAACGTGTCGGGATTGTGATTGCGTGTCACCAGGTAATAGTTTTAACAGATTAATTATATATTTGAGATCACGGGATTAAATGGGTTAAATGTGTATTAATAGTGAAATTGTGATATCGGGTTCGAGTTATTGGGTACGGGGCTTGCTAATAATAGAAAGTATATGTATGTACTTCTCCTTAGCCTTCTTTCCTATTTTAGAATTGAGGAACCGTGTATATGTGTATTTATGTGATATTCCACCAACAAGAACTTCTCCAAATCCATATTTGGTTACTGAAATTCGAAGTGAAGTTCATCACCTCCATTGTTGGGTGTTCTTGACTTCAAAGAGGTAAAAATTCTTGAATTGAGGTTCTAAATTTCGAGTTATGTGTTGTGGGTTGTGTAAAATGGTCCCCAGGTTGATAAGGGGCTGTTAGATATTGATTATGTTTGTTTGATTTGGCTGAGCTCGAATAAAATGGGAGTTTCAGCTCCTGGACTGATCTAAAAATTGAGTAGGGATGAAGATGGGTGCAGCGAGCGTGGACGCGACCGAGCAGTCGTGGTCGCGACGCGAGTAGGCCAGACGCGGGCGCGTTCGAGGCTTGGGTCAGGGTTCACTTGGGGTTCTACCCGGGTTTGGGCTAGGTTTTGGGGTTCCGTTGGGATCGCTTTTGGGTCGAGTTTTGTCTAGGCTTCGGGTTCCGGTTGGGATTATTTGTCGGGTCTGGTTTGGTTAAATTGTCGTGTCTGGGTCTGCTTCTATATATGTTGGGTTTGAATTAACAGTGGGGATCTTTGTGTTACAGGTACGAGCAGGCAGCGGGCCGAGTTTGAACAGGGAGTTTAGAGTTCCGTGAGTCAATCAGGTGAGTACTCGAGTTCTGTTACAAAACACGCGTCTTCTTTTGAGATTTTAGCTGTGTAGCCATTATTTCTGAGTGTTATATATGAGACAGGGACGTGAACCTCAGGTATGCTTCTATTCGATTATATGTGTTGTGTATGTGAGGATATGAGATCTATTCTAGGGGTCCGTGATGAGTCCCATACAAACAGTGATTCGCGATATGGGATCGCGCGGGTTGACTGTCCCTAACAGTCCTTGGGGCGTATATATACGGCAGGACCTGTAGCCGGGTCGCTCCTGTGCTACAGGGTTATTGCTAGTCACTGCTGCGTGCGGTATGTTAGCTGGGGAAGGGTCGCCACTGGGATTGCGCACTGTGTTTTAGATGTCTTTCTTCTGTGATCATACCTTAGATGTGTGTTGGGTAACAGGGACAGGGACAGGGACTGTTGCGTGTTATGTGCTATGTGTCATGTGTTTATTGTGCAGAGTCTAACCCTCACGTACTCACGTGCTTTCCAGCTTACGTCGTCGAGTCTAACGTGTTCAGGGAATCAGAAGGGATCTCAGCAGTAGCAACCGTAGAGATAGGACAGAGGTTTAATTGAAGACCTTGATATCTGTTTGTATGTAATGTCTAGAACTGCATGTGATAGTTGTTTTCGGATGATCTATCAGTATGTGTATCTGATAGTTAGGGAAATTATGTTAGCTTAATCTGGGTTTGCGAATGTACTAGATTGTGATTTTGTGATTAACCGTTGTGTATAAAGTTTTAAATTATCAGTGATCTGCATTATCCTGTGACACGTGTATTATGGATTGCCTGCGTTATTGGCACTTATGATATTGTGTTAACGTGGATTTATGGGATTGGGAGGGGTGTTACAATGTGTGTATTTAACAATGGCCTTTAAAATATTTGAGACCATTTTGCCTAACATAAAATTTAAGAATAATTAAGAAATAAACTATAAAACTGGTCTTTGAGCTATCCATGCTAAACCACTTTCACTTCTATCATATATATTACTTTTGAATAAGAATGACATCGAGACGAGACTTCTATCATATATATTACTTTTGAATAAGATCGAATGACATCGAGACGAGTTCTAAACATGATTAGTTATCCCGTCTATTAGATATTAAATCTCGATCTTGTGGAATTTATTTTGTAATAATTAGTTAGTATATTTCTATGTAAGTTATTTCTAGTATTTCCTTTTGTATGTAATTTACTTTTGTAGAGTTAGATGTTAAGGGGTTGTTTTGTAATTCTATGAAAGTTGATTTAAAGATGTAAGGGAAACCCCACCTAGGGTTTCCCACACAATTGTCATTATCCAGAAAATAGAAAAAGCGGCTGCCTTTTTTCTCTGACAATTTTCTCTCCCAATATTCATACAAAAATTGAGTTTCTTTATTCTTTTTGTCTTGGATTATTGCTGAAATCATTATTATTGTTGTAACATCCCAAATTTTAAGCACTTGTAATTTACAATTTAAGACTCAATATAATGCATTAATGAAATTATTATTTCGGTTTCGTTCACAATATTAAATATGAAAAACAATGAGGAGAAATCCTCATCGTAGTTTTTCGAGCAAGCTAACAACAAAGAACCGACATCGGTAGAATATACATCAATCATCGATCGAAATATTTTAAAAATGACAATGATAATGAGAATTTATCATTGTTGTTTTCTGAGCAAGCATAATCATGGCAAACCGGTTCAGATATTTCAAATAGTGTAAATAAGAAAATACAAAGTTGAGGGGTGTAAATTTTAGTTTAGGCAAAATAACAAATAAAAAGGGGAAATGCCATTCATTTTAACACTTCACATTCTCTCTCTTCAACTCTCTCGTCTCTCCCACTCTCTCACTAAGAACCCACGGCTTCAACTCAAGAACACTAAAATCCTTGGATTGAAGGCTGAAAGTTTGGAATCAAGTGGCAAATAAGGAACTATTAACACTACAAGCAACAAATCAAGGTAATCCTTGCTCTAATTTACGAATTTTGGAGATTTTAGGTTCAGTTTTTACAAGAACCGAATCAATGATTTCGGTTATGAATGTCGTTGCATGTTAGAAATTCTTATGGATATGTTTAAATCAAGTGTTAGTGATGTTGTATACCAAATTTCAGATTTAGAATCATGTTCTAAGTAAGATTTTTGAAATCTTGTGTGTGTTTTAGTATGTGTTCTTCGACAGTGAAGAAAAACGGACAAAATGGACTGATTTTGGTATATTAAGATTGTGTTTTATGTTAAAAATTGTTAAAAGAATGCATTTAAGTTCATAACAATAGTTTTCAGTTTAAAATATGCATAAATTGACCAACGTCAATTCTGGAAAACGTTGGAAATTATATAAGTATCAACTCGGATCTGATGAACACATCTCGGATGATTCGAAATTTGGATAATATGAATTTCGGATCATGCGAATTTCGGACCATAGGCAACTCGGATGGAAAACTTGAAAAAACCAAGTATAGACACAAATTTTGGACCAACAGTTCATCCGAATTTCAGATTTAGCATCATCCGAATTTCGGATGGGGTTTACAGAACAAATTACTAAGGATGAACTTCGGGCCATCCGGATTTCGGGTTCATCCGAATTTTGGATGTGGTTCGAATTTCAGATCATTTTACTTAACTTTTCCGAATCAACTTTTAAGCAGATATTGACATTGATACACTATTACACTGGACATAACAGGATCTTTGTGGTGTTGTCTAACACACATTGATTCAGAGCCAACTTACACTATACAAACCACTGTGAGTAATAGATTATTATTCGAACATTTATTGTTTTTGCATTCACTTTTCATTTTTCAATGGCATGTTCATGTTGTTCAATATACATCAATTGGCACTCATATATGATTCATTGTTATGATGCACACTCGTACTTGACATGTGACAAACATGTATCAAGCGTTCAATTGAAAGTGCATCTCATATATCATGTTTGCACTGCATGATTATGACTTCTCAATCTGATGCGACATGGACTGGGGCTGACAGCAGGCCACTGTCGGGGACTGATCATCCCATTCACTTTCCTGGTCAGATTGGACACATCCCCGATCAGCATTCTGAACTGCCAAACTCCATGCTTGTACTGCATATTTTTCACTTGTAATGGGGCTTGCACTGCCTGATTTCACTATAGTTTGTAAAGAAATAATTGTTGAATATATAATCTGTTATCTCACTAAGCATTAGCTTACCCGTTGACTTTCAATGTTTTCAGGCAAAGGCAAAGATGTAGCTGGACCTTCTCTTAAGCAATTTCATTTCAATTTCTCGGCGACCTTAGAAGCTATTTGGTACATGGACGATATAGCTTTGGGGCTGGGATTTTATGTTTTCAAAACAATTCAAGATGTTGTAATAGTTAGACTATATCATTGTAGTTCATACATTTTCTTGCTCTAGCGTGGAGCTACTTAAAACTGCTTTAAGTTTATCAATTTAAAGTGCATGTTAATTATTGGGTTGTTTGTTGATCCTGGTGTTATCAAATATATCATTAATCAAAGGAGGATGTCTCAGGTTTGGTATCAGAGCATTAGTTTGAGGTTTCAAGTGTCCGCAAGGACATGGACTCAAACTTAGGTTATGATATTAGAATGGAATCCTAGGAAATGATCTGAACTAAGATAGGATTGACGTGCACACGGGGACAAATAAAGGTTAACTGTAAACACTAGGACTCAGAAATAAATGTTCTAAATATTATTTGTTATATTTCAGAACATGTCAGGAGACGATATGACTCCTCAGCAGATGTTCCAGATGATGCAAACTCTTATGGAACAGAGTAACGAGTTACAGGCCAAAAGAATGGCTGAGTAGGCTCAGTCAGATCAATTAAGGGACAGAGACGAGGCCGAAGCCAAGCGAAAGGCTGATAAAAGAAAGAACAAGAAACAACAGCAACAAGGAGAGCAAGAGGGAAGGCAAGAAGACACTGATTCTTCTAACAAAGCAAAGGGGTGTATGTTTAAGGACTTCAAAAGTAATGGAGCTGTTACTTTTGATGGGACTGGAGATGCCGTGACGGCACTGGAGTGGATCACCACCACCGAAAGAACTTTCCGAAGCAGAGACTGCGCTGAAAAGGACATTGTTCGATTTGCCACGACGATGTTTGCAAGGGACGCAGTCATGTGGTGGGACGCGATGATTAATGTGCTGACAATGGAGGTACTGTCGCACATGTCCTGAAATGAGTTCAAGAAAGTATTCTCCCAACAATATTGTCTTGCCGATGAAAAACGCCGTCTAGAGGCGAATTTTTAAATCTGACCCAAGGAACAAAGACAGTCACTAAATACGCTGTCGAGTTCACCCGTTTAAGTTTGTTCGCACCCCCATCAAGTCGATACGGAAGAAAGAAAGATATGTCGGTTCGAGTGCGGTTTAGATTATGAAAATACACTGAACGATGAGCAACGTTCGGTACACAACTTTTGCTGGTATGTTGGAGGCTGCTTGTAATGTGGAGCAGATTGTGTTGTTATCCGGGTACGTCATGGGGTCAACTACTGCAGTACTGAATCAACCGTAGCTGCCAGAAAGGTAACGGGAGTCTGGATCATCCCGATCCTCTCCTCAATTCAATCAACCATCTTCATCCCCAAAGAAAGGAATGGCCTTTTCGGCCTATACTGAAATTAGAGACTGCAGACGATGTAGGAAGACACACTCTGGGGATTGTAAAACTCAAGATATGTACTGTTTCTGCTGTGGGCAGAAAGGCCATCACTGGGAGCATTGTCCTCGAAAAGGCGATGTGTGCTAAAACTGCCACAGACTTGGCCAATTTGCCAAGGACTGCCCAAGACCCCAAAGAGATCAGAGTGCTCTGCAATCAACTAGAAGATCTTCTGGAGCTTTTACTGCTCACAGGGATCAAATTCAGAGGGCTCCAATAAGGGCTTTCCAGATCACAGCTAAGGAAGCAAAAGATGACCCGGAGGCGGGTACTGGTATGTTCTTAATTATTCAATTCCTGCACGCATTCTGTTTGATTCCGGAGCCAATCGTTCGTTTGTCTTCACTTCATTTGGTCGTCAACTTAATATGCCTACTTCAAAATGTTTGTTAAGGCGAACAAGGTATATAGGAATTACACTTTACTGATAGCAAACGTAGTATTCAATATAGACTTAATTCCTATGGAATTTGAAGAATTTGATGTCATAGTGGGTATGGACTGGCTTGTACATAACGAGGCTCAGATAGTGTGCAAGAAGAGAATGATCAAGATTACTACCCCTGAGGGTCGAGACATTTGTATCTATGGAAACAGACAAAAAGGCGACTTATGCCTTATTTCAATAGCAAAAGCCCGAAAGCATGTTTCCAAGGGTTGTTTTGCTTATCTAGCCTAGGTTGTTGATGCAAAGGCTGAAACTAAATCTCTTTCTACCGTTCAAGTAGTCTCTGAATTTCCAGATGTCTTTCCTGAAGATATCTCAGGATTGCCACCTTATCGTCAAGTGGAACTCCGCATCGATCTTGTTCCCGGAGCTGCTCCAATAGCAAAGGCTCCCTACCGATTAGCCCTGCAGAAATGTAGGAGATGATGAAACAATTACAGGAGCTACTAGATAAAGGTTTTATTCGCCCAAGTTCATCCCCTTGGGGCGCTCCTGTTCTATTTGTTAAGAAAACGGATGGCACACTGCGTATGTGCATCGATTACCGAGAACTCAACAAGGTTACAATCAAGAATAAATACTCATTGCCCCAAATTGATGATCTCTTCGACCAGTTGCAAGGCGCTAGTTACTTCTCGAAGATTGATCTTCGATCGAGATATCATCAGCTCAAAGTCCACCAAGACAATATTCCAAAAATGGCTTTCAGAACTCATTACGGACACTATGAGTTTCTGGTAATGCAGTTCGTCCTTACGAATGCGCCGACTGCTTTCATTGATCTCATGAATAGAGTCTGCCGGCCAATGCTCTACAAATCTGTCATCGTTTTCATCGATGACATTCTTATCTATTTGAAGACCATAGAAGACCATGCTACACATTTGAGAGAATTACTAGAGTTGCTGCGTAAATAGCGACTTTATGCCAAATTCTCAAAATGTGAATTTTGGTTGAGGCAGGTACGTCTCAACATTCGAAACAATTTCTTGATCCCTATACTCACTTGTAAACTCTATGTTAACTTGTTCTTTCTCAACATTCAAATTCAGATCCAATTTTTGGGGCACGTGATATCTGGTGCTGGTATTGCTGTTGATCCTGCAAAGATCGAGGCTATCCAGAACTGGGAATCACCTCGTAATGCATCTGAAATCCGTAGCTTCTTAGGATTGGCTGGTTATTACTGCCGATTCATCAAAGACTTTTCCAAGATAGTCGTTCCTCTTACCCAACTTACTCGTAAGAACACAACTTTCATTTGGAAGGAGGGTCAACAAATGGCTTCTGACAAATTGAAGAAATTGCTAAGTGAAGCACCTGTTTTGGCCCTGCCAGAAGGGAACGAAGTCTTTGTAGTCTACACTGATGCATCAGGGATGGGTTTGGGAGTAGTGCTGATGCAAAGAGGAAATGTCATAGCATATGCCTCGAGACAACTCAAACTACACGAAAAAGATTACTCTTCTCATGATTTAGAGCTAACTGATGTGACATTCGCTCTGAAGCTTTGGAGACATTATCTGTACGGGACCAAATGTAAGCTCTATACTGATCACAAAAGTTTGAAGTATATATTCAGTCAGAAGGACTTGAATATGAGGTAGAGAAGGTCTATGGAGCTGATCAAAGATTACGATTGTAAAATTCTCTACCATCCCGGAAAGGCAAATGTGGTTGCAGATGCCTTGAGTAGAAAAACATATTGCAAAGCTTACTGTTATGCCCTGACTTCTACTATACTGACATCCACTATCATAGATGATGTAAGGCTGCTCAATTGCAGGCCTTGAAGAAAGAAAATATCAAGAACGAAGACGTCAGGATTCAATTACCAGTAATGCAAGATGATGGAACTGGACTCAAAGGTGTATATGGCAGAGTATGGGTTCCTAAGTTTGGAAATATGCGAGATGTAATTATTGAAGAAGCTCACTAATCAAAGTTCTCAATTCATCCTGGTAGCACAAAAATGTACAATGACTTAAAAGCCGATTTCTGGTGGCCAGGACTGAAAAGGGACGTTGGTCAATATGTGGAGAAATGCCGAACATGCAGATTAGTCAATGTAGAGCACCAACAACCCTATTGTAGTATGCAACCTCTTCCTATCCCAGAATGGAAGTGGGATCATATTACTATGGACTTCATAACCAAGCTGCCCAAGACTCGTCGTCAACATAATTCCATTTGGGTTAGTTGACCGTTTAACCAAATCCGCTCAGTTCATAGATATTCGAGAAACCTATTCCCTGGATCTTCTTGCCCAGATCTACATGAACGAAATTGTCACAAGGCACGGTGTTCCTAAATCTGTTGTCTCTGACCGAGATAGTATATTCACTTCAAACTTCTAGGCTGCTCTGCAAAACGATCTTGGTACTCGTATCGCAATGAGTATTGCTTATAGACCTCAATCTGACGGACAATGTGAAAGAACTATTTTGACACTGGAAGACATGCTAAGATCCTGTGTCATGGATTTGGGTGGTAACTGGGACAATCACCTTCCATTGGCTGAATTTTCATACAACAACAGCTACCATTCAACAATCAAAATGGCACCATTTGAGTTTCTATACGGGAGAAAGTGTAGGACTCCAACTTGTTGGCGGGAAATAGGAGAAACGCCTATTGTCGGGCCAGCTCTTTTACAAGAGACAAATGAAAAGATCCAGCTCATCCGTCATTACATGAAAACGACATAAGATCGACAAAAGAACTACCATGATCGCCGTCACAAAGCAATAGAGTTTCAAAAGGATGACAGGGTGTACTTGAAGGTTTCCCTGATGAAAGCACAAGATTCGTGAAGCGAGGAAAGCTATCTCCTCGGTTTGTAGGACCCTTCCAGATACTTGAAAGAGTTGGGAATCAGTCCTATCACTTGGACTAAGGTTCGTTGATGAGCCAGAGTACATACTGGAAACAAAAATAAAGAAACTCCGTAACAAAGAAATCAAAATGGTGCTGTTCAACTGGAGGCATCACAGGGGAGCTAACCACACTTGGGAGTCTAAAGAGGACATGAAGACTAAATACCCAATTCTGTTTAGCGCAGCATGACTTCGCGGACGAAGTATAGGTGTGGTGGAGCCGATGCTGTAACATCCCAAATTTTAAGCACTTGTATTTCAAAATTTAAGACTCAATTTAATGCATTAATGGAATTATTATTTCGGTTTCATTCATGTTAGTACATCCTGTGTGACGATAGTAGTCTAGGTATAGATAGCATTTTGTGTAAGTCAATTTACTTGCTATTGAATATTAACAAGTGTTTGATATATGTTTGATTATATGTGTTTGATATTGATTGTCTGTATGTTTGAACTTAGGCTTATGTATTACAATAAGTTCAAACATAAACTTCAAAGATAAGTTCAACCATAAGTTTGAAGGCAAAGGTTCTAATTTGTTAGAGGACAAGTTCGAAGAGGCCTTGGGCCAAGTTCGAACTTGTCCTAGACAAAGTCGAACCGGGTGTTATACTTAAGGGTTTCGATTACATATTGGACTTTTTGCAGATTTTGTCAGAGTGTTTTAGCAAAAGGCGATCTCGAACTTGCTAGCAATCAGAGATTTTCGTTTGGAGAGAATCATCGTGTCGGGACGATCCATTGTTCGTCTATCACTGTGTTAGTCTCCGTGTTTCGGTGTGCGTGGTCTATCTGTCAAGCCGCTAACGAGGATTCCGCACTCGTTGGAAGGTGTCACGTCAAGATAAGATCCGTAGAGAGCAGACTTAACTAGTGGTATCATAGGCATTAGGATGTTTTTGGTGTTCTTCGTGTTCACAAGTAACATCTGTGGTTTCTTGACGTTTTTGGACGGTCAAATCACGTTTTTGGATAGATTTAGAGTTTTTCAAGTAACATATCGGGAAAAAAGTTCAAATAAGTTCATCCTTTTTGATCAAAATCAGAGTTTTTGATTCTAAAAACTTTGGTTTAATCTGAAAAGTTGAAAAAATTCGAACTTTTAGCCGTTTTTCGAACTTGCGGCGCTCGAACATCAAGGGGTATTAGGGTTTACTCAAAGTTCGAGTTTGTCAGAAAATACGCTCCTTTCAAAGTTATTTTAGGGTTTGATTCGAGTTTGATTGATTCGAATTTGCCAAATTTCGAATCTCCATATATTCGAATTTATATATTCGAATTTAACAAGGATTTCAAATTTGTCCTTATTTCGATTTTAGTTGAATTCAAACTTAATTTCGAATTTGATTTCAAACAAATTTAAAATTAACCAAATTCGAACCTACACAAGTTCGAAAGGATAATTTAAATTAATTTCAAATCAAATTAATTAACTTCTAATTCAAAAATTTTTGAAACAATGACAAGTTTACAAAGGTTTATTGAAATGGACCATGAGGTCAGAAAAGGCAAATTCTCCACCAAAGTTGATGAAGTTGGAGGATTATTATTGGTGGAAGGATAGGTTCGTCTACTTCGCTCGTTTCAATGATATGAGAATGTGGATTTGTATCGACGAGGGATACATTCCACCTACAACAGAAGTTGACGGACGTCAACGAGTCTTGTCATATCAAATGATGAAGGATGATGATAAGAAGTTATATGAGGCCGAGAACCGAGCATTCTCGATTATTAGAATGGCTTTAGCTCAGGAAATCCTGCACACATTTCGCAATCAACAAACATCAAAAGAGTTGTGGGATGCTTTGGAGAAAAGGTGTGAAGGAAATCCGAGGGTTAGGAAAGGTAGAATGGAAATGCTCAAGCAGCAATTCGCTATTTTCAAGGCTCTGAAAAACGAAAAGTTGGATGAGACCATTACTAGGTTCTATCATTGATTGACTGAGTTAGACAACCACGATGTCGAGTATCGTGAGTCAGAGAAGATTGGAAAATTTCTAGATGCTTTACCAGCCAAATGAGAGATGTATGTGGCGTTGATAAAGCATGATGAAGAAAAGTTTGAGACTCTAACTCTAGAAAAAGTCATAGGAACGCTGAGGGCCTATAACTTTGAATTGCTGAAGAAGGAACGTGATTATGACCAAGTACAGGATCCGGATATGTATTTTGGGAAGTCCAAACCTTCAGTGGCAAGTGAATTAAAGACGGCTATAGCATTCTTTATGGGTGAAACATCGACTCCGGTTGAAGTAGATGACTCAGGGAGCCGAGATTTCTTAGGGTACTCCAGACTGGAAGAAAAGCCAACTCAATCTGCTTCTACATCTCAAGGATACTCAAGGATGCCGATGAGCGCAAAATCAGCTGAAGACCATCTAAATCTTTTGGCTTCATTTGTGGCCGCTTATGGCAATTGCGTTCAAGGGAAAATCAACGATCCTGCGCTATGGGATGAGGATTATGTTCAGGTGGACCCTGATGATTTAGAAGAGATGGATCTGCAATGGCAACTGGCCATGGTTACTCAGCGAGTCAAGAGATTCATCAAGAGGACGAGCAGAAATCTCAATGTCAGCAACAATGAAATTGGTTTTGATAAATCCAAAGTTAAGTGCTACAACTACCAAGGTTTAGGACATTTTGCTAGAGAATGTCAAAGACCTAAAGTTGAGAACTACTAGAACCAGTACCAGAATCAGTCTCAAGGGAGATATCAGCCGTGTAGTTCAAGTAATCAGGCAAACATAGCTGGTCTGTTAACCAATGTCACATCTGACAGACAGCTCGATGGAACATACGACTAGAGTACACATCCAGAGTCTAACGCTAGAGCCTTTATGGCTGAAGTGACAGAGACTGAAGGTGTCGGAGCAGAGGAAGAAGCCAAGGACGGACACAAGAATGATAGCAGTCCAGTGCTTATAGAGAAGTCAGAAAGTCAGACAATCCTAGAGTTTGTTGCACAAATGGCAAATGTGGACTCAGCTCACGCAAAGGTAATTCTGAACTCCTCTACATTCCGCGATTTATGTGCTTTCTGTGCTAGTACTTATGATAGATTAAATTTAGTGCTTGAATCACATACAAATCTAACTGCTCAAAATGAATCCTTAAAATTGGACAACGCTAGCCTCTTAGATATAAAAGAAGATATTAGAAATAAGCTTAAGGCAGACGCACAAGATGTCATAGTTTTAAAAGACAAGCTGAGTGAGCAGTGTGTTAGAATAGAACTAATGTATGAACATGTTGAGGCGTTGACCAAAGAGCTTAAGATTAAAGAGGTAGAGCTAGCAGAAGCTAAGGTGAAGGTAGCAGAGGTGAATAGTAAACTGGAAGAGTTTAGGAACTCTTCACTGAACCTAGGGAAGATCTTAGATGCACAGCGTCAGTCTAAGAAGCCTGTAGGTTTAGGGTATAACGAGAGTCCTCCACCTTTCAATGATAACTATCTACCTCAGCCTCAGGATAAAACTGATAAACCAGTTGAATCAGAAGTCGCTTCTGAACCTGTTTCTGAATCTGTTAAGGATAAAGAAACTAAGGTGACTAGTAACAATGCTAAGATTAAGAAGGTCAAATTTGTGCCATCTTCTAATGATAAGCTTGTAGGAGAAGCCAAACTTGACTTTGATAACCAGAAAGAGGAAACAGTCACTGTAGTTGAGACAAAAGAACATGACACCAGTGAGACATCTAAGTCAAAGGGCACACATAAGAAGTCAATTAATAAAATGTCTTGGTTTAGATGTCATGAAAAGGGACATGTTACTTCTAGTTGTCCACATAGGAAGGTAGAATCTACACCTAAAAAATGGAAAGCCGGAACAACATTAACCGTCTCCAAGTGTTGCAAGCACAAGTGGTTCTCAAAACACCGAGAAAATTGTGAAAGCCACACCTAAGAATGCTATGAAACAAACACCTTGTTGGTACACCTTGTGTGACCATAGCAGTCTAAAGTATATTAGCATTTTGTGTAAGTGATATTACAAGGTATTGAATATTAACTAGTGTTTGATATATGTGATTTTGTGTGTTTGATATTTATTGATTGTATGTTTGAACTTGATGTAATGTATTACAAGAAGTTCAAACATAAAGTCCAAAGATTAATTCAAACATAAGTTAAACATATATTCAAATAGAAGTTTGTCAAGTGAAATTCGAATTTAGCATGAATTCGAATTTAGCCTACAAGGTACATTCCAATTTGTCATGTGGACAAATTCGAATGGGCCTTGGGCCTGGATTCGAGTTTGTCCCATGACAAACTCGAATGGGTCTCTATAATTAGGGATTTACTCGATTGATTAAGAGACTTTTGCAGAATTCCATGAGTGATTAGCAAAAGGCGATCTCGAGTTTATCAGAAATCTTTGTGTTTGTTCGGAGAGAATCATTGTGTAGGTTCGTTCGTAGTCGTTCGTACAACGCCGTGGTAGTCTCCGTGTTTAGTGAGTGTGATATATCCGTCAAGCCGCTAACGAGGATTCCGCACTCGTTGGTGTGTGTCGCGTCTAGATAGATCTGTAGTTGCAAGACCTTACAAGTGGTATAAGAGCCTACGGGGTGTTCTTCGTGTTCATAAGATACATCCTAGGTTTCTTGATGCTTTTGGACGGTTAATCTCACGTATTATTGAGTTTTTCGAGCTTATCAAATTGGATTCCGGGAAATACTTTGTTGTAGTTCATGTTTTTGATCAAAATCAATATTTTTACTTATAAAATATTGATTTAATCTGAAAAACGTGAAAAACTCGAGGTATTAGCCGTTTTCGAATTTGCGGCGCTCGAATTTGTTAAGGAGAAATTAGGGTTTGCTTATTTTCGAGTTTGACTGAAATACGCTCCTTTCGAGTATCCTTAAAGTGGTTTCGAATTTGGCTATTCCGACTTTACTTTGGATTTCGACTTTACTTGGGTTTCGAATTTTGGTGGGTTTCGAATTTGAGTGAACTTTCAAGTTTAGTGACCTTCGAATTTGTCATTAATTTCGTTTTTAATTGGATTTAAGAACTTAACTCGAATTTAATCCCAAACAGGTTTAAATTTAATTAGATTCGAATTTACCTAAATTCGAATGAATTAATTTAAATTAATTTCAAAATAAATTAATTAAGTTTAAATTCAATTATCTTTGAAACAACGACAAGTCTACAACGGTTTCTGGAGATGGATCACGAGGTCGGAAAAGGAAATACTCCGCCAAAGTTGATGAAACTTGAAGATTATTACTGGTGGAAGGATCGGTTTGCCGACTTCGCGCGATTTAATGATATGCGCATGTGGATTTGTATCGACGAAGGATACATTCCACCTACAGCTGAGGTCGAAGGACGACAAAAGGTTGTTCCTTATTCTAAAATGAAGGATGACGATAAAAAGCTCTTTGAAGTAGAGAACCGTGCATACGCTATCATTAGAATGGCGTTACCTCAGGACATACTACACACCTTCCGTAATCTGAAGACAGCAAAAGAGCTGTGGGAGGCATTGGAAAAACGGTGTGAGGGTAACCCGAGGGTTAGAAGGAAACGAATGGAAATGCTTAAGCAGCAGTTTGCTATCTTCAAAGCATTGAAGGATGAAAAGCTGGATGACACTATCGCACATTTCTATCATCTGCTAACTGAGTTAGACAGTCATGACATTGAGTATAGTGACACTGAGAAGAATAATAAGCTTCTGGATGCTTTACCGGCCAAATGGGCGATGTATGTGGCCTTAATTAAGCATGATGAGGACAAATACTATACTCTGACTCTAGAGAATGTTGTGGGAATGCTGAGGGCGTATCATTTTGAGTTACTGAAGAAAGAAACGGATTATGATCAAGTTCAAGATCTAGCTATGTATTTCGGAAAATCAAAACCTTCAGTGGCAGCTGAAATGAAGACAGCTACAGCCTTCTTCTCGGGAGAAACGTCGTCACCGGCTGAGACAGAAGACTCACAGAGTAGGGCTTTCTTAGGGTTTGCTAGACCAGAAGAAACGCAACATCAGGCTACACTGGCATCTACATCTCAAGGATATTCTAAGATGCCTATGTGTGAAAACCACCCCTTACGGGGCAGTTCTCACCAGTCAAGGTCCCACATCATGCAATACGATATCAATCATACTAAGATAGAGTAATTATAATGCGGAAAATTAAATTACAGTACAAGCTATTAAGATTTAAGTTTAATACAGATTAAGTTTTTAAATTAAACTTATAAAGGGCACAAGTCTAATCTAATTCATGTCATCATATTATCAAAATAAATCTACCCAGATCACCACAATATCATCATCCAATTAGTACCAAAACGAGATCGTTGAGTAGAGGTCTATGATACTTCTGTCTTGATCGTGTAAGACCTAAGAACTAGGTCCGGCAGGTGACTTTCCTTTGCTTTTTCCTGTAAAATATTAAAGCAACATCTGTAAGCAAAGCTTAGTGAGTTTATAGATTTTCAATATTAACATGCGTGTCAAGCGGAGTCATAATTCTAAGCGTGATAAGTCTTGGCTGCCGCTACAGCCCTCATCATGATTGAGATATAGTATCTAGATCGGATGATGTTCAAACCACACTCACGCTTATATCGTGGGGATCAGCCACATACTGGGCTAGCTACCAGTAGGTCAACATGGCCGAACATCGGAGGTCATTACCAAGTTCGTGAGAACTGGTGAAATAGCCGGGTCTAGAACAATAAACCATAAGGGCTAGTCAAGCTGAACAAATCTTATCAAGTCTGATTAATGAAATAAGCATAAGTCTTAGGAGTCATGATAGCAACAATCATAAAGCAAAGTCTGAAGTGCTAATAAATGCAATATAAGATGATAAGCAAATAGCTATCATGATTCACTGGGCAACACCCATCCATGGTGTGCACAGGTCTCAATCCAGCTGATAAATGAATGTCAAATAATGTAACAGCATCAATATATCTCAAACGGATCTTTGCATGTTCAATTTGAATATCTATAACTCACAGTGTTGGGTCTTGGTCAAACAGATATATGAATCTGCCACCTGAGTTATCTCAGGATTTTATCAATCTGTTCTCTGTCAAATCAAGTCTCTGACCCGCTTTAAATCTTTTTAGAATCTTTGTCTAAATGTTCAGAATTTCACTGAACCTGTCCAGAATTATCATATCATATCATTATTATCATTTCTTTAGTCGTTAAGATCTTTATTTTATCTGATTCTGATAATTGGTTGTTCATATATCATCTTAAGCTTGGAACAAATCAGATTTTGAATTTAAAGGCATCAGATTCGAAACACCTACACATTTCGAGTTTAACTAACTGGATTCGAGAACATAGATCAGATTCGAATACATATCATTCGAAACTGATGACTTAGATTCGAAGCTTCTATAGAATAGATTCTAAGGGATAGATTCGAATTAGTGATATAGATTCAAGCCATCCATGCATATAGATTTGAATTTAAGACTTAGATTCGATGCACTTTCCTAGATTCGAACACATAGATTCGAACCTACATAATCTCGAATCTAGATGATTAGATTCGAACCATACACCCAATTCGAATCTAATTGAATATTTTCGAATCTAACACCATTTCGAGTCTGTTCTATGCATTTTCGAATCTGATCATAATATCCTCGAATCTGATCATATTTACAACTCTAAAACTTGGATTTCTAAGGCATAAATCACATATATAATCAATATTAAGCCTATGTTCGATTATCTTATACTTATCTTTAGTTAAATCTGATAAAATAGCTTTAAATTTCATAAAGTTTAATAGATTCGAAATACCGAATATATATATAAAACGTAAAATTATAAAATCTTACCTCAATTCGTATGATCTCACGCAGGAATTTGGTATAATCGCGTAGTATTCGCCGAGATCTTCCTAACGGTATATTTATCTTGATAATCGGACGGTCGGTTTAGAAGAATTTCTAGAGAGAAGTTAGAGAGAGAAAGCTAGAGAGAGAGTTTAGAGAGAGAGAGCTAGAGAGAGAGAGTCGAATCTGATCTTTGAGTTTGATTCTCGTTTATATACGTCGTCTAGTTATGTTTGCTAGCTAACTCACTTTCATTTTTGTATATTATATCTCTTTTTATTTAGTTTTCTTTAATAAATAATTAATTAATTCATAAATTAAATATTTATATAATTTAATTAATATTTCATTATTAATTAAATTATAATTCAAATAATTCAACATTATTGCATTATCGGTTCAAAATATTACTGAGTTTACGACTAGATCAAAAATTAGGTTGTTACAGAATGGGCTCCACCACGCACAAACTTCGTCCCCGAAGTTAGCTACGTTCGAACAGACTGGGATAAGTTGCTTTCATTACATCTCTCGATTCCCAAGACTGATGCGAACCTGTGTGGTGTTTCCACTGGACGAGCACCATCTGTATCTCTTTATTTCTAAGCTTCTTAGTCTTTGTGTCCAGAATACGTTCTGGCTCTTCAATCACTCGAAGCTTTTCATCAATTTGCAGGTTAACATGTGGTATTTGAACCTCTCTTTCATCTGCTAAGCTCTTTCTCAGATGGCTGACATGGAATACAGGATGTATTCCAGCTAAGTCCGCTGGTAGATCAAGACGGTAAGACTGATTCCCAATCTTTTCAACGATCTTGAACGGACCAATAAATCTCGGAGCTAGCTTGTTTCTTTTAATGAACCGCACCACATTCTTCATTGGGGATACTTTTAACATCACCCAATCGTTAACCGCAAAACTGATAGATCGATGTCGGTTGTCATAATATGACTTCTGCCTGCTTTGAGCTTCAAGAATATTTCTTCTAACAAGTTGAATCTTCTCGTGAGTCAACTGTAGAAGGGCAGGTCCTGCTATTGGCGATTCGCCTGTTTCGCGCCAACAGGTAGGAGTTCTGCATTTTCTTCCGTATAAAGCCTCAAAAGGGGCCATCTTGATCGTAGAATGATAACTGTTATTATAAGAAAATTCGACCAACGGCAAGTGGTCATCCCAGTTACCACCTAGTTCAAGAACGCAGGCACGAAGCATATCTTCAAGAGTTAAGATAGTACGCTCACTCTGGCCATCTGCATTTGGATGATAAGCAGTACTCATGGAAATCCGAGTACCCATCCCTTCTTGTAGTGCTTGCCAGAACCTGGATGTGAAACGACTATCACGATCTGATACGATAGACTTTGGCACACCGTGACGAGAAATAATTTCAGAGATATATAGCTGCGCCAATCTATCGAGAGAATATGTTTCTTTTATCGGAATAAAATGTGCTGATTTCGTTAATCGATCCACGACTACCCAGATGGAGTCGTGTTGTCTCCTGGTCTTTGGCAGTTTTGTGACAAAGTCCATGGTTATATGCTCCCACTTCCATTCAGGAATTGGCAGTGGTTGCATATCTCCGAAGGGCTTCTGATGTTCTGCCTTAACCATCTGACATACTCTGCAGCTTTCAACACATTTTCCGATATCTCTCTTCATTCCTGGCCACCAGTAGTCAGCTTTCAGATCAAAGTACATCTTTGAGCTGCCAGGATGAACAGATAACTTGGACTGATGAGCTTCGGACAGAAGAGTGCTACGAATAGAACCATATTTAGGAACCCAGATTCGGTTTCCCTGGAGACAGTAAAGTCCCAAATGGTTCAGAGATAGTAATTGTAGCTGCCCTTTAAGATTTTCGGAAGCAATATTCTCTTCTTTCATTGCTTCAGCTTGAGCGACTCGAATATCTTCAATAAGATCAGAAGAAAATATAACTGGAGTTAGGGCATAACAGCAATTTTCTGGATATACTTTTCTACTCAACGCATCCGCGACAACATTTGCTTTGCCGGGATGGTATAAGATCTCGTAGTCATAATCCTTGATAAGCTCCAAGGATCGACGCTGTTTCATGTTCAGATCTTTCTGAGTAAAAAGGTATTTGAGACTCTTATGATCGGTGTAGAGCTGACACCGAGTCCCATATAGATAATGCCGCCAGATTTTCAGAGCAAAGGTGACGGCAGCCAGCTCAAGATCATGAGTTGGTGCACTTTTCTCGTAATCTTTTAATTGCCTTGAAGCGTAGGCAATTACTTTTCCCCTTTGCATAAGAACACATCCTAAGCCAGTACCAGAAGCGTCGCTGTAAACAACGAAATCGTCATTACCTTCTGGCAAGGCTAGGATCGGCGCTTGAATCAACTTTTGCTTCAGAATATCAAATGCCTCTTGCTGTTTATCAGTCCAAACGAAAGGAGTATTCTTTCGTGTTAGCGTTGTGAGTGGCACAGCAATCTTTGAGAAGTCCTTTATGAATCGCCGATAATAACCGGCCAATCCAAGGAAACTTCTTATCTCTGAGGCATTGCGAGGTGTTTGCCACTTCTGAACAGCCTCGACTTTCGAAGGATCAACAGAAATTCCTTCGCCAGAAACAACATGGCCAAGGAACTGGATCTATAAGAATCAAGATAGAAATTCAAATTTTGAGGTGAAAAATAGTTAAGGAAACAGCTCAAGACTTATATAATAGAAATTATACCTGTCTGAGCCAGAATTCGCATTTAGAGAATTTTGCATAGAGTCTTTCTTTTCTTAATAACTCTAGCAATTGCCGCAGATGAACAGAATGATCAGCCTCCGTTTTGGAGTAAATCAGAATATCGTCTATGAATACGATAACTGATTTATCCAGCATTGGTCTGCACACACGGTTCATGAGATCCATGAATGCCGCTGGTGCATTTGTCAAGCCGAACGGCATCACGAGAAATTCGTAATGACCGTATCTTGTACGGAAGGCTGTCTTTGGAACATCTTCATCTCTTACTTTCAGTTGGTGGTACCCAGAACGGAGATCTATCTTTGAGAAATAACTGGCTCCTTGCAGTTGATCAAACAGATCATCAATCCTGGGCAGAGGATATTTATTCTTTATTGTAACCTTGTTCAACTCGCGGTAGTCGATGCACATACGGAAAGTTCCGTCCTTCTTTTTAACAAATAAAACTGGTGCACCCCACGGAGAAGAACTCGGTCGGATAAACCCCTTCTCCAACAGTTCTTGCAGTTGCTTCAACATTTCCTGCATTTCTGCAGGTGCAAGTCTGTATGGAGCTTTTGCGATAGGAGCCGCACCAGGAACCAAGTCAATACTGAACTCGACTTGTCGTTCCGGTGGCACTCCAGAAATGTCGTCAGGAAAGACGTCCGGGAACTCGCAGACTATCGGGATATCAGACTGAGATTTCTTTTCAGGGTTGGTTTCGGATAAAGCATAGCACAAATAAGATTCGCGACCTTTAGATAGATACTTATGTGCTTTTTCAATGGAAATGAAGCAGTGATCACCTTTTCGCTTTTCGCCTTTAATCTCTAACACTCGGCCGTCTGTAGTCTTGATTCGGATGATTCGGCGGTTGCAGACAATAGTAGCTTCATTTTTCGTTAGCCAATCCATGCCGATAATAACGTCGAACTCTTTTAATGGAATCGGAATGAGATCGAGATTGAATACAATGTTACCGATGAGTAGAGTGCAGTTTCGATAAACGGAATCAGCCATAACAAAGTTGTTACTGGCTGTCTCAATGTCTAGAATCACAGGGAGTTTTGATGGAGCTTTATGTAATCTTGATGCAAAAGAAGTCGATATAAAAGAACGACTTGCGCCAGAATCAAAGAGTATACGTGCCGGAATCGAGTTAAGTAAAAACATACCCGTAACTACATCAGGCGTTTCTTTAGCTTCCTCGGCGGTGATTTGGAAAGCTCGTGTCCGGGCAGTTGGCGTTGCAGCAGAACTTTTTCCCGAAGAACCTCCCGCAGATGATTGAGACTGATATCGTGGCCCGCTTCTACACTGATACATAAAGTGTCCTCGTTTCCCGCACTTTGCACATCCACGTCCCTGCTGTGGACATTCCTCGCTGCTATGACCTATCATGTTGCATGAGAAGCAAGTGACATCTTCTGGATTGCACAACCCCATGTGTGACTTTCTGCATCGCCTGCAGAATCGTGGTTCGTTCGTGAGGGAATACGCTTGGGCTTTCGGTTGTGAATTATGCTGATAGGATTGCTGAGTCTGAGATTTATTTGGCTTAAAGAATCTGCCAAATCGTTGTTTCTTTGGAGGAGACGGGTTCATCGGATTGGTAGACGGAGCGTATAGCTGATCGCCGTATTCTAGATATCCTCTCTCGATTTGTCTTGCAGCTTCAACCATTTCCAAGTAACTCTTATATTTAATTGCGCTCATTGGATGTCTGTATCTAGGATTGAGTCCTACTCGGAACCTATTCATTTTCCTTTCTTCAATAGCAACCTGGTATGAAGAGTAACCACATAGACGTGAAAACTCGTGCTCGTATTCGTCGACTGTCTTTGTTCCCTGAGTCAACTGCATCAGTTGTACTTCCATTTTATCTCGCTGGTCGACCGGGCAGTACTTGGCATTAAACATTTCGAGGAATTGTTCCCATTCTAAAGTCTGAATCACCTCCTCACCGTATATGCTTCTCTGTGTCTTCCACCATGCACGAGCAGCTCCAATAAACAACGCAGATGCGTAGCTCACTTTCTTAGAATCTAAACAGTCAGAGATTCTAAATATTTCTTCCGTATGACTGATCCAATCCATCGCCTGAATCGGATCAACTGTACCCTCGAAATTCAGGGCACCGCTTGCTTTGAAATCCTTAAACTTACAGGCTTTAGGCTGCTCGATTTGGGTTTCAGGGGTAGAGTTATCAGAATCAGATTCTTCATTCTGAACTTGCTTATCTTTTTGTTTATTTTTCTTATCATTACGTCTTTTAGCTTCGGCCTCATCTCTGGCCTGAAACTGTTCTTGCATAATCTTATTCTGTTGTTCTGAGTGTTGTGCTAGTAATTGTTGCATCATCTCAAACATTTGTTGTGGGGTCATGTTACTTGGTATGTCGCCTGATCCTGATCCTGACATCTTTTACTGAAAATTAAAATCATTTAACTATCAGTTTATAGACTTAGATCTATGTACCCTTTTTCCCATCCTAATAGTCTGTACATCCTATCTCAGTTCAATCCACCTAAATGATTGATACATATGTATTGCTTCAGTTTGAGATCAAGTATACTTACGTAATACTTGATTCACTCAAACTAGTGCTCTGATACCATCCTGTGAAAACCACCCCTTACGGGGCAGTTCTCACCAGTCAAGGTCCCACATCATGCAATACGATATCAATCATACTAAGATAGAGTAATTATAATGCGGAAAATTAAATTACAGTACAAGCTATTAAGATTTAAGTTTAATACAGATTAAGTTTTTAAATTAAACTTATAAAGGGCACAAGTCTAATCTAATTCATGTCATCATATTATCAAAATAAATCTACCCAGATCACCACAATATCATCATCCAATTAGTACCAAAAATGAGATCGTTGAGTAGAGGTCTATGATACTTCTGTCTTGATCGTGTAAGACCTAAGAACTAGGTCCGGCAGGTGACTTTCCTTTGCTTTTTCCTGTAAAATATTAAAGCAACATCTGTAAGCAAAGCTTAGTGAGTTTATAGATTTTCAATATTAACATGCGTGTCAAGCGGAGTCATAATTCTAAGCGTGATAAGTCTTGGCTGCCGCTACAGCCCTCATCATGATTGAGATATAGTATCTAGATCGGATGATGTTCAAACCACACTCACGCTTATATCGTGGGGATCAGCCACATACTGGGCTAGCTACCAGTAGGTCAACATGGCCGAACATTGGAGGTCATTACCAAGTTCGTGAGAACTGGTGAAATAGTCGGGTCTAGAACAATAAACCATAAGGGCTAGTCAAGCTGAACAAATCTTATCAAGTCTGATTAATGAAATAAGCATAAGTCTTAGGAGTCATGATAGCAACAATCATAAAGCAAAGTCTGAAGTGCTAATAAATGCAATATAAGATGATAAGCAAATAGCTATCATGATTCACTGGGCAACACCCATCCATGGTGTGCACAGGTCTCAATCCAGCTGATAAATGAATGTCAAATAATGTAACAGCATCAATATATCTCAAACGGATCTTTGCATGTTCAATTTGAATATCTATAACTCACAGTGTTGGGTCTTGGTCAAACAGATATATGAATCTGCCACCTGAGTTATCTCAGGATTTTATCAATCTGTTCTCTGTCAAATCAAGTCTCTGACCCGCTTTAAATCTTTTTAGAATCTTTGTCTAAATGTTCAGAATTTCACTGAACCTGTCCAGAATTATCATATCATATCATTATTATCATTTCTTTAGTCGTTAAGATCTTTATTTTATCTGATTCTGATAATTGGTTGTTCATATATCATCTTAAGCTTGGAACAAATCAGATTTTGAATTTAAAGGCATCAGATTCGAAACACCTACACATTTCGAGTTTAACTAACTGGATTCGAGAACATAGATCAGATTCGAATACATATCATTCGAAACTGATGACTTAGATTCGAAGCTTCTATAGAATAGATTCTAAGGGATAGATTCGAATTAGTGATATAGATTCAAGCCATCCATGCATATAGATTTGAATTTAAGACTTAGATTCGATGCACTTTCCTAGATTCGAACACATAGATTCGAACCTACATAATCTCGAATCTAGATGATTAGATTCGAACCATACACCCAATTCGAATCTAATTGAATATTTTCGAATCTAACACCATTTCGAGTCTGTTCTATGCATTTTCGAATCTGATCATAATATCCTCGAATCTGATCATATTTACAACTCTAAAACTTGGATTTCTAAGGCATAAATCACATATATAATCAATATTAAGCCTATGTTCGATTATCTTATACTTATCTTTAGTTAAATCTGATAAAATAGCTTTAAATTTCATAAAGTTTAATAGATTCGAAATACCGAATATATATATAAAACGTAAAATTATAAAATCTTACCTCAATTCGTATGATCTCACGCAGGAATTTGGTATAATCGCGTAGTATTCGCCGAGATCTTCCTAACGGTATATTTATCTTGATAATCGGACGGTCGGTTTAGAAGAATTTCTAGAGAGAAGTTAGAGAGAGAAAGCTAGAGAGAGAGTTTAGAGAGAGAGAGCTAGAGAGAGAGAGTCGAATCTGATCTTTGAGTTTGATTCTCGTTTATATACGTCGTCTAGTTATGTTTGCTAGCTAACTCACTTTCATTTTTGTATATTATATCTCTTTTTATTTAGTTTTCTTTAATAAATAATTAATTAATTCATAAATTAAATATTTATATAATTTAATTAATATTTCATTATTAATTAAATTATAATTCAAATAATTCAACATTATTGCATTATCGGTTCAAAATATTACTGAGTTTACGACTAGATCAAAAATTAGGTTGTTACACTATGAGCGCAAAATCGGCTGAAGACCATCTGAATCTGTTGGCTTCATTCGTGGCCGCTTACGGCAATTGTGTTCAAGGCAAAATTAACGATCCTGCACTTTGGGATGAGGATTACGATCAGGTAGACCCTGATAATCTTGAAGAGATGGATCTGCAATGGCAACTGGCCATGGTAACTCAGAGAGTTAAGAGGTTCATCAAACGGACGAGAAGAAATCTGAATATGAGTAACAATAGGATTGGATTCGATAAGTCCAAGGTTAAATGCTACAACTGTCAAGGGTTAGGACACTTCGCTAGAGAGTGTCAGAGACCGAAGGTAGAGAATTACCAGGGACAGTTTCAGAATCAGGGACAGTATCAAAATCAATCGCAAGGGCGATATCTTCCGAGTAGTTCTACCAGTCAAGCGAATATAGCTGGTCTGTTATCTAATGTCACATCAGACAGACAGCTAGACGACACTTATGACTGGAGTACACATTCAGAGTCGAACGCTAGAGCCTTTATGGCTGAAGTGACTGAGACTGGAGGTGAAGGGGCAGAGGAAATCACAAGGCACAGCAGTCAGAATGAAAGCAGTCCGATGTGGGTAGAGAAGTCAGATAATCAAACAATTTTGGAGTTTGCCGCTCAAATGGCCAACGTAGAATCAGATCATACCAAGGTAAGTCTGAACTTTTCTCTTTTCCATGAGTTGTGTGTTTTATGTGCTACATCTAACGATAGGTTAAATTTAGAACTAGAATCACATCAAACGATCTCTGCTCAAAATGAAGTGTTAAAAACAGATAATGCTAGCCTAGTGGATATAAAGCAAGATCTTAGAGATAAGCTGAAGGTTGATGCACAGGATGTTATAGTTCTAAAGGACAAACTGAGCGAACAATGTGTTAGGTTAGAACTCATGTATGAACATGTTGAGGCATTAACCAAGGAGCTTAAAACCAAACACATAGAGCTAGCTGAATATAAGGTAAAGGTAGCTGAGGTAAATAGTAAACTTGAAAAGTTTAGGAACTCATCTCTTAACCTAGGGAAAATCTTAGATGCACAGCGTCAGTCTAAGAAGCCTATAAGTCTAGGATATCATGAGAGTCCTCCACCTTTCAACGATAACTATGTACCTCAACCTCAGGAGAAAACTGAGAAATCAGTAGACTTAGAGGAAATACCGGAACCGGTGTCTGAACCTGTAAAGGAAAATGCAACTTAGGTGACTGATAATAATATCAAAATTAAGAAAGTTAAATTTGTGCCATCCTCTAGTGATAAACCTGTAGGAAAACACAAAATTGACTTTAATGATCAGGATGATGAACCAGTCGCTATAGTTGAACCAAAAGAGCCAGACACTAGTGAGACACCTAAATCAAAGGGCGCACACAAAAAGTCAATTGATAAAATGTCTTGCTTTAGATGTCACGAAAGGGGGCACGTTGCTTCTAGCTGTCCGCATAGGAAAGTAGACAATACACCTAAGCCAGGAAAGCCAGGGCAAGTTAAGCCTTCTACAAGTGTTGCAAGCACTAGTAGTTCTCAAAATACCGAGAAAACTGTGCAAGCTACACCAAAATCTGCTGTGAAACAAATACCGGTGTCAGGTCGACCAAAAGAAGTGATTAGGACTAATTCACCAAATCGAGTCAGTAATCAATCTAGGTCTGGACCGCAACAACTATATCGGAGTACAACACCTAGCAGAGCTTACACTCCGGTTAGGTCACACACTCCTGTTAGACATCAAACACCAGGTGGAGCTCAGGGATATCAGTCAGAAATGAATTATAATCGTAATTATTCAAGAGCTCCACAGCAAATGCCTACACAAAGGCAAAGAGTGAACTTAAATCACTCGGCACCACAACAAACTCCAGTTCAAAGACCCAAGTCACCTGAAAGGAGAGATGGGTATTTTAAAGAGTTTAAGTATGTGGACGAGAATGGTATTACCAAGTCAGTTATGGCTTGGGTTCCCTGTGATAACTAACCTATTTTCTTTCATGTGCAGGAGATAACTACAGGTCCAAACAACAAATGGTTCGTCGACAGTGGTTCCACCAGGCACATGACAGGGGAAAGAAGTCTCCTTGCAGACTTCGAGGGAGGAAATCGGGGCTTTGTATCATTCGCTGGAAATAAAGGAGGAAATATCACTGGTACTGGAGTGGTCACTAATGGGACGATCAAGTTGGATCAAGTTTATCACGTTGATAAACTGGTTCACAATCTCATTAGTGTATCTCAAATCTGTGATAAAAAGAACTCAGTGTTGTTCACTGATACTGAGGCGTTACTGCTAAAACCGGGATTTAAAATACCTGAAGAGTGGATTCTGATGAGGGCTCCAAGGAAGAATGACTTGTACATGCTTGACATGAACAAGCCGGAATCTTCGATGGGACCAATCTGTTTGTTATCTAAAGCTTCAGAGACTGAGTCGGTTTTCTGGCACAGACGCATGCCATACTTGCACCTAAGAAAGATGAACTATATTACGAAAAATGGGTTGGTGCAAGGTGTGCCTATGAAGAGTTTTCAGTTCGAGGATAAGTGTCTACCGTGCAAGAAGGGAAAACAACACAAGAAGGCATATAAGTCCAAGACTCAGGACTCCATCGCTGCCACATTCGATTTGTTGCATATGGACCTCTTCGGACCAATCAATAAAAGGAGTATAGGTGGTAGTTGGTACTGTTTAGTTATTACTGACGATTACTCATGTTTTTCTTGGGTTTTCTTTTTAGGTACAAAGGATGAGACGGCTGCAAAGCTGATCGGGTTCTTAGACCAAGTGGAGAATTCATATGGAACAAGGGTTAAAAGACTTCGTAGTGATAACGGAACAGAGTTTAAAAACACAGTAATTGGTGTATATTGCCTATCAAAGGGCATAGTGCATCAATTTAGTGCACCTTATGAGCCACATTGATTGAGGCAGCAAGGACCATGCTTTCTGATTCAAAGCTTCCTACCATGTTTTGGGGGGAGGCAGTGAATACCGCATGCCATGTTTTAAACTGGGTCCTTACTGTCAAATCTTTGAACAAAACCTGTTATGAAGTTTTGAATAAACGGCCACCTAATTTAATTGGCTTTGATCCTTTTGGGGTACCATGTCCTTTACTGAAAACAAAACATCAACCAAAGTTTGGTGAAAAGGCTGACGAAGGATACTTCCTACGTTATGTGCCGAATTCACCAAATAAACGGGTTTTTAACAAATCAAATGGTACAGTAGAGATTGTGTATAACATTGAAGTCACAAGTTATACACATGAACCCCAAACTGGTCCGGAATGGATATTTGATTATGACAAATTGTTTGAGTCATTTAACATTACTTTTGATGAAAATGCAGGTACTATCGAAAAGGACATGTCGTCGTTGAATCTGAATGACGAGGGTCATAGCTTTCCGAGGACCACTTTTCAATCAACATCTGAGCCTACTTCAACTGAAGATCGATCTCCAGAAGTTACTGATTCTGAAGCGCCTACAAACGAAAATCAGACGACAAATTCTAACTCTGAGGAAACTGTCCACGAGGAAGAAAATGTGGAGTCTGAAGTCATTCCCCCGTTAGGAGAAATAGGATCAAATTTAAGAGATAATCTGAGAGTTGACGAGATAGAGACATCTAGGATCAACAAGAACCATCCTATAGAAAGCATCATAGGAAATCCTAATGCGGGTGTGAGGACTAGGAGTAGTTTAAATAACAACACAGTGTTGTTGTCGATGATAAATGACTCCGAGGCGTTTCATACCTGCCTCTATTCATGTTTCATCTCGCAAGTAGAGTCGAAAAATGTGCAGATGGCACTAAAAGACAACTCTTGGGTTGAAGCGATGCAGGAAGAACTGTCACAATTTTGGAAACTAGAAGTGTGGGAGTTAGTTCCGTTACCTCGAGGATAAATAGCAATAGGAACCAAATGGGTTTTTAAGTGCAAAATAGATGATCGGGGTATAGTCACTCACAACAAAGCAAGGTTAGTTGTAAAGGGTTTCAACCAAGAGGAGGGAATCAATTACAATGAGGTGTTCGTGCCAGTAGCAAGGTTGGAAGCAATTCGTTTGTTTCTGGCTTTTGCTTCCTTCAAGGGCTTTAAGGTTTATCAGCTAGACGTTAAGAGTGCTTTCCTTTATGGGAAAGTGAAGGAACTGGTGTATGTGGAACAGCCGCCCGGGTTTACAGATCCGAAATACCCAGACAGAGTATATCGATTAGATAAGGCTTTGTATGGATTGCATCAAGCACCGAGGGCGTGGTACGAGACTCTATCCAACCATCTGTTAGAAAATGGGTTTGAAAGAGGAAGGATAGACATTACGCTGTTCGTGAAGCGAAAAGGAGAACATTTCATCTTGGTACAAGTGTACGTCGATGATATCATCTTTGGATCATCAGACGAGCAAATGTGCAAGGATTTTGAAAAGGTAATGAAGTCAAAATTCGAGATGAGTGCAATGGGTGAGTTGAATTTCTTTCTGGGTTTGCAAGTTGACCAAAAGAAGGAGGGGATATTTTTCCATCAGACGAAGTATGTCTACGACATATTAGAGCGCTTCGGGATGGAAGGGACAAAACTGACAGCTCATTTCAGCACGCCGATTCAAGTGAATCACAATCTCGGACCGGGTACTGAAAGTGATACCGATGTGGATCCGACGTTATATCGGGCCATGATTGGGTCACTTATGTATTTAACTGCTTCTAGACCTGATATTATGTTTGCTGTTTGTATTTGTGCTAGGTTTCAAGGTAATCCGAAAGAGATGCACATGAAAGCTGTGAAGCGGATTCTACGATACCTTAAGTCGAAACCGAAGCTGGGGCTTTGGTATCACGCGGAGGGGGATCTGGAATTGGAGGCGTTCGCGGATTCAGACTACGGAGGATGCAGCTTGACGCGCAAGTCAACAACTGGAGGTTGTCAGTTCCTAGGAGGGAGACTCATTTCCTGGCAATGCAAGAAACAGACTTCGGTAGCCGTGTCAACGTGCGAGGCCGAATATGTTGCTGCTGGTAGTTGCTGTTCACAGGTTCTGTGGATACAACAACAATTGCGGGATTACAGTTTGACTTACACTCATACTCCTATTAGGATAGATAACCAGTCAACAATTGCTATAACTAATAATCCAGTTAAACATAATAAAACCAAGCACATAGACATAAGACATCATTTTATACGTGATTGTGCTGAAAAGAACTTAATCAAGCTGGTAAAAGTGGCAACTGATGATAATAATGCTGATTTATTTACCAAAGCTTTTGATAAGTCACGTTTTGAGTATTTAATTCAACTAAATGGAACGCGTAATCCAGAGTGAGTTGACCTTAGTAGAGTTTTATTTCTTTTTATAGCAGTAGTCTTTCTTTCTTTTTATAGTAAGTTTAGTAACTTAGGATAGTTTCCATTTATAGTAAGTTAGTAGGTTATTTTATTTTCTTGCTACTACTTATGAAAAGGAATATCATAAAAAGAGTTAAGTCTTAGATACATAGGTTCAAAGTGACGAAAATTAGCACAGTTAATACAAGCTCTAAGTGTTTAGCTTTCACACATAATGCACCTAAAATTCTAAGTGTTATACATTATCCAGTTTGATATGTTGGTAGGCATAATACATATAGGGAGTCTCAAGGCTTATAAAATATTCAATAAAAAGTCAAACGTGTCACTAACTTAGATGTACGACCAATTGGTCTTAATTTTTATGTTAGAGACATACAGACTCTGATTGTAAATGAGGTATGCAAACTTTCTGGGGATGTATAGCAACATCAGATACATCTAAAAATGGAAAGAACAGAAAAAATCATATACTGAGTTGAGAGTCAAAACAAGTAACTCTGTTGTACGTAAGTACAGACCTGTTGCCTCTGTTTTGATTCGAGTTAGCAAGATAAGTCGCTTTGTTGTACATCGGTACATACCTGTCACCGCTGTCTTGCTAGCTTTAAAAATAAACTTTAAGACAAACTAAGACACTTTGTTGTATGTAAATACAGACCTGTGTCTATGTATGAGTCACGTAAGGTAATTTCTTGATAAATAAAAAGGCCAAGGGATATTCCGAAATGTAACATGTTTAAAGGGAAAATAATACCAACAATCAGCTAGAAATGTATGTCACGACAAACAATCAAAGGAATCAAAAATTCCTAAGTGTGAAAGTTGAGTACTGAAGGTGCGTATTTGACACCGCTATCTGATTGAACCTTTCTTTGGCTATACTCGTCAAAAATATTCTGTTAAGTGTTTAGTATAAGTTGTAAATTTTTGAAATAATGTAGATTAGTCTAAGTTTAATTTCTGTTCACAATTTTAACTTTAATTTATTTTATCCTTTTTTTTAATTTTAATTTTTTAATTTTTACTTTATTTTAATTTTACTTAGGAAAAAGGTCAAAATTACTGAGGTTGCATTCCTAGTTGAATAAAATAAACATTGTGTGAAAATCTTGTGCTTAGGGTAAAAGATTTGGCATAGTTTATTCTGTTACACGAAAAGGTTGAAAAAGTTGAATTTAATTCAAAGGTTTTTCGAAATTTTCAAATTTTGAAAGTTAAATTGGAGTTTAACGAAAATCGAATATATATTCGAATTTGGCAGGCTCTTCGAATTTGCTGTTAAATTCGAAATATGTCACAAACTCGAAGGTGGTTGATATAAATAGGTCAACAGTGACAAGTCATTATCACCTACTTTCGAATTTGAGTCTTCGAGTTTACTGTGAGCGATTTCGAGTTTGTCTTCTAGTTTGCCGTTTTTGAGTTTCATACTATTTGTCGAGTTTCTTTCCGCTTGTGTTCGAGACTACTAGCATATCTAGGTATAATCAACTGTATTGTACAAGATTTAGGTGGTTTTAGACTCCATTTGAGCCAAACTTAACGGATTTTGAAGTTTTAACGATTGAAAGTTTGTATTTCAAATTAACAAACTTTGAACCTGTGAAAAGTCAAATTGATTACAAATGTCTTTGATTAGTACCTATTAGGACTAATGAATGTAATTTTCTAAGTCTAAATTGGTTAAAATCTTGGATTTTTGTTGTCACTCAAACCGACATATTCGAATTTGACCAATGTCTCGAATTTGATCGTGGCTTCGAGTTTGTCATTAAACTCGAAGCATCCACTAAATTCGAAACTATGGTTGTTTCGAACTTGTCATTCGAGTTTACCATTATATTCGAATTATTTGCTTAAAATTTAAATCAAACTTGTAAAAATTCATAGGTGTTAGATTTTGTACTTATACTAGTTCAAAATAAAACAAATTTGAATTTAAACAAGTTTATGTCTATCTTAATAATTCTAATATCTTATATGCTTTAATGTGCAGACAATGCAGATAGAGTTTTCGTTCCAAAGCATAATATTGTCATTTCTCCGGACCATGAGATACCAGAGGCTCAAGCATACCGCCAGATGGTGGATTTTTTGGTTGGATCAAGGATTTCGTATGCTCTGTCGCATAATATTCAGATAGTCATCCCATATGTTCGTCAGTTTTGGGATCATTTACAAGTCGACTGTACTGTTACTCCAACAGTATTGAGGACGAGGATTGCTGGACAACCTCTAGTGTTTTAAGTTGACGTGTTGCGTCGAGTGTTGCAGCTAGGCTCTCCAGAGCAAGAAAATGGGCCGATTAACTTTCCGTTAGCAATCAGGCAAGCTGCATTTGTCAGAATGGGATATAGTTTGGATGTGACTAAGTCCTCATACATGAAGAGTGGACTGATAGGGCAATGGCGATACCTAGCTTACGTCTTTATGGTGTGTTTTGCTGCCAAGAAAGCAGGATTCGATTACATCGTATCGAAGATTCAGTCAGGGATGATAGCGCTGGTTTACAATCAAAGATTTAGCTACTCAGAGATGTTCTTTACAGAGTTTGTTCAACAAATAACAGCTCCGGACCGAGAAAGATTTCTTCTATATCCGAGATTCGTAATGATGTTGATAAGACATTTCCTACCGAACCTGCCACAGCTGAACGAAATTCAAAGTGTTGCGGTGATTGACAAACGAATCTCTGCAGATTGTCAAGCTCATAGAGGAAGATTAGCTAGGCCAGTGGAGGCACCACTTTTTGGTGCGGTGGTCAATCCAGATTTCCAAGTCGGGGAAGGTGCCAACTGGGCAGGGGATATTCAGTTTCCACAGCAGTTGCAACAACCACAGCAACCGCAACAGCCAAGCCTCAGCAACACAGGAGGAGGCAAAGACCGTCAGCGAGACAAACTCAGGCAGCTAGGCCTTCAACGAGTCAAGTTCAGGAGCCAGAAGAAGCTGGTCCTTCAACTGTACCACCTGTATCTAATCCAAGGCTTCAAACTTTGGAAGAAATTTGGGCATCTGGACCACATGCCAATGAGGAATTTACTGCTGAGCTTGTTGGGCATATTTTGGATCCTCCAACAGGGGAAGTTGATATTTTTAAGCAGATAGATGAGTATCAACCTGAGGCAGCAGGTGAAGCCGAGTCAACTTCAGAATCTGAGTCAGAAGAAGCTGAAGAAATAGAAGTTGAGGCCCCAAACACAGTGACCGAAGATCCGTCCATTCATATAGGCACATATGGATCGAGATTAGTGGTGGTTGAGGAAGAAGCTAGAAGGAGAAGAGCTTCAAGGGAGTCAGATGACTCAGACTTTGAGGAAGAAGAAGTAATTCCTTTGGTGCCCAGGCATAGGGCCAAAAGGCACCGTTTTATGCAGGGAGCTTTGTCAGCCTCTGCTTCTGAGCCAGAAATGCCTACCTCTCAGCCATCAGAACCAACATCCATTCCACCACCACCACCACCTGTTCAAACACCCATTCCCCCACCAATCATCCCAACTCCTATCCAATTAATTCCATCCACTTCGTCAACCTTCACATATAATCAAAGGTTTTCTGAGCTTAGGAGCAAGGTTGATTTCCAACAAGTCCAAATCTTTCAGTTGACAAAAGCTATTGGTGAGATATAGGCGCATAACGCAAATGTTGACAAAGATAATGCTGAGATGAAGAAGTATGTTGGAAAGATTGAGGAAGAGAATCTGGAGCTTAAAACTTTTGTTGCAGATCAAGCTGCTGAGATTCGATCGATGCGATCCCTAATTGAGCAATTACTGGAAAAATCTAAAGGCTCAGGGGGAGACGAGCTGTAGGGATCCGGAGGAGCAGCAAAGGGGAGATGACGATGGCGATGATCCCAATGCACCTGAAGAGAATGAGCTAGTAGATTTTCCTGCTGCTCTATATGCTGAAGTTCAGGGGGAGCCTAGTCAGGCTGGTGTTGAAGGAGGAGAAGGAGGTGAGGCTGGTTCTTCAAAGACTCATGAAAGCGATATGATAGACGCCTTGAGAGATATTGAGGAAGAAATAATGGATTTTGATTTTGAAGATGATGTAGAGGAATTGGAAGAAGGAGAATTCGTACCAGAGGATATTGTTGATTGGCGATCTGATGATGAAGTGATAGAAGACGAGGACGATAATGTCAATGAAGTGATTGTAAATTCACAGCCTATCACGGAGTTGTATGTGCGAGATAATCACAATGTGATTAATATAGATGAGATCAAGATAGCCTCAGTCAAAGACTCTGAACTTGGAGAAGCAGAAAAAGAGCCTTCCAGGGCTGATTTAATAAATCTGTGGTTCAAGAAGGAAGAAAAGAAAGAAAAGCCGAAGATGAAGAAGAAGATGAGAATTCATGGGGTAGAAAGTCTCTCAGGAGGAATTATAAGCTAGTTCTTCGACAGAGAACTGCAGCTATTCATACTGAAAAGGAGAGATGGACTTCAATACCTTAGGCGGACGGTCAAAGTATTTAATACATTGCCGAAGGTAGAAGTAAAGGAGTTGGCGTGGAAAGAGTTAATCAATATCCGTGAGGATCCTTGTGCTGAGGTTATAGCCAAAATTATCAGAAAGGAGGGCCGATCCGGACAATTTGAAAGACTCAAGCCAAGGATGGGAAAGAGAGTGGAAGATGAAACAAGGATTGATCCACATACAGGAAGGCCTTGGGCCAGAATGGTTTATAAACCCGTCAAGTGCTTAAAAAGGGTGCCTATGAAATCGATGCCACAGGATGTTTTGAAGAATATGAAGTGGTGGTACGTCGATCATGAAACAGCCGAAGCCGTAATGGAGGATGAAGACGAAAAGGTCATTTTGAAGGTATACGATCCGTTGCACCTTGTCAACCTATCCAAGGATGACCTGCAAAAGCTTCATGATCAGCCAATTTTCTTTCATGAAGGCTGGAGATCTGAAGGCAGGAAGTTCCAGGATCTTGTAAAGGTTTGTATAGATGCAGGCTTATATGCAGGTAGCAGTCTATATAGTTCTAGTACCTAATCAAAATGTAAATAGTTAGAAGCTATCGTCAAGGGGGAGTCTGTTGGTACACCTTGTGTGACGATAGCAGTCTAAAGTATATTAGCATTTTGTGTAAGTGATATTACAAGGTATTGAATATTAACTAGTGTTTGATATATGTGATTTTGTGTGTTTGATATTTATTGATTGTATGTTTGAACTTGATGTAATGTATTACAAGAAGTTCAAACATAAAGTCCAAAGATTAATTCAAACATAAGTTAAACATATATTCAAATAGAAGTTTGTCAAGTGAAATTCGAATTTAGCATGAATTCGAATTTAGCCTACAAGGTACATTCCAATTTGTCATGTGGACGAATTCGAATGGGCCTTGGGCCTGGATTCGAGTTTGTCCCATGACAAACTCGAATGGGTCTCTATAATTAGGGATTAACTCGAATGATTAAGAGACTTTTGCAGAATTCCATGAGTGATTAGCAAAATGCGATCTCGAGTTTATCAGAAATCTTTGTGTTTGTTCGGAGAGAATCATTGTGTAGGTTCGTTCGTGGTCGTTCGTACAACGCCGTGGTAGTCTCCGTGTTCCGTGAGTGTGATATATCCGTCAAGCTGCTAACGAGGATTCCGCACTCGGTGTGTGTCGCGTCTAGATAGATCTGTAGTTGCAAGACCTTACACACCTGTGTCAGGTCGACCGAATGATGTGGTTAGGACTAATTCCCCGAATAGAGTCCCTAATCAAACTAGGTCAGGACCTCAACAAAATTATAGGAGTACTACACCTAGAAGAGCTTACACTCCGGTTAGGTCACACACTCCTGTAAGACACCAAACACCAGGTAGAGCCCAGGGATATCACTCGGAAATGCCTTATAATCGAAATTATTCAAGGGCTCCACAACAAATGCCAACACAAAGGCCGAGAGTGAACTTAAATCACTCTGCACCACAACAGGCTCTAAATCAAACACCCAAGTCACCTGAAAGGAGAGATGGGTATTTGAAAGAGTTCAAGTATGTGGACGAGAATGGTATTACCAAGTCACTTATGGCTTGGATTCCCCGTGATAACTAACCTATTTTCTTTGATGTGCAGGAGATAACTACAGGTCCAAACAACAAGTGGTTCGACGACAGTGGTTGCTCTAGGCACATGACTGGGGAAAGAAGTCTACTCACAGACTTCAAGGGAGGGAATAGGGGATTTGTATCATTTGCTGGTAATAAAGGAGGAAAAATCACCGGTACTGGAGTGGTCACTAATGGGACTATCAAACTGGATCAAGTTTACCACGTTGATAAACTTGTTCACAATCTCATTAGTGTATCTCAAATATGTGATAAGAAGAACTCAGTACTTTTCACTGATACTGAGGCGTTAGTGCTGTAACCGGGATTCAAAGTACCTGAAGAGTGGATACTGATGAGGGCCCCAAGGAAGAATGACCTGTACATGCTTGACATGAATAAACCGGAATCTTCGACGGGACCAATATGTCTTCTATCTAAAGCTTCAGAGACCGAATCATTCTATGGCACAGAAGCATGACACACTTGCACCTGAGAAAAATGAATTACATTACTAAGAATGGATTGGTGCAAGGTGTTCCAATGAAGAGTTTTCAGTTTGAAGACAAGTGTGTACCATGCAAGAAAGGCTAACAACACAAGAAGTCACACAAGTCCAAGACTCAGAATTCTATATATGTCACTTTCGATTTGTTGCATATGGACCTGTTCGGACCAATCAACAAAATGAGTATAGGTGGTAGTTGGTACTGTTTAGTTATTACTGATGATGACTCACGATTTTCATGGGTTTTCTTTTTAGGTACGAAGGACGAGACAGCTGCCAAGCTAATCGGGTTCTTAGACCAAGTCGAAAACTCCTATGGGACGCGGGTAAAACGTATCAGGAGTGATAACGGAACGGAATTTAAAAACATAGTAATTGGTGTATATTGCCTATCAAAGGGCATAGTGCATCAATTTAGTGCACCATTTGAGCCACAACAAAATGGGGTGGTAGAACGGAAAAAACGACTTTGATAGAGGCAGCAAGGACCATGCTCTCGGATTCAAAGCTTCCTACCATGTTTTGGGGGGAGGCAGTGAATACCGCCTATCATGTTTTAAATCGGGTCCTTACTGTCAAATCACTGAACAAAACCTGTTATGATGTTTTGAATAAAAGGCCACCAAATTTAACTAGCTTCGAACCATTTGGGGTACCATGTACGTTAATGAAAACAAAAAATCAACCTAAGTTTGGTGAAAAGGCTAACGAAGGTTATTTCCTAGGTTATGTGCCGAACTCACCAAATAAAAGGGTTTTTAACAAATCAAATGGTACAGTAGAGATTGTATATAACATTGATGTAACAAGTTATACACATGAAACCCAAACTGGTCCGGAATGGATTTTTGATTATGACAAACTGTTTGAATCATTTAACATTCCTTTGGATGGAAATGCAGGTACAATCGAATAGGACTTATCGTCATTAAATCTGAATGACGACGGTCAAAGTTTTCCGAGGACGACTTTTCCATCAACTTCCGAGCCTACAATGACAGAAGAGAGATCTCCAGCAGAAAATGATTCTGAGTTGCCTACAAACGAAAATCAGACTACAAATTCTAACTCCGAAGACAGTGTTCATGTGTAGGAAAATGTAGAGTCTGAAGTCATTCCCGCATTAGGTGAAATAGGATCAAATTTAGGATATAATCTTAGGGTCCATTAGATAGAAACATCGAGGATTAATAACGATCATCCGGTTGAGAGTATCATAGGAAATCCGAATGTTGGTGTGAGGACTATGAGTAGTTTGAATAACAACACAGTGTTGTTGTCGATGATCAATGACTCTGAGGCTTTTCACACTTGCCTGTACTCATGTTTCATCTCGCAAGTAGAGCCGAAGAATGTGCAAATGGCACTGAAATACAATTCTTGGGTTGAAGCGATGCAGGAAGAACTGTCACAATTCAGGAAACTTGAAGTGTGGGAGTTAGTTCCGTTACCTCGAGGAGAAGTTGCAATAGGAACCAAGTGGGTTTTTAAGTGTAAGAGAGATGATCGAGGTATAGTGACTCGCAACAAGGCAAGACTTGTAGTAAAGGGTTTCAACCAAGAGGAAGGAATCGATTACAATGAAGTATTTGCGCCAGTGGCAAGGCTTGAGGCAATCCATTTGTTTCTAGCTTTTGCTTCCTTCAAAGGATTTAAAGTCTATCAGTTAGACGTTAAGAGTGCTTTTCTCTATGGCAAAGTGAAGGAACTGGTGTATGTGGAACAACCGCCCGGGTTTACAGATCCAAAGTATCCAGGCAAAGTGTATCGTCTTGATAAGGCTCTGTATGGACTACATCAAGCACCAAGGGCGTGGTATGAGACACTATCTACTCATCTTTTAGACACCGCGTTAGAAAGAGGGAGAACTGATAGTACACTATTCGTGAAGAGGAAGGGTGAACATTTCATCTTGGTACAAGTGTACGTCGATGATATCATTTTTGGGTCATCAGACGAGCAGATGTGCAAAGACTTTGAGAAGGTGATGAAGTCTAAGTTTGAGATAAGTGCTATGGGTGAGTTAAAATTCTTTCTGGGTTTGCAAGTTGAGCAGAGTAAGGAGGCTATGTTTATCCATCAGACGAAGTGTGTCTACAAAATTCTAGAGCGCTTCGGGATGGAAGGAACAAAGCTGACGACTCACCTTAGCATGCCGATTCAAGTGAATCACAATCTCGGACCGGGTACAGAAAGTGATACCGATGTGGATCCGACGTTATATCGGGCCATGATCGGATCACTTGTGTATTTAACTGCTTCTAGACCTGACATAATGTTTGCTGTGTGTATTTGTGCTAGGTTTCAAGCTAATCCAAAAGCGATGCATATGAAAGCTGTGAAGCGGATTCTGAGATACCTCAAGTCGAAACCGAAGCAGGGACTTTGGTATCACGCAGATGGTGATCTAGAATTGGAAGTTTTCACGGATTCAGACTATGGAGGTTACAGCTTGAATCGAAAGTCAACAACTGGAGGTTGTCAGTTCCTTGGAGGGAGACTCGTTTCTTGGCAATGCAAGAAACAGACTTCGGTAGCCGTGTCTACGTGCGAGGCCGAATATGTCGCTGGTGGTAGTTGTTGTTCACAGGTTTTGTGGATACAACAACAATTGCGGGATTACGGTTTGACTTATACTCATACTCCTATTAGGATAGATAACTAGTCTACTATTGCTATAACCAATAATCCAGTTAAACACAGTAAAATAAAGCACATAGACGTAAGACACCATTTTATACGTGATTGTGCTGAAAAGAATTTAATCAAGCTGGTAAAAGTGGCAACAGAAGATAATAATGCTGATTTATTTACCAGAGCTTTTGATAAGCACGGTTTGAGTTGTTAGTTGAACTAAATGGCATGCGTAATACAGAGTAGCTTGACCTTAGTAGATTTCATTTCTTTTTATAGCAATAAGTTTTCTTTTATCTTTATAGTAAGTTTAGTAGCAAAGTAGAATTTCTTTCATTTTATACTAAGTTAGTAGGTTATTTTATTAATTTATTCTTATTTATGAAAAACAAAAAAAAAAAGGTGACAAAACCATAAAAAGCTCAAAAAAAGAGAATATTAGAAACTGAGTTAAGTCTTAGATACATAGGTTCAAAGTGACGAAAATTAGCACCGTCGATACAATCTCTAAGTGTTAAGTTTTCACACATAATGCACCTTAAACTCTAAGTGATGTACATTTTCTAGTTTGATGTGTTGGTAGGCATAATACACAAAGGTAATCTCAAAGCTAATAAAATATTCAAGAAAAAGTCATATGTGTAACTAACTTAGATGTATGACCAAAGGGTCTTAATTTTTGTGTTAGAGACATTCAGACAATGATTCTAAATGAGGTATGCAAATTTTCTGGGGGATATATAGCCACATCAGATACATCTTAAAGAAAAGAAAAGAATAGAAAAATCATGATAGTAAATTGAGAGTCAAAACAAGTAACTTTGTTGTACGTAAGTACAGACCTGTTGCCTCTGGTTTGACTCGAGTTAGCAAGATAAGTCGCTTTGTTGTACGTCAGTACAGATCTGTCACTGCTGTCTTGCTAGCTTTAAAAATAAACTTTAAGACAAACTAAGACACTCTGTTGTATGTGAATACAGAACTGTGTCCGACGTTAGCCTTTTAAAGAAAATTTACAATACCGAAAGGTTATAATCATTGTGTGTATGCCTTGACCATAAAAGTATGTCTAAGTATGAGACACGTAAGGTAGTTTCTTGATAAATAAAAAGGTCAAGGGATATTCCAAAGTGTAACATGTTTAAATGGAAAATAATACCAACAATCGCCTAGAAATGTGTGTCACGACAAACAATCAAGGAATCAAAAATTCCTAAGTGTGAGAGTGTAATACTGAAAGTGCGTATCTGACACCGCTATCTGATTGAACCTTTCTTTGACTTTCTCGCCAAAAATATTCTGTTAGTATAGGTTGTACAGTTTAAAAATATTTTCGAGTAGCTTAAGTTTAAATTTAAATTTTATTTAAAATTTTTATTTTTTATTTTATTTTATTTTATTTTATTCTATGTAGGAAAAAGGTCAAAATTTTATTCTAAGCAGGAAAAAGGTCAAAATTACTAAGGATGCATCTTTAGTTGACTAAACAAACATTGCATGAAAATTTATTGCTTAGTGTGAATAATTTTGCAAAGTTTGTTCCGTTACACAAAAAAGTTGAAAAAGTTGAATTTTATTCAAGGATTTTCAAAATTTTCATTACATTCGAATCTGTCAGAAAAATCGAAATAAACTACAAGTTCGAAGGTGGTTAGTATATAAAGGTCAACAGTGAACATTCATTACCACCTACCTTCGATTTTGCTATTTCGAACTTGCTGTCAGACGATTTCGAACTTGTGTTCGAGTTTACCGTTTTCGAAGATTATACTATTTCTCGAAGTTTTGTCCATTTGTGTTCGAATCTATCAACAACTTTAGGTATAAACATCAGTATTATACAAAGTTTAGGTAGTCTAGGACTCAATTATAGCAAAAAATCGATGATTTTTGAAGTTTTTGGGGTTTAAACTTTGTGACTCAAAATCACAAGTTTTAACCGGTGAAACTACAAATAAATTGCATATATCTTCGATTAGAACCTAATAGGACTAGTTAATACTATTTTCTAAGTCTAATGGGGTTAAAATCATGGATTTGTGTTCGAAAGTGACCGACTTCGAACATGTTCATCGTGTTCGAACTTGTCCGGAAATTCGAATTTGTCAACAAACTCGAATTCAGTCAAATTCGAACATGTCCTTCGAATCTATTAGTAAATTCGAAATGTTTGCATAATTTTAAATTCAAACTTGTAGAAATTCGAATGTGTTGGATTTTGGACTTACGTAAGATCAAAATAAAACAAATTCGAAATTAAACAAGTTTCATTTTTATCTTTCGCTACTAATTTTGGTTATTGTTTTATGTGCAGATATGGGTGAAAGGGCGTTCTTCCAGAAGCATAATATGGTAATGTCTCCAGACAGAGAGCTTCCCGAAGCATAGACATTTAGACAGATGGTAGACTTTTTGGCACATTCCAGGGTATCGTATGCACTATCCCATAATGTGCAGATTATATTACCGTATGTAAGGCAATTTTGGGAATACTTACAAGTTGACTGTACGGTGACGCCGACAGTTTTGAGGACAAGAGTTGGCGGGCAGCCAATAGTTTTCTCCACGGATATGCTGCGTCAAATTTTGCAGCTAGGGTCTGTAGAACAAGAGGCAGGGCCCATAGATTTCCCTGTAAATATAAGGCAAGCGGCCTTTTTGCGCATGTGATATGCCCTGGATATAACCAAAGCTTCATTCATGAAAAGTGGGTTAATAGGGCAGTGGAGGTATTTAGCACATGTGATAATGGTGTGCTTTGCACCAAAAAAGGTGGGATTCGATTACATTGTCTCAAAGATGCAGTCGGCCATGATTGCCTTGGTTTATAACAAGAGTTTTAGCTATTCAGAGATGTTCTTTGCGGAGTTCGTGCACCAGATCACAGCTCCAGCGCGAGAAAGATTTTTGATGTATCCGCGCTTCGCGATGATGTTAATCCGCCATTTTTTGCCAAACCTGACACAACTTCCAGAAATTCAAAGTGTGGCAATTATAGATAAACGCATTTTTGCTGACTGCCAGTCGCACAATGCCCGCAGGGCTGAGCAGGTCAGACCACTTGATGCACCTCTCTTTGGGGCAGTGGTAGATCCAGATTTTGTGGCCTCAGAAGGGGATAACTGCGCTGGAGAAGGGCCTCAGCCGCAGCCACAACAGCAATAGCAGCAACAGCCACAATCTCAACCGCAACCAAGAAGGAGGCAAAGAGCTACTTCAAGTCAAACTCAGGCATCCAGGCCATCATCAAGCAGAGCTCAAGAGTCTACAGCAGCAGGTCCATCTTCGGACGCTGCAGGAACTTCAACAGGAGTCCCAACAATTGATCAGACTACACAAACTCTCGAAGAGATCTGGGCTCAGGGGATTAACTCGGACGTCTATCTAACTGAACAACTGGTTTAGGATGTTTTGGATCCACCAACTGACCTTCAGGATATTTTGAGAGACGTTGATGAATATCAGCCATCAGATGATGAGAATTTGGACATTGAGGTCCCGATGGCAGAAATTGAAGAAAGAGAGGCTGAGGTAGAAGGTCAAGCTATGACCACCTCTGAGTCTGAGTCGGAAGAAGTTGAAGAAGTAGAAGTACAGGAAGTTGAAGTAGAGCGTGCTGATCCATCTGTCCGCATAGGCAGATATGGTTCAAGAATTGAGCTGCTAGAGCTTCAGATGATGATTCTGATTTTGAAGCAGAAGATCCTACTCCTCTCGTTCCTAGGCAAAGGGCGAAGAGACATCGTTATATGCAGGGAGCTTCATCCACTTCTGCTCCAGAGCCTGAAATTCCTGCTGTTCAACCATCCATCACGCCATCACCAATTACATCCATTCCATCTACATCATCCACATTCACTGAGAATCAGCGATTTACAGAGCTGAGGAGCAAAGTGGATTTCCAATCAGTCTAAATCTTTCAGTTAACCACAGCAGTCAAAGAACTTCAAGCTCATAATGCCAGACTTGATCAAGAGAACGCGGAACTGAAATCAATTGTTGCTGATCAAGCTTCTGAGATTAAGACAATGAAGTCCCTCCTCGAGCAGTTAATGAAAAATCTTCAAGCTCAGGGGGAGACAAGCTGCAAAGAAGCTGAAGTGATAAGGAGAGATGATGATGACGGCAATGATCCCGAGGCAAGAAAAGAAAGTGAGCTAGCAGATTTTCCAACTGCTCAGCGTGCAACAATTCAGTGGGAGCCAGGTCAATCTGCAGTAGAAGAAAGGGATGAAGGTGAATCTTCTAAGACGTAGAGAGCGAGATGATAGATGCTCTAATGGATATAGAAGAAGAAGAAATAGTTTTTGATTTTGAAGATGATGTTGAAGAATTGGAAGAAGGAGAATTTATTCTTGAAGATATAGTTGATTGGAAATCTGATGAGGAGGTCGTGGAAGATGAAGATGACAATGTTGATGAAGTAATCATTCATTCACAACCTGTCACGGAGCTATATGTGCATAACGAGCAAAATGTAATTGATATAGATGAGATTAAACTGGCCTCTGTAGACGACTCGGAACTTGAGGAAGCTGATAAAGAACCAACCAGAGCTGAATTGTTAAATTTGTGGTTCCGTAAGGAAGAAAAGAATGCAGAGCCGAAGATAAAAAAGAAGATGAAAGTGCCAGGATCTGAAAATCTCTCCAGTGGAATTCTTAGCTAGTTCTTCGATAGAGAACTGCAACTATTTATACCAAAAAGAAGAGACAGACTTCAATTCCTAAGGCGAACGCTCAAAGTGTTTAACACACTGCCAAAGGTAGAAGTGAAGGAGTTAGCCTGGAAAGAGTTGATCAACATTGGTGACAACCCTTATGCTGAAGTTATTGCAAAGATAATCAGAAAAGAGGGCAGATCCGGAAAGTTCGAAAGACTCAAGCCGAGGTCAGGCAAAAGAGTTGAGGATGAGTCAAGAATAGATCCTCACACGGGAAGACCATGGGCTAAAATGGTTTACAAGCTTGTCAAATGCTTGAAAAAGGTGGCGTTAAAGTCTATGCCACAAGACATTCTTGGAAACATGAAATGGTGGTATATAGACAATGATACAGCTGAAGCAGTAATGGAGGATATAGAAGACAAAGTTATTTTGAGAGTATACGATCCGTTGCACTTAATCAATCTATCTAAGGATGATCTGCGAACGATCAGCCTATCTTCTTTCATGAAGGATAGAGATCCGAGGCTACAAAATTCCAAAAGATAGTTAGAGTATGTATTGATATAGGCTTATATGCAGGTAGTAGCTTACATAGCTCTAGTGCTTAGACAAAATGTAAATAGTTAGAAGCTGTCGTCAAGGGGGAGTCTGTTAGTACATCCTGTGTGACAATAGCAGTCTAAGTATAGAGAACATTTTGTGTAAGTCAATTTACTTGCTATTGAATATTAACAAGTGTTCGATATATATTTGATTATATGTATTTGATATTGATTGTCTGTATGTTTCAACTTAGGGTTATGTGTTACAATAAGTTCAAACATAAAGTTCAAAGATAAGTTCAAACATAAGTTTGAAGGCAAAGGTTCGAATTTGTTAGAGGACAAGTTCGAATAGGCCTTGGGCCAAGTTCGAACTTGTCCTAGACAAAGTCGAACCGAGTGTTATAATTAAGGGTTAATTCGATTAATTATTGGATTTTTGCAGATTTTGTCAGAGTGTTTTAGCAAAAGGCGATCTTGAACTTGCTAGCAATCAGAGAGTTTCGTTTGGAGAGAATCATCGTGTCACGACGATCCGTTGTTCGTCTATCACTGTGTTAGTCTCTGTGTTTCGGTGTGCGTGGTCTATTCGTCAAGCCGCTAACGAGGATTCCGCACTCGTTGGAAGATGTCACGTCAAGATAAGATCCGTAGAGAGCAGACCTTACAGTTCACAATAGTAAATATGAAAAACAATGAGGAGAAATTTTCATCGTAGTTTTTCGAGCAAGCTAACAACAAAGAACCGACATTGGTAGAATATACATCAATCATTGATCGAAATATTTTAAAAATGACAATGATAATGAGAATTTATCATTGTTGTTTTCTGAGTAAGCATAACCATGAGAAACCGGTTCAGATATTTAAAATAGTGTAAATAAGAAAATACAAAGTTGAGGGGTGTAAATTGTAGTTAAGGCAAAATTACAAATAAAAAGGGGAAAATGCCATTCATTTTAACACTTCACTTTCTCTCTCTTCAACTCAACAACACTAAAATCCTTGGATTGAAGGCTGAAAGTTTGGAATCAAGTGGCAAATAAGGAACTATTAACTCTACAAGTAACAAATCAAGGTAATACTTGCTCAGATTTACGAATTTTGGAGATTTTGGGTTCGGTTTTTACAAGAACCGAATCAAAGATTTCGGTTATGAATGTCATTTCATGTTAGAAATTCTTATGGATATGTTTAAATCGAATGTTAGTGATGTTGTATACCAAATTCAGATTCAGAATCAAGTTCTATGTACGATTTTTGGAATCTGGTATGTGTTATATGTGTTCTGCGACAGTGAAGAAAAACGGACAAAATGGATTGATTTTGGTATATTTAGATTGTGTTTTATGTTAAAAAGTGTTAAAAGAATGCATTTAAGTTCATAACAATAGTTTTTAGTCATAAAATATGCATAAATTGACCAAAATCAATCCTGCAAAATGTTGGAAATTATATAAGTATGAACTCGGATCTGATGAACACATCTCGGATGATCCGAATTTCGGATCATATGAATTTCGGATCATGCGAATTTCGGACCATAGGCAACTCGGAAGGAAAACATGAAAAAACCAAGTATAGACACAAATTTCGGACCAACAGTTCATCCGAATTTCGGATTTAGCATCATTCAAATTTCGGATGGGGTTTACAGAACAAATTACTAAGGATGAACTTCGGGCCATCCGGATTTCGGGTTCATCCGAATTTCGGATGTGGTCCGAATTTCAGATAATTTTACTTAGCTTTTCAGAATCAACTTTTAAGCAGATACTGTCATTGATACACTATTACACTGACATAACAAGATCTTTGTGGTGTTGTCTAACACACGTTGATTCAGAGCCAACTTACACTATACAAACCATTGTGAGTAATAGATTATTATTCAAACATTTATTGTCTTGCATTCACTTTTCTATTTTCAATGGCATGTTCACGTTGTTCAATATACATCAATTGGGACTCATATATGATTCATTGTTATGATGCACACTCGTACTTGACATGTGACAAACATGTAGCCAGCGTTCAATTGAAAGTGCATCTCATATATCATGCTTGCACTGCATGATTATTACTTCACAAGCTGATGCGACCTGGACTGGGGCTGACAGCAGGCAACTGTCAGGGACTGATCATCCCATTCACTTTCCTGGTCAGGTTCGGCACATTCCCGATCAGCATTCTGAACTGCCAAACTCCATGCTTGCACTGCATGGTTTTCACTTGTAATGGGGCGTGCACTGCCCGTTTTCACTATAGTTTGTAAAGAAATAATTGTTGAATATATAATCTGTTATCTCACTAAGCATTAGCTTACCCGTTGACTTTCAATGTTTTCAGGCAAAGGCAAAGGTGTAGCTGGTCCTTCTTCTTAAGCAATTTCATTTCAATTTCTCGGTGACCTTAAAAGCTATTTGGTACATGGACGATATAGCTTTGGGGCTGAGATTTTATGTTTTCAAAACAATTCAAGATGTTGTAATAGTTAGACTATATCACTGTAGTTCATACATTTTCTTTCTTTAGCGTGGAGCTACTTAAAACTGCTTTAAGTTTATCAATTTAAATTACGTGTTAATTATTTGGTTGTTTGTTGATCTTGGTGTTATCAATTATATCATTAATCAAATGAGGATGTCTCAATTGTGCTGATTGTTACTGGGATTGATTACAACAATTGGTGTCAAAGCCAAACGGTGGATTTCAACTGATTTTGGATCCAATAGTGTTCGTGTTCTTCATGTTCATCTTCAAAAATCTCGGTTTAATCTTAACTCTCATCTAAATATTCTGTTTTTCGTGTTTTGCTATCCTATAATCATCTATCATTAATTCTGTATTGTTCGAGCCTTTTAAGTTCAGTCTTTACAAGTTTTAATCGATTATTTGCTGAAATATATATTCGGATATTTGGGTTTAAGTATCGGTTTTGGTTCAAAATTCCCAGATTTTTAGGTGTTTTGGTTAATAGTTATTCACAAAAAGTGTTTTAAAATTTAATCCAAACATTTAGAAATTATTTTCTGGCTTAAAACTGCATTTTAATATAGGGTTAAGTACCATTTTGACCATCCAACTTTCAGATTTGTCCCATTTAGCCACTTAACTATTTTTTGTCCTGATTTAACCACTAAACTTTGTTTAATGTTCTATTTTGGGAAAAATGAATAAAACTAATGGCTAAATCGAAACAAAATATGATAGTTTAGTGGCCAAACTGGGACAATTTTCAATGGCTAAATCAGTAAAAAGAAAGTTTAGTGGCTAAATGTGTATACAAAAAATAGTTTTGTGGCTAAATCGAGACAAAAAATAGTTTAATGGCTAAATCAAAAAAAATCTAAAAGTTGGATGGTCAAATTAACACTTAACCCTTTAATATATTATGAAACTATGGAATTATTTCAACTGTTAAATTTCGGACCATCTCGGACCTAATCTCGAATCAAAATTCGGACCGATTCAGACCAAATTTTAACAAATTTCGGACCAAATTTCAGAGTCACCCGAAATTCGGTTCATCCGAAATTTAGTTAAAACATTTTTTGAGTGCTTAACATTACTTGTTCTTCATTTTAAAACTGTTTTGAAAGCCAACTCGGATCATCTGAACTTCAGATCCAAAACCGAATTCGGGTCACCAGAGTTGTAATTCTGTTAAATTCCCATCCGAAATTTGGTTGTTCATCCGACTTTAGATCCATCCGACTTTCTCAGAAGTTCATCCGAATTCATTCCATCCGAATTCGTTCCATCAAAGTTAGGTCCATCCAACTTTTAGTTCATCCGAATTATAAGTCCATCCGAGTTTTACTGTTCATCCGAATTCCAAATAATCCGAGTTCTTTTTCTTCATCCGAGTTACTGTTCACCCGAATTCGGCTCATCCGAAATTCGGTTCACTTTCATCCGAAAATCAGTTTCCACGTCAAAGATCTTACATTCTTAATCAGCACTTTTTAATCATGTCTAGAGAAGCCCTTGTTCTTGGATCAGATTACAGACCACCTGTTCTCTATCTAGATTAGTACGAACAGTGGAAATGAAGGTTCCTGAAATTCATAGGCATGCAACCGAATGGGAATCTTATGATACAATCCGTCACTGAAGGGCCTACCATCTATTACCGAGAATGCCCAGCCAGGCCAGATGTTGATCCACCTGTCCCCGCATCTAAAACAGTTTGTGAACCTTCCTCTCAAGCTGAAATGGACAGACAACATGCTGATAGACGGACAGAATATCTCATCTACCAAGCTCTTCCCACCGATATCCTTGTTGGAGTTGACAGTAAAATGTGAGCAAAAGAAATATGGGATGTAATGGAAGTCCAAATGCTTGGGGCGGATTTAGATGACAAAGCAAAGATTGAGGAAACAAAGGCAAAATTCACTGAGTCTGAGCAAAAGATGGGGAGTATCTTCAAGGAACATTCATAAGGTTCTGTGCAGTTCTCAACGAGCTAAACAAACTGCACATCAAAAAGGATAAGGATGACATCAACATCCAATTCTTTCCTTCCTTGGCCCCAGAATGCAAGTTGCATGTCGCGCCACAAGACGAGTTCTGGACATTCCAAATGTCTTAATCAATGTCGTATAAAAACAACTCAAGAAGTATCAAGGTGATGTGGATCAACAGAAACAAATGGCAAACACCTTGGCATCCTTACTCCTATCAGCCAACTCAAGCACCAAACCAGCTGACTCCTTGGCCCTACTCTCATACTGCACCACCACCAATCACATCTCCATACCTTATTACACTCAAGGTTCCTCATCGTCTCCATACAGATATGCATCTTCACTGCATGAGCCATTTGACAATGAGGAGGCAACCTTAAGAACAAATTGCCTTACGGTCAAATGGACTTCAGCAGAAACGGTTCTATCAGCACAAGACGAACAACCAACTTCGGTATGACACTGGCCCATGGCGGTATCCGGACGAAAGAAGGGATGAGAGGAGAGATGATCAGAGGGATGATTGGAGGAGAGATAATAGAGATGACCGGAGATATGATGATCGGAGAGATAGAAGAGATGACTGGGGAGATAGATGAGATGACAGAGGAGACTATCGAGATGATTGTCGTTATGAAAGGTGTGACGATAGGAGGGATGATAGACGGGATGAGGGACGAGACGATTAGAGGGATTTGTAGGTCCCAAAAGGTTTCCCTAGTATGTTGCTGTAAGCTATAGAGGGAGGTGAATACATCTATTTAAAAAACTCAACACACTTTCTTAATGTTTGTATGAATATTATCAACAATTGTTAATTACAAACAAGCTTGAACTGTGAGAAGGTTCAAGCTGAGATGACAGATACAACAAATAGACTATTAATCTAAGACACACTCAGACCAGTTACAATGAATCCACTCACTAAGATGGACTCACTGTTTTTACAAGAGAGACAGACAGCTTGAACAAGAACAGCTTGGACACACTCAACTGTTTTATTCTAAGCAGACTTTGCATGAATGAAAACACACTTTTTTGCACGTTCTGAATCTCTTACTCTTAGTTATCTCACATTCCTTAGAAGCTTCCTTTTATACTCACACAGAGAATATTGGAGAAACTTTCTCATTGGATGAAGATATAATGGAGTGTCTTTCCGAAAAGATAAAACTGCTTTTCTGCGTGTTCTAACAAAACAACATTTGTCCCTACATTGCAGATGCTTTGTGTTTTTCATTTTGTCTCTGTGGCAGACTGTTTTACCTTAAAGAGAAATGTCAACTTTAATCATTTCCTCTTCTTGTATAGCCATTTTGATATAAGAAATGGTCTGTCACCAATTTCAAATATCTACTTTGTCTCCATGTATCAGAACAGCTTGGGCAGTGTAAGCTGTTTCTGATTTTCCACTCTGTCTTTAACTTGGAAACTGATCTTTTTATCGAAGACAATACATGATGACATGGAAAAATATTCCATAAAGTGTATATCCTGTTCACAAAGAACAGAACACTTAGTTTTGGTCCAAGCTGCTCAACAGACAAGATCAGTATGGACAGTTTATGTCCAGTGCGTTCAACAGAATAGAACAGCTTGGACAATCCGCATTAGTTGCAACAAATGCAACAGGGTAAGCAGCTTTGACTTATATTGCAAATCACTTTTCAGGTTTCAATAAGGCATTAAAAGGCCTTAAATTATACCTTCAAGAGCATCAAACAGGTTTGATTAATAATCTCCCCCTGAGGCCTAACAATGTCCCCCTATTTGCAATAATCAGTCTAAGCTGATTCTATCAATTATCGCTATATATTTTTACATAACATTCACTGAAATGAAATTACAACATTGAAGTAAAGTAAAAGATAAGTTTATAATATACACTTATGCTGATTATAAACAACACATGTTTTACAGAAGTACAACTGATGTACTAAAGTGAATTACAACTAATGTAATAAGATAGATTACAACTGATGTAGTAAAGTACAACATTGGTACAAGGAAAGTTTCAACAAGTTGGACTGTTGATGTTGGGAGCAAGTAACGGTAAGTCTGTCCAACTTATGGACAACTTCCGTTCTTCATCTACTCAGCAGTGGATGGACCTTCAAGTTGTGGCCTGTCTTCAAATAGGTGTTCAAAATGCTTCATAGTCTCCTCAATTTCTTCTACTTCATGTCTAAGAAACATGAAGTCAGGGTGTTGAAGTTCTCCTCTTTCATAGAAGCCTTTAAGCTATTCCCAGATAGCTGCTCTCCATTTTGAGGATTGACTAAAAGTGTTGGAGAGTCTAAAGGCTATGATCTGCTTGAGAACAACCTTGTGAAGATCAGATGCTCTTTGGAAACACATTGTCTTTGTTAAGGGGTCCACAAAGAACGCCCCTAGCTCAGGCTCTTCTATGAGTTTGCCTTCCTCAGGCTCAACTCCCCTTGGCAAACTGTGATCCACCCCTTTGATTTCAACAGCAAGGATGCCTTGATCAATCATCTGAGGAGCTCTTCAAGCTCTGTATCTTTTCTTTTTCTCATGGGCTTAATCTTGGGTTCCACTAGTGAGGTACCCTTGATTTGTTCTTCATGGATCAGGCCCAGGTTTTTGACTTTCTCCATCAGCGTTTTGACATATGCCCTGATAGTTTTAGCAGTTTCAGATTTTGGTTTACTCAGGGCAACAACCAATTCAACCCATTCTCTGTACCCCATGCAAGCAACATCAGCATACTCATAAGCTTCTAGTTCTGGACCCTCAGCACCTAGCCTGGTTATTTAAAGCTTCCACTGCTTTCCTTTCTTTGAAATAGGGACAACTCTGACAATGGTTTCTTTGGCAAGTCTTCTGTTGGCCACATCAAAGAATTTCTTCATTGCCATATTCTCAAAATGTCCTTGGGCTTTTGCTGAGGAGGATACAGGCTTTGACTTGGTCACTAAGACTTGTGAACTCTGTTCCTTCTCTCCCTCTTTGTCAGTCACTGACTCTTTTGCAGCCTCTAACATTTTTTTTTGAACATCCGAGGAGGGCATTTTAACTTTTCCTGCCTCCTTAAATGCAAAGGCTTTTTGTGAAGACCACCCCTTACGGGGCAGTTCTCACTAGTCTGGGGTCCCACATCATGCAATACGATATCAATCATACTAAGATAGGGTAATTAAATTGCGGAATAATAAATTACAGTACAAGCATATTAGGATTAAGTTTAATACAGATTAAGTTTTTTTTTAAATTAAACTTATAAAGGGCACAAGTCTAATCTAATTAATGTCATCATATAATCAAAATAAATCTACCCAGATCACCATAGTATCATCATCCAATTAGTACCAAAATGGGGTCGCTGAGTAGAGGTCTATGAAACTTCTGTCTTGAGCGTGTAAGACCTAAGAACTAGGTCCGGCAGGTGACTTTCCTTTGTCTTTTCCTGTAAAAATATTAATGTAGCAACCGTAAGCAATGCTTAGTGAGTAAATAGATTTTCAAATAAAACATGCAATGTCAAGCGGATCATCAATCTAGCGTGATATGTCTTGGCTGCCGCTACAGCCCTCATGATTGAGACATAGAAGTCATAGAGTCGGATGATGCTCAGGCCACGCTCACGCTTAAATCGTGGGGATCAGCCACATACCGGGCTAGCTACCAGTAAATCAACGTGGCGGAACATCGGAGCTCATACCAAGTTCAATAGAACTGGTGAAATAGCCAGGTCTAGAACAATAGACCAATCAAGGCTAATCAAGCTGAATCAATATAACAAGTCTATTCAATGATGAAGCATAAGTAGTCAAGGTCATGATAGCAGTAGTCTCAAAGCAGTATCAGAAATGAATTATAAATGCAATAACATAAGAAATGATGATCAAATAGCTATCATGATCCACTGGGCAACACCCAACCATGGTGTGCACAGGTCACAATCCAGCTGATAATATAAATGTCAAATCGATCTAGCATCAACAATATGTCTCAACCGGAAATTCAAGCATGTTAAATCTGAATATCTATAACTCACAGTGTTGGGTCTTTATCAAACAGATGTAAAATCTGCCACCTGAGTTATCTCAGGATTTTATCTCAATCTGTTCTCTGTCAATTAAAATCTTTGACCCGCTTTAAATCTTTAACTAAATGTTCAGAATTTCACTGAACCTGTCCAGAATCATAATATCAATATCATATTAATATCATCATCTTTTATCTTTAAATTCTTTATTTTATCTGATTCTGATAACTTGCTCATTCATAAATCATTCTTTATTTTATTAATATTCTCAAAAGATTAGTATATATATATATATATATATATATATATATATATATATATATATATATATATATATATATATATATATATATATATATATATATATATATATATATATATATATATATATATATATATATATATATATATATATAACTAAAAATAGAATACAAATTTTGGAACCTAAAATTAAAGTCACATCAATGAGATTTCAAGATATATCTCAAATATTAAAAATCAAATCTCTTTTTCGAATGTATTTGTCAAACTTTGATTTCCTAAATTAATTTCAAATCATGTTAAATTCGAGACCCACCCTTCGAGTTTGAGATTAGATTCGAACACACACACATGATTAAATTCGAAGACTCAATTCGAATTTAATGATTAAATTCGAATATAATTTCGAATTTAGCTCAAATTCGAGTTTGTTCCATGTATTTTCGAGTTTGTTCTTGACAACTCGAGTTTGTTCATATTTGCAGTTTTAAAACATACATTTTTAGGCCTAAAATCACGAGTATGTTACGTAACAAACCTATGTTCGATTATATTATACAAATTCTAGTTAAACTCCATAAAAATAGCTTTAAATTTCATAAAACTAATAAATTCGAAAAATCGAAATATATAAAAACGTAAAAATATCGATTCTTACCTCAAATTCGTATGAAATCACGCAGGAGATAGCAGATTCGTGTAGTATTCTCCGAGATCTTTCTAAAGATATATATATCTTGATAATCGGACGGTCGGTTTGGGAGAAAATTTAGAGAGAAGGTAGAGAGAGAGTAGAGAGAGAAAGTTAGAGAGAGAGAGAGTAGAGAGAGAATCTGATTTTTTTTTTTGAAATATAAATCACGTTTATATACTTCATCTAGTTATATTTGCTAGTTAACCCACTTTCATTTTTGTATATTATATCTCTTTTATTTAATTATCTTTAATAATTTATTAATTCATAATATAAATATTTATATAATTTAATTAAATATTTCATAACTTAATTAAATTATAATTCAAATAATGTAACATTATTACATTATCGGTTCAAAATACTGAATTTATAACTGGGTCAAAAGTTAGGTTGTTACACTTTTGCAGCTTTGGCAGAGGCTTCTTCCTTCTTTTGTCTTTAGAATCTCAAGCTGCTCTTCTTTGAATGAATAGTAAGTCTCCAGTAAGACACCCATTTCTTTTGGCTTGAGACTTGTCAAATTTGAGCTGAGCAGCTTTAGTCAGTGTCCATAGAGGCCTTTTCTTTACCCTTTGTTGCTTTAATTTGAGCAACTTCCATTTCCTCCTCTTCTGCTTCTTTAGTTTGTTCTAAAAATAAGTGCCTCTTTCTGCTTGGCCTGTCCTCAGGAATGGATTCCTCCCCCTTAGATGGTCCAGGGCTTGGAGATCCAGCCTGAGTAAGCTGAGCAGTTTCAGAGACTTTGCACAAACCTGCCGTAGGGCCAGTTTGAGAGAAACCTGTTGCTTGCCCCTCTGAAGCTGATTTCTCCATAGAGGGAGATGAAGATTTCTCCCCCTTAGACTTGGTCATTGAGGCATATATCTTCTCCCCCTTTGAAGGAGATGGAACAGAGCCTTCAATAACAGTTCTGCCTGAAGGAACGGATCCAACAGGCTGGACAACAGCAGCTTTGGGAACAGGTTTGGAACCAACAAGGCTATGCACTAAGAAAGCCAAGTTGTCCTTAACCTCAGCTACCTGGGTAACACAAGTGTTAAGAGAATAAGAATGAGAGGTTGCAAGGAAGGACAACTGGGAGATAGCAGCCCTGTCAGATTCTGTGAACACCAACTTTGAAGCTGTCCAAGAGTCAGTTCAAAGGAATCTAGCATATCATCAAAGTTTGAGGACACAAAATTGGACAGAGATACCACTAAGGTATTTAGGCTGGGCAAAGTTGATGGTAGAGTGGTTGAGCAGGTCTCAGCAAGGGCTGACAGCTGTTGGGAAACACCTGACAGGGTGGACACTGAGTCTTGTTGGTGAGAAAAAATTGAGGAGAGGGATGAGGATAGTTGTTGCAGCTGTGCAGTGAGTGCAAGCAGCTGAGGATAATGATCAGCTTGGGGAGCAGGGGTAGGAAAAGAGGTCCTGAACGAATCAAGAAACCTCTAAAGTTGAGCAGACACAGAGTCTAAAATAATAGAAGGGAGGGAGGTCATAAAATGTTCCAAAGAACCAACTTTGTTGGTCAGCACAGACAGATGATCCTTCAAAGATAGATCTTTAGGGAGTGTGATCGTGATGGTGAGGATTGAAAAGTATGGGGGTCAGTAGGTAATGGTAAGGATACTTTGGACAGAAGTTCCATAGCCTGGGCATATGTTAAATGACCCAGCTTGGAAGGGTCAATGGGACCTTCAATAGTGGCTGTAGCTGCATCATTAGGAGAAGGGATATGAGATTGTGGCCTTTCAGATGTCACTGGTATTGTAACATCTTCATGAAGACCAGTGGTGGTACCCTCAGTAGTACATTGGTTGAAAGGCACCTCTTCGTGGGGAGATGGGATATGCATTTCAATATCATCAGTGGTGAAAACTGATGATGGAATTTGTAGTTGGGGAGCAGCCTCACCAGAGGGATGTTCTAGTCCCTAAGGTTCATCATCCTGGGTTGTTGGTCCTTCAACAACTATTGGGTGTAGAACAGCTGCATCACCAGGAGCAGAAATGAAAGGCTAATCTGCTGATTGGTTTATATCAGCAGTTTTGGCACCTTGTGCAGACTCAGATTGTGTATGAGAAGAAATATGAGGGGGTGACTGTGTTGACTCAGTGTTGATGTGGTGAACTCCTTTTGTACAACTGGTTCCTGTTGTGAGGAACCAGAGGGCTCAGGCTGACTCTGGGTGGACTCTTTATGGAGTGATGTCTGCTCCATGGTGGCTGCACTTACTCCCAAAATAGGAGAAGCAAAACCAGCAGGGGTTGCTTCTTTCTCAATTGACTCCTGTTGGGAGGAGTCAGAAGGGCTGGTTTGAGAAGATGTTTTCTTTTTGGCTAATGATTTTCATCTGTTATAGGATTTGAGGGAGGATGTAGAAGATGGATGTTGTGGAGAAGTGATGAGAGGGGCTGTTTGTTCCTGTTCCATAGTCTCAGGTGCCACAGAGGCACCAGCCACAAAGGCTTCAGGTTCAACAGATGAACCAGCGCGACCAGCCTGCTCCACCTCAGCCACTGAGGCTGATGGGGCAGACTTAGCTGTTTCAGCATTCTTGTGGACAGGCTCAGCTTCACTTGTTTGCAAGGCCCTTTTAATCAGTTTAGGCCTTGATTTCGATTTTCCTTGGTACCAGTGACTGGATCCACATTCTGAGTAGAAGGTCTTTCCACTAAACCAAGCAACCTCCTCATTGGTGTTGACAGAGGTGGTTCATTTTCAAGAACTGGGGCATAGAACACCCTATTTCCAATAACAGAAAATGCAGCAGTAAACAAGTAAGGTTGAGTGATGTAAAGTTGCTCACCACATACATGTTTGAAAATGAGACTCACAGCAGCTGGACGTTGTTGTTGCTCCACTAGGTTCCTCAGATTCAGGAAAATCCACCTTGCCATGTTCAGAGTTGTCCCATCCACAAACTGTCGGACAATAGGAATCTCATCTCTGCTGAGTTGATCAAATGAGCCTACCTTGCAGCTTAGGCTCATTACCACTGAGGCAAAGAGAAAACTGTAGGTTGGAGATAGATCCCTTCTAAACAAGGTAGCACCCACTTTTGGTCTGCTACACTACAGAAGCATAGCAGATTGCCCATCTGTTCGTCCTCAGGCTGAGTTTTGCCATACTTATCAGCGATGGGAAGATGAAGTAATTCTCTGAGAAGAGCAGTAGATATCTGAATAGGTTGAGTGCCATTGAGAATAGTTCCCTTGAAGGTTTTGGTAGATGGGTCATACGAAGAGGTGTACCAAAACTCATAGACCATCTCCTGGTACATGACACCAGGAGAGGCTGTCATTGCATAGTGCAGGGGATGGGCTTGCAAAAACTCCATCATGGGTTCATAACCTTTTCCCACATAATTTTTGGGAATGACCAGGCTGGCAATGTAGTTGGTGGGTTTGATTGTGAGCATTGTGTTGACACAGGGATGTTTTTCAACATCATCACCACCGAACACTGGGAGAAGGGGGTTGTTTTGTTGAGCCATTTGAGAGTAGTAGGGATGCACGATAGTTCGACACTTAGTCTATTTAGGGTTTATTAGAAAGTTATGGAAGCAGTAGGAAGAAGAAGATGATGAAACAATGGTTTAGGTTTTTATAGGATTTAAATGTGAGTGAGTAGGAGAGAGAAAGGTTTGTGCGGTTGATTTGAAATGTTTCTAATGGAAAACGAAACGGTTTACCTTGTCAGAACGGTTGTCCGACCAACTTGACGTATATAACTACTAACACACGTAACAAACATTATCCGCAGGTAATTAAGTTAAATAAATACCTAATTTAAGTGAATTAAATGTGAAGAAAGATAATTAAAACTGATGTTCTAAGCTGTTGTTCAAACCTGTGATGAACAGGTTTTACCACAAACTGATCACTCTTCAAGCAGTTCATGCAACCTGTGCAGCTGTATGAGAACAGGTTTCATTGTGAAACCTGTTCAATAGTTGAGCAGGTTACAAGGCATTGCCTTGTATGACAGATTGGGAGAGTGAGCAGGTTGGAAGTTTGTACTACAAAACAGGTTTGTGATTAAAACTTATTTTGTCAAGCCTCTTATACGTCCAAGCTATCCAAATTTTCAAAAACTGGCTATGGATAGGACAAGTAAAACCTGTCCTGTCCAAGCTGTTTTGAGAAATTTTGACAGATTTGAATAAGTGATCTTTAGAACATCAATGACACTTTTTACCTTTTTGGATGTGATTCCTTTTGAAGTGATGTCTGACCTCAATAGGCTTTATTCTAGAGTGAAAGACTGGATTGTTGGAAATGGCTATGGCACTTGTATTATCACACAGAATAGGAGTTTTCCTATATACAAGACCATAATCCTCAAGCTGATGTTGCATCCATAGAATCTGCCCACAGCAGCTTCCAGCAGCAATGTACTCAACTTCAGCACTAGAAGTAGAAACAGAATTCTGCTTCTTGCTGCACCAACTTATCAACTTTCCGCCAAGGAGTTGACATCCACCTGTTGTGCTTTTCCTGTCTAGCCTGCAGCCTGCAAAATCAGAATCTGAATAACCAATCAGTTCAACGCTGGACACCAAAGACCCAAACCTGGTGTACCCATTATGTATCTGAATATTCTTTTTACAGCAGCTAGACGCGATTCCTTAGGATCAGCTTGAAACCGAGCACATAAACAGGTAGCAAACATAATATCTGGTCTACTGGCAGTTAAGTGTAGCAAGCTCCCAATCGTGCCTCTGTAAGTTGTTACTGAAACAGCTTTGTCACAGGCATTAGCATCCAACTTCACATTGGTTGCCACTGGGGTTTTGATGGGAGAACATTGATCAAATTTAAATTTGTTTAGAAGATCCAATGTATACTTTCTTTGATTGATAAAAATTCCATTTGAGGTTTGTTTAACCTGTAATCCTAGAAAGAAAGTAAGTTCACCCATCATGCTCATTTCATATTTAGATTTCATGAGCAGTGAAAAATTCTTGAATAACTGTTCATTAGTAGAACCAAATATTATGTTATCCACATAAATTTGAACAAGCATAATGTCAGTTTTCACCTTCTTTATGAACAATGTAGTATCCACTTTACCTCTGGATGAGCCATTGGTAATAAGGAGATTAGTAACAGTGTCATACCAGGCTCTAGTCGCTTGTTTCAGACCATAGAGAGCTTTGTCCAACTTATAGACAAAACCTGGATGTTGTTCACTTTCAAAACCTGGAGGTTGCTTGACATACACCTCCTCTTGCAGCTTTCCATTAAAAAATGCACGCTTGACATCCATTTGAAATACCTTCATACTCTTGTGGGCAACATAGGCTAGAAAAAAATGAATTGCTTTTATTCGGCCACTGGAGCAAATGTTTCATCATAATCTATGCCCTCTTCTTGCTTATAGCCTTGAGCAACTAGTCTTGCCTTATTTCTGATGACATGACCTTGCTCATCCATTTTATTTTTGAAAACCCACTTGGTGCAAATTATTGTTTTACCTTTAGGCACAGGGACCAGCTTCCATACTTTGTTTCTGTCAAACTGATTGAGTTCTTCTTGCATGGCAGTGATCCAATTGGCATCTTTATGTGCATCATCTACTTTCTTTGGCTCCATCAGGGACACGAAGCTGGAAAATATACAAAAGTTTCCTAAGCTGTCCCATCTTGTTTGTACCCATTTGTTGATGTCACCAATTATTTGGTCATTGGGGTGACATCTGATCCACTTAGGATCATGTTTTAATAAAGATTCTCTTGTATCAATTTCATTTTCATTAGGTCTTGCAGAACAGCTCTCAAGATTTTCAGACACACGGATGTCTTGAGCCTGTTCACCGATTGAGAATGAATCGTTATTGTTGAACACATCAGCAGAGGATTCAGGGAAATCAACTTTAATTGGTTCAGGACATGGTGCATTAACTATATCAGTACACCTACTCACACAGGGTGTACCAACATAGTCATCATCATGTCCATTATGGTTAACAGGTTCCACTCTGGATGATGTGGAAGCTTTTGAGTCGCTCTCTTCATTGTTTGAATACATAAGATCATCAAAGTTGAACTTCCTGAAACTGGTTCAGGAACAGCCTTGGGAGAAGCATTCTTAGACTCTTCGAAGGTGACATTTATAGATTCATCTATCACCTTTCTTTTGTAGTTGTATACTCTGTAGGCTTTAGAAACAGCTGAGTATCCAACAAACACACCTTCATTAGCTTTGGATTCAAACTTCGCCAGCTGATCCCTTTAACTCAGAATGAAGCAAGGACATCCAAACACATGGATGTAGCTTATATTTGGCTTTCTCCCTTTGAGTAACTCATAAGGAGTCTTGTTGAACCTTTTCACCACTAAGGATCTGTTTTGAGTGAAGCAGGCAGTGTTAACAGCTTCAGCCCAAAACCTGATGCACACAGCATGGTTCTAGCAGCTTCAATGAGGGTTTTATTTCTCCTTTCAGCAACTCCATTTTGTTGTGGAGTCCATACAGCTGAAAAGTTTTGAGAGATCCCTCTTTCCTCATAGAAGTCTTCAAGAGTACTGTTTTTTGAATTCAGTGCCATGATAACTTCTAAGTTGCTTGACTTGGGCAGAGTTCAGAACTTCCATCTTCTTGATAAATCCAATAATTTCTCTAGCAGCCTCTCCTTTGGACTTTAGAAAGATCACCCATGTAAACTTGGAGAACTCATCAACCATTACTAGAGTGTATCTTCTACCTCCTAGACTTGGAACACTTACAGGTCCAAACAAGTCCATATGGATTAAGAAGAAAGGAGTATCAATAGAGAAATTATGCTTAGATTTAAAAGATGTTTTTCTCTGCTTGCCTTTTCTCACAAGCTGTGCAGAGTTTATCCTTAACAAAAGTTATAGAAGGCAAACATCTTACCAACTCTTTCTTATAGAGTTTGTTGATATTCTTGAAGTTCAGGTGTGACAGACTTTTGTGCCATAATCAGTTGAGGTCTGCATTGCTACTTGAGATGAAACATGTTTTAGTTGTTGGCTCAGCAGATTTCACGTCCACAACATATACACCTTTCTTTTTTTGTGCACACAACACAACGTTGCCTTGGGAATGCAGTATGTATCCCAGGTGCTCTTGAAAATTTACCTTGTAACCAGCATCACAGAGTTGGCTAATGATAACAAGGGTATGTTTTATCCCAGACACATAGGCTACTTTTTTGAATATTGCAGCACCAGCTTGAAAGGTTCCATATCCTTATGTGGATCCCTGGACATTGTCACCAAAGGTGACTTTTGGGCCTTTTTCAGCCTTGTGATCACTCAAAATCTTTGCAACCTTTTATGTGGCCTGAGCAGCCACTGTCCAAGTCCTAAACCTGGCTTGGTTGTTTAACCTGCAGAGTGTCATGGGAAAATATTAGTTTTTAGGGGAACTCATCATAAGGATTAGTTCACTTTCTTCATCAACATTTGTTGATGGACCACTAAGATCTACACTAATATTTCCAATTTGGATCGTATCAGCTTGGATACTCTCCTCAATGATAATGTTACTTCCTACACTGCTGGTTTTTGCAATGTTGGAGCTAGCAGTGTCAGCAGGCCTCATGTCCTCAGTCTCTGGACAGTCCTTGGCCATATGAGTCTTTTTTCCACATTTGTAACATTTTCTATTTTTAGACTTTTTGAAAGAAGCACTTCCAGAAACACATTCTGGTTTATCTCTGTTGGCTTTCTCAATAGGTTTCAACAAAGTTTCACTTGTTTTTGAGGAACCAACAGCTTGGGTGGAAGGAACAACAACAGCAGCTTTGCCTGTGTCCTCTTTCCTCTTTTGGGATGGCAGAGATCAAACATCGGTAATTTGGTTGTCTTTTGTCCTTCCACAGACTTAGGAAACTTATTCCCAGCTTTCCCAGGTTGAGCAATGGCTTTGCCTTTGCCCTTGCTGAGATGTGAAGACTGTTGCCTATCAACATATTCATTACTTCTCGTTTTAGCAAAAGATTTTCCTTCATTTATAACTAGTTTTCCACTTTAACTTAAAAACTTATTTGAAATCACAGCAGATCTGCTTCCAACATGAGACTTACCCCTGTTAAATGCAGGCTGCTTTCCTTTTGAAAGCTTTTTCTCAAAATATTCAGCATTAAAAGGATTAACAGGTTTCTTTCAATCAGCTTTAGATCCCGAACATGTCTGGTTGACTGGTTCGGTGCCCAAAGTTTCAGTTTTAACTTGTTTTCCTTCTTTTGTTTATGTGAACTAACTAGACACTTAGCAGGCTGATTTGATGGAGAACACATTCCATCATCAGTCTTTACAGTATTTTTCATGTATTTTTTGTCAGCTTTTTGAGGCCTGACAAAACTATTCGTTTAGACCAGCTTTCCATTTACTGTTTGGATAAAAGTACTTGGAAGCTCACCAAGAGTGGATAAGTTTTTTTCCAGATTATTAATCTCAACAATAGAAGCCGCTGTATCAAGATCTCCTTCAAGATACGCTTGGATTTGAGCAGGTATCTGCTGACTGATACAGTGGTTGACTTTTTGTGCTGACTGGCACCAAGAGTCAAGAATCTTTTGAAGCTTAGCATGCTTTGAGTCTGTCTCTCTCTTTTCTTCTAATAAAATGATGTTGATGTGTTTTACTTCATCAAGCTCAGTTTTCAACTTATGAAAGTTGTTCAGTTCATTAGTTTTTCTTTTAAGATCAATTTTTAACTTAGAGATCTCAGACTTCAAGGCATCATGCTTCTCAATAGCAGCTATTAAATCAACAAGTAAATAATCAAACATTTTAACTTTTTCCTCGGAGCTGTAATCTTTGAAATTTTGTACCTTATACATCGTGGTGGGATTCCAGTTCTCTAAGGTGCTGAGAGCTTCAGCTTCAGCCAGGTCCTGTTTGAAGTTGCTTGTTGAGAGGACATCAGTGTTGGCCATCAGACAGTTGTTGTCCTCTTCATCAGATGATGAATAAGACTCCTCCCAGTCACAAGTCTTAGCCATAAGTCCCTTTTGCTTATTGGAAGCCACTGAGTCTTCCAACTTCTTCAGCTTAGCCATGGCCATTAGGTACTTAACCCTGTAGCCATCCTCTTTGTTTGTCTTGTATGGTTTAGAGGAAGAGCCAATAGCTTTAGACACACAGTCAGCAGCTATATGGCTTGCCACATTTAAAGCACTCAGCCTTAGTTTTGTCAAATGCCTTCTTTTTTATGGCACCTGATTTCTTTTGCAGCATCTTTCCACCAAACCTCTTCTTATTGAATATTCTGACAAGCATGACAATCATTCGCTCATCATCAAACTCAGTTTGATCTTCACAGTCTTCTTCCTCAGACATTTCATCCATTTCATCATCAGCCTGTTGATCAGCTTGTGTGAACACATCACACACCTGACCAACAGGTTGTCTCACGCTGGCCACTAAGGCAACACCTTTTTTGGACATCTCTAAGCCATTTCTAGTCTGTTTCATTTATTGTTCATCATTTAGCAAGGATCCATAAAGATTTACAAGATCCATTCCTCTGATGGTGCCTGAGTTTCTGAGGATAGTAGAGAAGTAATTCCATTCCTCAGGAAAAATGTCCAAAAATTTGTTAACCAGAGTTAAACTGTCTTTGGTGATCCCAACAACTTTGAGATCATTGATAAGGGCAGTGAACCTGGTATAGGTTTCAGTGAGAGTCTCCTTTGGCTTTGCAAAGAACAGTTCATACTGTCTAACAAGTATGTTGATCCTGTTATCCAGTGTGATAGTGGGATCATCATAGACGGTACACAAAGTATCCCACATTTCCTTTGCAATCTTCATTTCCTCAACGTGTTTGAACACATCATCAGGAAGAGAAATAACAAAGTTGTTCCTAGCTTCTTTATCAAGAGCAACCAGCCTTTTGTCTTCGTCAGACCATTGAGCTTTTGCCTCCTTCAGCAGTAACAATTATAATAGTGACATAAGTTGGCACATAGGGACCTTCCATCACTATCTCTGGTAGTTGTACATCCAGATTCTCTATATAGAGCATCATTCTGCACTTCCAGCCAGAGAAGTTCTGATGACTGAACTTGGGAGGTTTTGCCATTGACCCATTGTCATATTAGGAAGAAGAGTTGGCAGAACTGTTGTCCATGGTGGGAAATAGTGAATAATGAGAGGTCTAGAGTTAACACACACTCAAAAAGGCTCTGATACCAGTTGTAGGTCCAAAAAGGTTTCCCTAGTATGTTGTTGTAAGCTGTAGAGGGGGGGTGAATTCAGCTATTTAGAAAACTCAACACACTTTCTCAATGTTTGTATGTATATTATCAACAAGTGTTAATTACATACAAGCTTGAACTGCGAAAAGGTTCAAGTTGAGATGATAGAGACAACAGATAGACTACTAATCTAAGACACACTCAGACCAGTTACAATGAATTCAATCACTAAGATAGACTCACTGTTTTTACAAGACAAACAGACAGCTTCAACAAGAACAGTTTGGACACACTCAATTGTTTTATTCTAAGCAGACTTTGCATGCATGTAAATACACTTTTTTGCACGTTCTGAATCTCTCACTCTTAGTTATCTCACATTCCTTAAAAGCTTCCTTTTATACTCTCACAGAGAATATTGGAGAAACTTCCTCATTGGATGAAGAGATAATGGAGTGTCTTTCCAAAAAGACAAACTGCTTTTCTGCGTGTTCTGACAAAACAACATTTGTCCCTACATTGCAGAAACTTTGTTTTTTTCATTTTGTTTCTGTTGCAAACTGCTTTACCTTAAAGAGGAATGTCAACTTTAATCCTTTCCTCTTCTTGTATAGCCATTTTGATATAAGAAATGATCTGTCACCCATTTCAAATATCTACTTTGTCTTCATGTATCAGAACAGCTTGGGCAGTGTAAGAGGCTTCTGATTTCCCCTTTGTCTTCGACTTGCAAACTAATCTTTTAATCCAAGAAAGTACATGATGACATGGAAACATATTCCATAAAGTGTGTAGCATGTTCACAAAGAACAGGTTCTGTTCACGAAGAACAGAACACTTAGTTTGGTCAAAGCTGCTCAACAGATAAGAGCAGCGTGGACAGTTTATGTCCAGTCTGTTCAACAGAATAGAACAGCTTGGGCAATCTGCCTTAGTTGCAACAAATGCAACAGGGTAAGCAGCTTTGACTTATATTGCAAATCACTTTTCAGGTTTCAATAAGGCATTAAAAGCCTTAAATTATACCTTAAAGTGCATCAAATAGGTTTGATTAATAATCTCCCCCTCAGATGTATAACAGGTTTGACTGAGACCTTTTTGTGCCTAACAGGATTATGATCGTCAAGATATTCGTAGGGATTATAGCCGTGAACCTCGCCGAGCGAACAAAAGGCCGGCTGAACGTAGAGAGGATAGGCCTAGAGCTGATGAGCCCAAAGCAAATGATGAGCGTCTATGCTATAAGTGTGGGAAACCGGGCCACTTTGCTCGGGAATGCCAAAATCAGTTTGAGCTGGATGTCGGGTATTATGAAAAGAAGCTCGATGCTCTGAAGAAAAGGAATGACGCTATGGCTCTTGTTGCCCACAAATACTGTTGGGTCGACGTTGACACTGCTGATGAAGATGATAGGGGCAGAAATTGCTACATGGCTGACAGAATTGGACTGGCTGATTATGCGAATACTTCCGAGTCAGAATCAGACAAGGCTGTAGAGGGGGAGGAGATGACAGATCCAACAGCCTGTCTGATGGCCAAGTCCGGAGATTCAGAATGCTCCACATCCGACTCATAGGCAAATGAGGTACATTCCTTTTACGTTCACGAGCATGTAAATAAGCTATCTGTACAAAGTGAATGTAACTTGCACACACATATACTTGATCTAGAAGCTAGGTATAATGTTGAAAAGGAAAAGTGTGTCAAGGCTGAACATTTAGCCCAATCACTAAAAGAAACATCTGACACATATGAAAAGAAGTGGCGAAACAACTATGAGGTGATAAAGAAAATGATAATTGAAAAAGTAGATGTTGAGGATAGGAATAAATACCTTGAGAGTTGTATGGAAAAAATCACCAAGGAAAGAACTCGTTAAAGTCTGAAATGTCAATTATTTCAAAACGCTTAGAGTCTGTAAGCTTGGAAAACATAGACAATTTGGAAAAATATAAAATGATAGAAGAAGAGAGAGTAGAATTGTATTCACGAATAAAGACCCTGGATGATGAATTTCTAAAATGGGGTCAAACTGAACAATCTATTCATTAAAACCAACCTAAAGAGACTAGGTTTTATCATTCCAAACAATGAATTGGTTTTAAAAATCCTAAGCATTTAGAAAAGGTTCAGTCAATTTTACCTATTTTCTATGATATGAGATATATGGGTGCTGGGTTTAAGTCTTTTGTTTTTCAATTATCGAAAGAAGCTTCAACCTAAGAGGATGAGAAACGAAGTGCAAATAAAGAAAAAGAAATACCTTTTTAAATATGATGAACTAAATGAGAGTTATCCTTATAGAGTACCTACTCTAGAGGAGGACTACTTGTCTAGCTATTCACCAGCAGAAATGAACACTGAACCGGTCAAACCAATCCCTCATCTTTACATTCCTACAAAAGTTCTTCAACATAAAATAAAAGTTTTAGAAAATGAATTAAAGACAGCTCAAAAGAAAGCTCTTGGTTACCAAGAAGCTCTTCTCAAGAGCGAGGAAAGGTAAGTCAAAGTTTTGAATTAAATGTAGAATCAATCATCAACAAAGAAAAATTTGACATGGTTTCAGAAAGTTTAAATTCGCATTTAAAAACCTCAAAAGTTTCTCATCCTACAAAAGTTCCCCTCGTATCATAAGAAAAAGGTAAAGCCAAGATTGAAATTTCTTCTGTCATTTTAAAAGGTGAGTCTTCTAAATCTTCAAAAACTGAGGTTTCAAAGAAGACTCAGAATCATTCTATGTTTTCCAAGAAACCCACTCATCAAGGTTCGAAGTCTAAGTCTTCCAAACGTACTGATTCTCATTGTTTTGTCCTACGGATCATGTGAGACGAGTTAAAAAATTATCCATGCAAGACTTTTTAAGTTTCTTTGTGCAGAAGGCTGTAATGCCAGATGATTTTGTTCTAGAAATAGGATGCATGTCTAAAATTGTATTCCCGAATATATTTCAGCACGTTTATATTCTTTATCAAATCTCAAAAAGAACAATGCTCAATAAGTGAGAAATGATGAAGAAGACAATATGAATATTAGAGAGAATATGCAAAATGGCAGCTGCAGTATATTTAATTCTTTTCAACCGTATTACATAAAGAACCCCTAGGAGCTATTATAGCTCCATTTAATTAACTATGGGGCATTGACACAAATGCCCCCTAGACTTTTACAAGTAAATAAATTTCAAAGGACTAAATACAAAGCTAAATACTAGGTAAATAATTATTACAAAATAAGTCCACATGATCGAAATTAAATATCTAACAATCTCCCCCTTTTCGATCATTGTGGAGGTCCTGGAACTCTGGCAAGATCAGTCGATTTTCGGAGTCCAAGGATGACATCAAACCGTCTGGTCACTTGTCTCATATGTAGCCGTTCGTTCAGGTATTCTATGCCGCTGAGGATATCCTGAATCTCCTTCGGTGAGCATCTGAGTTCCGGATTTGGTTGAGCGTCAAATTCTTGAACTTTCTGAGTAAGCGCTGCTCGAACCAATCTGATAGTGTCGTCGGAGTAACATGGGAGATCCTCAAAGCGCAATGAATCTTTTGTGACCTTTCTAGTTCAAAAATATAACACCTGGCTGTCCTCGAAGCAGAACTTTATACGCCGGATAGTGGTCTAGCAAAAATATATCTTGATCAGGAGCTTTCAGACCCACTTTAACTAATGCACTCTCAATTGCCATCTGAAAATCTCTGAGGCACATTATAATTGAGCGGCGATTCATGCATCGGACCAGGGCTGCAAGTGCAGTCATGTGAGTCAGTCGATCCTTGACTTTATTTTTCATCTTGTTTTGCAGAAGCTCGATGTCGTCTATGTTTACAAAGTTAAGGTCGCTTTCATACAATTCTTGAATTGTTCCGTATTCTCTGAGTACCTCGAAGGCCGGAGTGAACACTCTGGCCCTTTTGTACATGTGGATGTTATTGATCTTTACAATTTTGGACATAGACCAATATTTGCTCTTATCTCTCTTTTCCCTTAGCATCATCTGATTATATTCTGCTTGAACGCAACGAGATGCATCGGTCATCACCATTAGAAGACGTCTACTGTAAGACCCCGGCTTCTTTCTAAATACCATCTTGAATCTTTCTTCTAAGAAAGGATTCTGAAACTGTTCATCCGGGAACTTCTTCAAGAATTCTTTTAACCCCTGGACCGGAGGTTCTTCTAATTCGGCTGGAGGAGCCTCAAGAAGTTTCAAGACTCGATCCCTCTGGTCCTGACTCAATTCTTCTTTTATTTCTGCATCAAGATTATGAAACTTTCCCCTTGAATACCAGTTGATCCATGCTACGTCTGTCATGTCGTATATTGCGGTGACATCTCTTGTGTCAAAGCAGTCGACAGTTCGGGATCCAGATGATTCAGCAATGTGGGCAGGCGGAACTGATTGAGTTGGAAGTGTTGGTTGGACTGTTTGGGTAGGTATAACTGATGGGATTTCTTTTGGAGTGGGAGTGATTTGGATAGATGGAGTCTATGGGAGTGGGTGAAGGTGATTGGATGGAAGAAGTTATTTGTTCTTGAGGTTCATGGGTTGGGGAATCCAAAACTTCAATTGGAGAAGGTGATTGTTTCGGTCATTGGGGTTCAGGATTTGGTGTGAGAAAGATATAGTCGTTATCAGTATCAGAGTCTGAGTCACACACTAATATGATTTCGTCTTTTTCATATTGAGGTTCATATTTCACCATTGCTGTCATAGGATCTAAAGGAGATGGACCTTCAATCTGTAAAGGTTCATATTCTATCATCAACGTCTCCCTAGCCTCATAAGTCTGATCCCCAGACCCCTGAATTTCTGTACCTTTGGTCTCTGCTCCCCCTACAAGCATCATTGGGTCCTCAGACTGAGTTTTCTATCTTTTCTCCCCCTCATGGTGATCAGAGTCGTCCTGATCGTCATGTTTTCTTTTGTGAGACTCAGTCTGAGGACGGCACTGAAGTTCAATCACTGCAGACTCAAGACGGTCCATTCTGGAGTTCAGTTGCTCCTGGACTTGAAGAATAAGGCGAGTAAGCGCGTCTATCTTGTCTGAAAGGTCGGCAATTTTATTTTGGACTGAATGGGATCCTGGTGGAGGCACAGCTTCAGAAGAGACACCCTTACCCTTTATGAGTGAGAGAAGGGCGGTGTGACGTTCCTCGGCAGCTTCCTTTTGGGCGTCCAGGTCAGCCCGGGTAATCACTACGGCAGCACGAAGAGCTGCCGTTAGCATCTCCAAGTTGATGGGGAGATGGCCTGAAGTGGATGGCGTTGATGGAGCCACTCCAGGTCGTCCCTCAGTCATTTCTGGCTCCACTATGGGACGGTCAGATCCGGAAGTTTGTGGAGCTGCCACGAAGGCAGCTCTTGGGGATGCCACAGAGGCATCGTGCGTCGTGTGTATATGGGGGGGATGGAATGGTGAATGAAGGAAGTTCGGTCACGTGGGGAGGAGTGTGACCTCGTTCAACACCGCCACTCTCCGAATGAGAGGGCGATGGCGTATGTGCAGAAACCCCGTGGAATGAAGTGGTTTCCCTTTGAGGGGATACCAAGTGGATGGTGGGGGTGATTTCGACCGTTGGTGAATGTCCTCATCATTATCCATCACCTATTGGATGATAAGTTGAAGAAACCGTTGGAGAGGAATGTACTTGCATCCCTTTTTGGTTCCCCTCTCCAGATGTACTCTTCTCAATTCCTCGAAGAGGAAAGCCGCATAGTCAACATGTCGGTCAAAGGCAAAGCCGGTGAACATGGCTAAAACCTGAGCCGAGGCAGAGTCATGGCCGGAGTGCTTTGCTGTGAAGCACTTAGTGATGACATCGAAAAGAATCCGCCAATGAGATTGTAGATTCTTTGTGCGGAAATCAGAGGGTTTGGTTAGAGGGCCGTCATAACCCAGGGTTTGGATTTCGGCTAGGGTTTTTGAGATGGAAGGGATGGGATCAAACTGAAGGCAGGATGGTAAATAGGTTTCGGCGGGAAGGTGAAGTATATGGCGTATGGCGGTGATGGTGATTTTGACTGGGACGCAGTTGATGGTGGTTGTGAAGAAGGGTTCGGCGTTGGGAATATATTGCAATCTGTTCCAGAATTGTTGCAGATATATCTGGGGAACAGCGATTGCGGTAGACAAGGCGTAATATATGGGGTGGTGAAGGAGGATGTCGAAGGCGAGGGTTTGGTGTTCTTTTGTGAGAATGGAGACGTTGAGCTGCCAGTTATGTGGAATAAACTCGACAAACTCGGCTTGGGGAATGATGGATTGTTATGGTAGTTGGCCATTATTATTGGGAATGGGGAGATGGGGTAGGGTGAGGACAACAGCTGGTTCCATCATCCTACAAAGGTGCACCAAAGTTAGAATAAAAGACCTTAAATGATAAGACATTGATGTGAAGTCTAGATAAGTGTGAAATAGAAACTGCCTGATCTGTTTAGCATCGGGTCTTTATTAGTAGAATAAAATTCTACTAAAAAAGTCCAAAGTCAATCGTTAAGAGACCGATGTTAGATCAGACTTTTTCACTCAAACACCAATCGTAACTCTAATCAATGGTGCAGCGAAATGAAAATGTTTTTGGATTTTTAATTTATAATGAAAATGCAAAATTGAGAAAATTTAAAAAATATGCTAAGTGTTGGATTTCGGATGGTCCGAATTCGGATGAACAGTGTCACCGAATTTGGATCAGGCCGAAATCCGGATGATGCATGAAATGGGATGGTTGGGGTCCGAATTCGGATGATGTGTGATGATAGGCCGAATTCGGATGGGGACCGAATTTGATAGTATGTGATGATGTGGATTGGGGCGAATTCGGATGTAGTGGTGATTTGGTCCGAATTCGGATGAAGGATCGGATGGAATGCATGCAATGGAACAAAAGACCTAATCCGGATGGAACACAAACTCGGATGAGGACCGAATTCGGATCCCATCCGAGTTCGGATGAACAGTAATGAACATACTTAGAGTAAATTCAATTTTGAAAATTTTGGCATTAATATGAGTGACCGAATTCGGATTAACAGTAGTCCGAATTCGGATGCACAGTGACCGAATTCGGATGCACAGTTACCGAATTCGGATTTGGTCCATTGAAAATTAGTCTAATGGGACATCCGAATTCGGGGCTTGATCCGAATTCGGACGTCCGAAATGCATGCAGCATTTAATGAGTTCATGCAATTTTTCAACATGAACAGTTAAAATTGACAAAAATGCATGAAATTACAGATCCTTGACTAAAAACACATAAAGAACATTTTATCTAACTACAACTAAGTAAAAATAATACATTAAACTGCCTAAAATGAGTGAAAACTGAAAAGAAAAAGTAAGAAAAAGTAAGAAAAAATGGAAAATCAAATACACAATATAAGACATTAAAAGCTGAAATGAAGTTGAAAAGAAGTTACCTGATGATGCGGAGGGTGAATGAAGCAAGAAAAACGAAAGAAGATGGTGGTCCAAAAGCTTGGATTCGGTTTTAATGGAGGTTGAGGCTGTGGGTATTCGACGGAGGGGGAGAGAGAAGGAGAGAAATCTTGAAGATGAAGTAAGAAAGTTTGACCGGTTGACTCCCCATTTAAATGAGCACGGGTCGGGTCCGGGTCATAGGATCCGCGCCCAAAAATAGAGTGGGCCACCGGTTTTGTTCATCACAACACACACAAAGAAAATAAAAATTATTGGGCCTTAAATAAATAACAACAAGAGAATTAATTAAAAAGATGTGGCCCAATTTTTTAATCTTTTTGTGCTTTTCTTAAAAAATAAGCAAAAACAAAATAAAATATTTTTGATATTTTTCTTTGATCTTTTAAGTTAAGATAAAGTAAACTAAACTAAAATAAACTAAAATGTTTTTGGCTTTTTGATTAGTTTGAACAATTATAATCTTTTTGTGATTTTCTGAACTATTAAGTTACACTGAAAAATTAAACTAAAATATAACCAACCTAAAACTTAAAAGATTAATTACTAAAATTAAAAAGCAACAGAGAATTATAAAAATTTATATCCTAATTATACTCCCCCTCAAATAAATACATGTTCCTTTCCTTTTCTTTTTCAGATTAAGTGCTTGAACCTTTTTAGCCTTAAAGATACAGACAAACCTGGATAATGTTTGCGTCCCACTCCGTGTCAGGATCATTAATTATTAAAAATGTACACAGAAAATGAAATATTGAGTTTCAATTTTGTGACACAATCCTTAAATTTAAATAACAGATATTTTCTAAAATAAAGGAATTTCAACCGTGAGAGATTGAAATAGAATTATTTAAGATAATGTCTGTAATTTAATTGGAAGGCGGATTCAACATGCCGATATTGGATACTAAAAACTGAAAACGAGATTCGTCTAAAGCTTTAGTAAATATATCCGCAAGTTGATATTCCGTGCCAACAAAATACAACTCAATGGTTTCCTTTTCTACATGATCTTTAATAAAATGATACCTGATATCTATGTGTTTCGTTCGAGAGTGCTGCACGGGATTGCAAGAGATGGCAATAGAACTCCGAGAATCGCAGTAAATCGGGATGTTAGTGAGTGAGAATCCATAATCGCGTAATTGTGTTCTCATCCACAGCACTTGAGAGCAACAGCTTGCAGCTTCTACATACTCAGCCTCAGCTGTGGATGTTGAAACACAATTCTGATTTTTGGAGGACCAACTCACCAGTCGATCTCCCAGGAACTGTATTCCTCCCGACGTGCTTTTTCTGTCAACTCTACAACCTGCAAAATCAGCATCTGAAAAAGCGGTAAGATCGAAATCGGTTCCCTTTGGATACCATAGACCAAGCTCGGGTGTACCCTTAAGATAACGAAAAATGCGTTTTACCGCAGTTAGGTGTGCTTCTTTCGGGTCGGCCTGAAATCTAGCACAAAGACATGTTGAAAACATTATATCCGGCCTACTAGCAGTCAGATACTGTAAGGATCCTATCATCCCACTGTAAGTTGTATTATCGACACTTTTCCCAGAAGGATCGGTGTCTAACATACAGTTGGATGCCATGGGAGTTGCAATACTCGTGCAAGAGTCTAACTTATACTTCTTGAGAATGTCAAGAGTATATGTCGACTGGTTCACAAAAATCCCATCCTCAAGTTGTTTGACTTGTAATCCGAGGAAAAAGTTCATTTCCCCCATCATACTCATCTCGAACCTGGACTCCATTAGGGCTGAAAAATCCTTACAGAAATTACTGTCAGTAGATCCAAATATAATGTCGTCGACATATATCTGTACTAGCATTATATGTGGGCCTTCCATTTAAGTGAACAGAGTTGTGTCCACCACACCTTTACAGAAACCGGCAGAAATAAGGAAATTAGAAAGACTCTCATACCATGCGCGAGGTGCTTGCACTAGTACAAAATATGTCTTCCGTCACGTTAAAAAACCGTGGCCATAGACCTTTGGCCACAGTTTTATTTTTCATTCAAATCGTGACCAAAGGTCGCATCACTTTTGGTACCTTATGGCTACATTTAATGTTCGTGACTAAATCACATGTAAAACCGTGGCCATAGCATAAAACCGTGGCTATATGGTAACAATTTCTATATAGTTGTGGTCTATATTTTTTAGTAACCGTGACCATAAAATACTTTTAGTCACAATTAATTTTAACACCATGACAGTTGGATACATTCAGACACACATAAACAATTGATCAGTGGCGTTAACATTCTTACAGACACGTATAAACAAATAAACTGTGGCCACCTGGTATACTTAAAGACGCACAAATATTTAATCGTGACCATTGGATTAATTTATACACACATAATCAGTTACCGTAACTATTTGAGACATATAAACACACCACATGAATGAAACCATGACAATTGGTAATATTTTAACGCACATAAATTATTAAGTGGTGTGACCATTGGTACATTTAGACATGTATAAACAATTAAACCGTGACCGTAGGGTACACTTAGACACACATAATTTATTAAAATGTGACGATTAGTTGCAATTGGACATACATAAAGTACTAAACCGTGACAACTGATACATTTTGACACACAAAAATAATTACACCGTGACCATACCATTATTTTAGTCACATAATAATTCGTTTATTCATGACAATTGCTTACTTTTAGACACATATAATAAACAATACCGTGACCATAAAGTATTTATAGCTACTTATTTATTCCTAATCGTGGCAATTGGTAACTTTTAGACAAATGCAACAATACAATCTGTGACCACTAAATACTTTTTTTAACGGCAAACTATCCTACTCCTACTCCTACTCCTGAATTACTCATTTACCACAAGACATACTTTCACTACCTTAATATCAACTTGTCTCCGACGGGAGTCGAACACGTGACCTCTCACTTGTATCTCCACCCTCTTACCGCCGGGCCAAAGGCCCTTTGGTGACCATCAAATACTTGTTGTCACATTATATTTCTTTTAAAATCACTATTGTTCCTTTTAGACACGTGTAAAAAATTAAGCCGTGACAATAAGTTACTTACAGCCACATGTGTTTTCTTTTATCGTCATTGTTGTTTACTTTTAGACACACATAACATTTATAATAGTGACCGTAAAATAATTATATTATCATGTTGTTTCGTAAACGATGATCGTGGATTCCTTTTAGTCATACAAAATAAAATAAAGTGTGACCATAAAATACATATACTCACATTCTTTTCCTTTAATTATTACAATTAATTACTTTTAGCCATATATGTTAAAATAAGACGTAACCATAAACTACTTGTAGTCATGGTTTGTTTTCTTTTATCGTGATTAATATTTAGTTTTTGACTCATATAAGACATTTAATCATGACCATAAAATATTTATACTGACATGTTGTTTTTTAAACTTTGACAATTGATAACTGTAACCATACAAAACAAACTAAATTATGACCATAAAAAACTTATAGCTTTGCCTCTTTTATTATGACAATTAATTACTTTTAGGCACATAAAATAAAATAAGACATGACCATAAACTTCTGGTAGTCATGGTTGTTTTCTTTAATCACAATTAATGTTTACATTTTGACACATATAAGACATTTAACCATGACCACAAAAATACTAATAGTGATAAGTTTTTTCTTAAACTGTGACAATTAATAACCTTTAACCACACAAAACTAACTAAATCGTGACCATAAAGTAGTTATAGCCACATTTTGCTGCTTTTATTATGACAATTAATAACATTTAGCAACTGATAAAAAAATAAGTCGTGACCATAAACTACTTGTAGTCACGATATTTTTTCTTTTATCATGGTTAATGTTTAGTTTTTGACACACATAACACAATTAATCATGACCACAAAATACTCATATTAACAAGTTTTTTTTTAACTATGACAATTGATAACCTTTAACCACACAAAACAAAATAAATTGTGACCATAAAATACTTATAAATACATTTTTGTTCTTTTATCATGGTTAATGTTTAGTTTCAGACACAATAATATATTAAACTGTGACGATAAAATACTTATAGGGACATTTTTTTCACTTAAACCATGACCACCGATTACTTTTAGTCACACAAACCAATTCTTTGTGTGACCATAAAGTACTTATAGTCACTGTTTTTTTCTTTTATCATGAAAACTATTACTTTTACACACTAATAAGAAATAAACTAAACCATGATCATTAGAAAAATATAGTCACAACATTTTTTTGTCATGACTATTGTTTATTTTTAGTTACATAAAAACAATAAACCGTCACCTTTAAATATTAATAGTCACAAATTTGCTTAATCCGTGACAAAAAAAAAACCCCCCTTATATTGATTTTTTTTGTTGGTACACCCTGTGTGACGATAGCAGTCTAATCGATCTGCATTATGGTTTAAGTAATATTCTGAGTATTAACAAGTGTTTTGATATATATGTTTAATATGTGTTTGTCTGTTATTGATTGTGTGTTTGAACTTGATGTAACATATTACAAGAAGTTCAAACATAAAGGTCAAAGATTAACTCAAGCATAAGTTAAAACATAAGTTTCGTCACTTAAGAGTTTAAGTATTTTGGCTAGATTCGAATTACTTAAGGGAATACATTCGAATCTGAGATAGATTCGAATGAGACCTTAGATTCGAATGGGCTAGATTCGAGACTGTCAACATGGACAGATTCGAATGGGCCTTGGGCCAGATTCGAGGTTGGCCCACAACAAACTCGAATCAGGGTCTATAATTAGGGATAGACTCGAATCATTAGCAGACTTTTTGCAGAATTCGTGAGGAATTGAGCAAAGGGCGATCTCGAGTTTATCAGCTAGGTGAGTGCCGTTTCGGAGAGAATTAGTACGTAGGATTGTTCGTGCGTCGTTTGGTCAGCGTCTAATAGTCTCCGTGTTTCCGTTGGTTGAGAGTTGTCCGTCTAACCGTCAACGAGGATTCCGCACTCGTTCACGGATCCGCGTCTAGATAGATCTTGCAGTCGTAGACCTTACAAGTGGTATCAGAGCCTACGGAGTGTTCTTGGTGTTCTTCGTGTTCATCAGATACATTCTAGGCTTCTTGACGCTAGTTGGACGGTTTTGCTCTCAAAAATGTGTTTTTGAGCTTAACAAATTCATATTCGGGAAACACTTTGTCGTTTTTCACGTTTTTAGTCGAAATCATTATTTTTCGTTTGAAAAATAGTGATTTAATCTGTAAAACGTCAAAAAAATCAAAGTGTTAGCCGTTTTTCGAGTTTGCGGCGCTCGAATCTATAGGGGTAATTAGGGTTTTACTTTATTTTCGAGTCTAACCTAAATACGCTCCTTTCGAGTCAATTTCAGTGAGTTTCGAGTCTACTCTGTTTCGAATCTGTTACTTCATTCGAATTGGATCTCGAGTCTGTGTTGTTTCGAGTTTATTTCGAGTTTGTTACTGTTTCGATTCTGTGCTTCGATTCTGCTGACATTCGATTCTGCTGAGCCTTCGATTCTAAGGACCTTCGAATCTAAGGAGTTCTTCGAATCTGACATAACTTCGAATCTAAGGAGTTGTTCGAATCTGACATAATTTCGAATCTAATTGACTTTTAAGAATTAATCGAATTTAATCTCAAAAGATTTAATATTAATTCGTTTCGAATCTATCTAGATTCGAATAAGTTAGTCTAAATCAGTTTCGAATTAAATTAATTAAGTTCAAATTCAACTTGTTTCAGAAAAGATGTCAAATCTTCAGAAATTCCTTGAGATGGATCACGAAGTTGGGAAGGCAAATGCACCGCCAAAGCTTATGAAAGTTGAGGATTATTACTGGTGGAAGGACAGATTTACGGATTTTGTACGATTCAACGATATGCGCATGTGGGTGTGCATAGATGAAGGGTACATTCCGCCAGTATCTGAAGTTGAAGGCCGTCAAAAGGTCTTGTCATATCAGATGATGAAAGAAGATGACAAGAAACTATTTGAAGCTGAAAACAAGGCTTTCTCCATTATCCGTATGGCTTTACCTCAAGATATTTTACACACATTTCGGACTCAAAGGACGTCGAAGGAACTTTGGGAGTCTCTCCAGAAAAGGTGTGAAGGTAATCCTCGGGTGCGTAGAAAGCGTACAGAGCTGTTGACTCAACAGTTTGCAATTTTCAAGGCTATTAAGGATGAACAGTTGGATGATATTATCACAAGGTTCTATCATCTGATAACTGAACTTGAAAGTCATGGAATTGAGTATTCGGACACTGACAAGAACAACAAGCTTCTTGATGCCCTACCAGCCAAATGGGCTTTGTACGTGGCAATGATTAAGCTTAATGAGGACAAGTATTATGCTCAATCACTTGATGATATTGTGGGAACGTTGAGGGCATATCACTTCGAGATGATTAAGGCTGAGACTGATTACGAGCAAGTCCAGAATCCGGCTATGTATTTTGGAAAGACATCTAAATCATCAGTGACAGCTGAACCGAAGAGTGCTACAGCGTTTTTCACCGGAGAAACGTCAACGCCACCAGAGTCCGAAGACTCACTCAATCGCGCGTTCTTAGGGTTAGGAAGATCGGAAGAACCGCAACCTCAAGTCCATCAGGCACCGACAAGTCAGAGTTATTCAAAGATGCCAATGAGCGCAAAGTCCGCAGAAGAACATTTGAATCTGCTTGCTTCCTTTGTGGCAGCTTATGGAAATTGTGTTCAAGGGAAAATCAATGACCCAGCTCTATGGGATGAAGATTATGATCAGGTCGACCCTGATGACTTAGAGGAAATGGATCTTAAGTGGCAACTGGCCATGGTGACCCAGAGGGTTAAAAGATTCATTAAGCGAACTGGGAGGAATCTGCAAATGAACAACAAAGGGATAGGATTTGATAAGTCTAAGGTCAAATGCTACAACTGTCAGGGATTGGGACACTTCGCCAGGGAGTGTCAAAGACCGAAGGTAGAATCATACCAAGGACAGAGTCAGCACCAAGGACAGTACCAAAATCAGTCCCAACAAAGATACCTTCCGAGTTCTTCATCTGGTCAAGCCAATCTAGCGGGTCTAATATCCAATGTCACTTCTGACAGACAGCTAGATGGTACCTATGACTGGAGTTCACATCCTGAGTCCAATGCTAGAGCCTTCATGGCTGAAGTTACTGAAACTGGATGTGATGTGGATGAGCAGACCACACGGGACAGCAGTCCGATGTGGGTAGAGAAAGCGAATGATCAGACCGTGCTGGAGTTTGCTGCTCAGATGGCCAACGTGGAATCTGATAACTCTAAGGTTAGTCTTTCTTATTCTCTATTTTCAGAATTATGTGCTTTGTGTGCTACTTCTAATGATAGATTAAATCTAGTCTTAGAATCACACAAAACCATCTCTGCTCAAAATGAAAATTTAAAAATTGAAAACGCTAGCCTAAATGATATAAAACAAGATTTAAAAGAAAAGCTTAAGGCTGATGCTCAAGACGTAATCGTTCTAAAAGACAAACTGAGTGAGTAGTGTGTTAGGATAGAGCTTATGTATGAGCACGTAGAGGCCTTGACCAAAAGTCTGAAAGATAAGGACATAGAGCTAGCCGAGACCAAAGTTAAGGTAGCAGAGGCAAATAGCAAGCTGGAAAAGTTTAGGAATTCGAGCCTAAACCTAGGAAAAGTCTTAGATGCCCAAAGACAGTCTAAGAAGCCTGTAGGTCTAGGTTTTCACGAAATTCCTCCACCATTCAATGCGAACTATGTGACTCAGCCTCAGGAGAAAACTGACAAGTCAGTAGTTTTAGAGGACCTACCTGAACCGACACCTGAGCCTACAGTTGAAAATACACCTAAGGTGGATGACTCTACTGTCAAGGTCAAGAAAGTGAAATTTGTGTCTTCCTCCAGTGAAACACCTGCAGGAAAACAGAAAATTTCATGGGCTGACCAGGTCGAAGAGACAGACACTGTAGATGTACCAAAGGAAGTAGACACTAGTGAGACACCTAGATCTAAGGGACCAACCAAAAAGTCCATGGATAAGATGTTTTGCTTTAGATGTCACGAGAAAGGGCATGTTGCTTCTCACTGTCCAAATAGGAAAGCAGATGTTACCCCTAAGACAGTGAACCCAACACCTGTTAAGCCCTCAACAAGTGTGGCGAGCACGAGTAGTTCTCAGAGTACCGAGAAAACTGTGCAGGCCGCACCAAAACCTGTTGTGAAACAAACACCGGTTAAGGTTGGACCAAAAGAAGTGGTTAGGACAAATTCACCGAATCGTGTCATTAATCAATCTAGGTCAGCACCTCAACAAGTCTATAGGAGCACCACACCTAGCAGGTCACACACTCCAGTTTGGTCACATACTCCCGTTAGACATTATGTTCCGGTAAGAGCTCAGGGATCACAGTCAATGCAGTATAATAAGAGTTATTCTAGAGCACCACAACAAATGCCTACTCAAAGGCAAAGAGTGAATCTAAATCACTCGGCACCACAACAGAATTCAGTTCAAAGGCCCAAGTCACCTGAAAGGCGAGATGGGTACTTGAAAGAGTTCACGTATGTGGACGAGAATGGTATTACCAAGTCAGTCATGGCTTGGGTTCCCCGTGATAAAACCTATTTTTTTTCATGTGCAGGAGATAGCTACCGGTCCAAACAACAAGTGGTTCGTCGACAGTGGTTGCTCCAGGCACATGACGGGGGAACGAAGTCTTCTCACAGACTTCAAGGGGGGTAATAGGGGATTTGTATCATTCGCGGGTAACAAGGGTGGAAATATCACTGGAACTGGAGAAGTCACTAATGGGACGATTACTTTGGATCAAGTTTATCACGTTGATAAACTGGTTCATAATCTCATTAGTGTCTCTCAAATCTGTGATAAGAAGAACTCAGTGTTATTTACTGACACTGAGGCGTTAGTGCTAAAGCCTGGATTCAAGATACCTGAAGATTGGATATTGATGCGGGCGCCAAGGAAGAATGACTTGTACATGCTCGATATGAACAAGCCAGATACTTCGATGGGTCCGATCTGCTTACTATCAAAAGCTTCAGAGACGGAGTCCGTACTGTGGCACAGACGCATGGCTCACCTGCACCTGAGGAAGATGAATTACATTACGAAGCATGGACTGGTGCAGGGTGTGCCCATGAAAAGTTTTCAGTTCGAGGATAAGTGTCTACCTTGCATGAAGAGAAAACAACACAAGAAGACACACAAGTCCAAGAAGCAGAATTCCATAGCCTCAACATTCGATCTGTTGCACATGGACCTTTTCGGCCCAATCAACAAAAGCAGTATTGGAGGTAGTTGGTACTGCTTAGTTATCACCGACGATTACTCACGTTTTTCTTGGGTTTTCTTTTTAGGTACGAAGGACGAGACGGCTGCAAGGCTCATCGGGTTCTTGGACCAAGTGGAGAACTCATACGGAACTAGGGTTAAATGTATTCGTAGTGATAATGGAACTGAATTCAAAAACACTGTAATTGGTGTATATTGCCTATCAAAGGGCATCGTGCATCAATTCAGTGCACCATATGAACCTCAACAGAATGGGGTGGCCGAACGTAAAAATAGAACTTTGATTGAGGCTGCAAGGACTATGCTTTCGGATTCAAAGCTTCCTACCATGTTTTGGGGGGAGGCAGTGAATACCGCGTGCCACATTTTAAACCGAGTCCTTACAGTCAAATCATTGAACAAAACATGCTATGAAATTTTGAATAAACGGCCACCTAACTTAACTGGATTCGAACCGTTTGGAGTACCATGCACACTTTTAAGAACAAAACATCAACCGAAGTTTGGTGAAAAGGCTGACGAAGGATACTTCCTAGGTTATGTGCCAAACTCACCAAACAAACGGGTGTTTAACAAAACAACTGGTACTGTGGAGATTGTGTATAATATTGAAGTCTCAAGTTATACACATGAACCCCAAACTGGTCTGGAATGGATATTTGACTATGATAAGTTATTTGAGTCATTTAACATTCCTCTGGATGATAATGCAGGTACAATCGAGAAGGACTTGGCGACGTTGCATCTGAACGACGATGGCCAAATCTTTCCAAGGACCACGTTCGAATCTACGTCCGAGCCTACTGCGACTGTAGATGGATCTCCAGAAGTTGCTGATCAAGAGGCACCTAACACTGAGAATCAGACTCAAGCTTCAAGTTCTAACTCTGAGGAAAACGTCCGTGAGGAGGAAAATGTAGAAGCTGAGCCTGTTCCCCCTTTAGGTGAAATAGGATCCAACTTAGGAGATAATCTAAGGGTTGATGAAATAGAGACCTCTAGGATTAACAAGAACCATCCAATAGAAAGCATCATAGGAAATCCTAACGAGGGTGTGAGGACTCGGAGTAGTGTAAATAACAACACCGTGTTGTTGTCGATGATAAACGACTCCGAGGCATATCACACATGTCTATATTCATGTTTCATATCGCAAGTAGAGCCCAAAAATGTGCAAATGGCACTTAAGGACAACTCCTGGGTTGAAGCGATGCAGGAAGAACTTTCACAATTTAGGAAACTAGAAGTGTGGGAGTTAGTTCCGTTACCTCGAGGGGAGATTGCAATAGGAACCAAATGGGTTTTTAAGTGCAAAAGAGACGATCGGGGTATAGTCACGCGCAACAAGGCGAGATTAGTTGTAAAGGGTTTCAACCAAGAGGAGGGAATCGATTACAACGAAGTTTTTGCACCAGTAGCAAGGCTAGAAGCCATTAGGTTGTTTCTAGCGTTTGCCTCCTTCAAAGGCTTTAAGGTATATCAACTAGACGTTAAGAGTGCTTTCCTGTATGGGAAAGTGAAGGAGTTGGTATATGTAGAACAACCGCCCGGATTTACAGATCCTAAATATCCTGATAGAGTATATCGCTTAGATAAGGCTCTTTATGGATTACATCAGGCACCTAGGGCGTGGTATGAGACTTTATCCAACCATCTTTTAGAAAACGGTTTTGAAAGGGGTAGGATAGATAGTACTCTATTTGTGAAGAGAAAGGGTGAACACTTTATCTTGGTACAAGTGTACGTCGATGATATCATTTTTGGATCATCAGACGAACAGATGTGCAAAGATTTCGAAAAGGTGATGAAGTCTAAGTTCGAGATGAGTGCTATGGGGGAGTTGAATTTCTTTTTAGGGTTACAAGTTGACCAAAAGAAGGAAGGGATGTTTATCCATCAAACTAAGTATGTCTATGACATATTAGAACGGTTTGGGATGGAGGGAACTAAGTTGACTGCCCATTTCAGCACGCCGATTCAAGTGAATCACAATCTCGGGCCGGGTACTGAAAGTGATTCCGATGTGGATCCGACTTTATATCGGGCCATGATTGGGTCACTTATGTATTTAACTGCTTCAAGACCTGACATAATGTTTGCTGTGTGTATTTGTGCTAGGTTTCAAGCGAATCCGAAGGAGATGCACATGAAAGCTGTGAAGCGGATTCTACGACACCTCAAGTCGAAACCGAAGCTGGGACTTTGGTATCACGCGGAGGGAGATCTAGAGTTGGAGGCGTTCACAGATTCGGACTACGGAGGATGCAGCTTGACGCGCAAATCAACGACTGGAGGTTGTCAGTTCCTAGGAGGGAGATTGGTGTCCTGGCAATGCAAGAAACAAACATCGGTAGCCATTTCAACGTGCGAGGCCGAGTATGTTGCTGCTGGTAGTTGCTGCTCACAGGTTCTGTGGATACAACAACAATTGCGGGATTACGGTTTGGCTTACACTCAAACTCCAATTAGGATAGATAATCAGTCTACTATCGCAATAACTAATAATCCAGTTAAACACAGTAAAACAAAGCACATAGACATAAGGCATCATTTTATTCGTGATTGTGCTGAAAAGAACTTAATCAAACTGGTAAAGGTGGCAACAGAAGATAATAATGCAGATTTATTTACCAAAGTGTTTGATAAGTCACGGTTTGAGTATTTAATTCAACTGAATGGAATGCGCAACCCAGAGTAATTTGACCTTAGTAGTAGTAAGTTTATTTTCTTTTAGAGTAGTAGTATTTCTTTCTTTACAGTAGTCTGCTAATTTAGGAAAGTTTCTATTTTTAGTAAGTTTCTAATTTTAGTAAGTTTCTATTTTTAGAAAGTAGGTTAGCTTATTTTACTGCTTTTTCTTATGAAAAAAAAAAAAAAAAAAAGAGAGAGAGAAAATTACAAAAATACAAAAAAAGAGAATATCAGAAAAAAGAGTTAGGTCTTAGATACATAGGTTCAAAGTGACGAAAATTAGCACCGTCGTTACAGACTCTAAGTATTTAGGCTTTCACACATAATGCAACTAAATCCTAAGTGTTATACTTTACTTAGTTTGATGTGTTGGTAGGCATAATACATATAGGGAATCTCAAGGCTAATAAAATATTCTAGAAATAGTCAAGCGTGTCACTAACTTAGATATATGACCAATCGGTCTTAATTTTTATGTACAAGACATACAAACATTGAGTCTAAATGAGGTATGCGAACTTTCTGGGGATGTATGGCAACATCAAATACATCTGAAAATGGAAAGAATAGAAATATCGTGTAAAACTGAGAGTCGAAAACATGCAACTCTGTTGTACGTAAGTACAGACCTGTTGTCTCTGTTTAGATTCGGGTTAGCAGACATGTCGCTTTGTTGTACGTCAGTACAGACCTGTCACCGCTATCTGCTAACTTTAAAAATAAACCTTAAGTCGAACTAAGACACTTTGTTGTATGAAAATACAGACCTGTGTCCGATGTTTGTCTTTTAAAGAAAGTTTGCAAATACCAACAAGTTAGAATCTTTATCTGTGTGCCTTGACCATAAAAGTATGTCTATGTCTGAGTCACGTAAGATAATTTCCTGATAAATAAAAAGGCCAAGGGATATTCCGAAAATGTAGAATGTTTAACAGGGTAAAATACCAACAATTGGCTAAATAGGTATGTCACAACAAACAATCAAAGGAATCAAAAATTCCTAAGTGTGAAAGTTTAAGTACTGAAAGTTAGTATCGGACATCGCTATCTGATTGAACCTTTCTTAGACTATACTCATCAAAAAGATTTTGTTTAGTATTTAGCTTAGCTTGTAAATTTTTTCTTAAGTCTAGATTAAATTTTTGGTCAAAATTTTATTTTACTTTATTTTATTTTATTTTATTTTTACCTTAGTTTATTTTATTTCATTTTAGTTTAGGTAAAAGGTCAAAAGTTACTGAGGGTGCATTCAAAGTTGGATAAAATAAACATTGCGTGAAATATTTGTGCTTAGGGTAAAAGAATTGGCATAGTTTATCTTGTTACACAATACCGTAGAAAAAGGTTGAAAAAAAAGTTGAAGTTATTTCAAAATTTTCGAAATTTTTCCAAGTGTTTGGTGGTTTCGAGTTTAGGACAGACTCGAATATGGAAGGATTCGAATCTGTCAGTAGATTCGAGTCAACCCTTAGACTCGAAGGTTGGTAGTATAAATGGGTCAACAGTGAAGTCATTTATTTCTTACTGTTTTCGATTCTACTTCCTCGAATCTAAGATCAGCGATTTCGAATCTATCCTCGAGTCTACCGTATCTCTCCTAAACGACATTTTGTCGAGTTTCAAGCTAGTGTGTTCGATTCTACTACTGTATCTAGGTATAATCAACTTGATTGTACAAGTTTCATGTAGTTTTATGCACAATTTTAGCCCAAATCGTCAAATTTTGAAGTGTTATAGGTTGAAATAGGGTTTTTGCTAAATTACCAAGTTTGGACCTATAAAAGATCAAATTAAAGACATACATCAATGATTAGAACCTAGTTGAACTAATGTATGTGATTTACCAAGTTCAAAATGGTTAAAATCTTGGGTTTTTGTTAAAAATTCATTCGTCGGGGCTTCGAATCTGTTCTAGGACTCTCGAATCTAATCATGGGTTTCTCGAATCTGTCATTAGATTCGAGATGACCATGATATTCGAATCTGTCCATTAGACTCGAATAGGGACTCTTCGAATCTGTCCATTACATTCGAATATGGACACTTCGAATCTGTTACTTTCGAATCTGTACTTTATTTAATTTGTTTAATTTAAATTTTATTAAACTTGTGGAAATTTAATTGTGTTAGATTTTGTATTTAATAAAGTACAAAATAAAACAAATTTGAATTAAACAAGTTTATTGATTTTTAATGAGTCTAACAGTTTTATTTATTGTGCAGATATGGCGATTCGCGCTTTTGTCCCTAAACATAATATGGTCCTTAATCCAGACATGAATCTACCTGAGGCGCAGGGATTCCGCGAAGTACTGGATTTTCTAGCTGAATCAAGGATAGGACATGCACTATGGCATAATGTGCAGCTAGTGTTACCCTACATCCGTCAATTTTATGACCATCTGCAAGTAGACTGCTCGGTCACTCCGACAGTTCTACGCACTCGCATTGAAGGACAACCGTTAGTATTTTCGGCTGATATGATTCGTCAAATGCTGCAGTTGGGCACTCAGGAACAAGAAGCTGGCCCTATAGAATTTCCGTTGAATATAAGGCAAGCGGCCTTTCAAAGAATGGGGTACAGCCTCGATGTGACGAAAGTGTCATACATGAAAAGTGGTTTGATAGGACAATGGAGGTTTTTGGCGCATGCATTTATGATGTGCTTTGCTGCGAAAAAGGCAGGATTTGACTATATTGTCGCGAAGATTCAATCGGGGATTGTCGCAATGCTGTATAATCGCCCATATAGTTTTTCTGAGATGATCTTTTCGGAGTTTGTTCATCAGATATCTGCTCCCGAAAATCAGCAGTTTTTGCTCTATCCTAGATTCATTATGATGTTGATCAGACACTTTTTGCCGAACTTGCCAATAACGAATGACTTTCAAAGTGTCGCCATCATGGACAAAAGGATCTTTGCTGATTGTTCCTCACACCGAGGAAGATTGGCTGTTCCTGTTGCTCGTCCTTTGTTCGGAGCTATAGTGGATAGGGAATTTCAAGCCCCGGATGTTGCCAACTGGGCAGGGGTCGTTGAGTTTCCGCAACAACAACAACAGCAACAACGTCAACAGCAACAACAACAGCAACGTCAACAGCAACAACAGCCTCGTGCTAGGCCGCGTGATCCACGACGCCAACAGCAACAACCTGCTAGTCAAATTCAGGCATCCAGGCCTTCAACAAGTGAACAACCACAGGCACAAGAAGCAGGGACTTCAGGTGCAGTCCCCGAATCTGAGCAGATTGCTCAGACCTTGGAGGAAATATGGTCTTCTGGTCCTAATGCAAATGAAGATGTGGCAGCAGCATTAGTGGGTGAGCTGCTTAGTCCGCCTGGAGATGAAGATGATATATTTCGTGATGTTGATGAATACGAACCAGAAAGGGCAGATAACGTATTAATATCTTCTGAATCGGAATCAGATTCAGAGGAAGTTCCTGCAGCTGCAGTTCCTGAAGTTCAAATTGGAACTTATGGTTCGCGATTGATTATAAATGAAGGTGGTTCTAGGAGACGAGTGGACAGGGAATTGGAGGAGTCTGATTTTGAAGAAGAAGAAGTTTCTCAGCTAGTGACAAGGCAACGGGCCAAACGTCACAGGTTCATGCAAGGATCCTCTTCAGCTTCAGCAGAACAACTTGAAATTCCTCAACCTCAGGACCCTCAAACCACCATTCCACCATCACCACCTCATGATGAACCATACATCCCATCGCCGATCATTCCAACTCCAATTCAATCCATTCCATCAACCTCATCCTCGTACGCCGACAATCAAAGGTTTCTGCAGCTAAAAGCTCGAGTTGACTTCCAAAATATCCAGATCTTAGGCCTAACAAAGGCAATCGGTGAGATTCAGACTCATAATGCAAATCTTGATAAGGAGAATGCCGATCTAAAGAAGATTGTGGAAAAAGTTCAGGAAGAGAACTTAGAGCTAAAAACATTTGTTTGTGATCAGTCTGCTGAGATAAGGTCGATGCGCTCCCTAATTGAGCAGCTAATGAAAAATTTACAGGCTCAGGGGGAGACATCGTGCCGAGATCAGGAGGTGCAGAGAAGAGATGATCATGAAGGCGATGATCCCGGTGCGAACAAAGAGATTGAGTCTGTAGATTTTTCTGCAGCTCAAGTTACACAAGTTCAGGGGGAGCCTAGTACAGAAGGAGAAGTAGGAGGATCCGGGGGAGAAGCAGGTTCCTCAAGGGTTTTGGACAGTGACATGATAGATGCACTGAAAGACATAGAGGAAGAGCTTATGGATTTTGATGATGAAGAAGAAGAATTAGAGGAAGGTGAGTTTATTCCAGAGGAGGTCGTCGACTGGAAATCAGACGATGAAGTGTTGGATGATGAAGACGATCAAGTCAATGAGGTTATTGTCAATTCACAACCTATCACGGAGCTATATGAAGGACAAAATCATAATGTGATTGACATTGACTATATCAAGGTAGCCTCAGTCGAGGACAAAGAACTTGAAGAGGCCGAGAAGGAGCCATCTAGAACTGACTTGATAAATCTTTGGTTCAAGAAAGAGGAAAAGAAAGAGCGTTTGAAGATGAAGAAGAAAATGAGAGTTCCAGGTGCTGGAAACTTCTCAGGAGGCATTATAAGCTGGTTCTTTGACAAAGAACTGCAGCTATTTATCTTGAAAAGAAGAGATGGACTACAATACTTGAGGCGAACACTAAAAGCATTTAACTCATTGCCCAAGATTGAAGTAAAGGAGCTTGCTTGGAAAGAATTAATTAATATAGGTAATGACCAGTACGCTGAGGTTGTGGCAAGAATCATAAGGAAAGAAGGAAGATCTGGGAAGTTTGAGCGACTCAAGCCAAGGACCGGAAAGAGGGTCGAGGATCAGTCGAGAATAGATCCTCATACAGGTAGGCCATGGGCCAGGATGGAATACAAACCTGTGAGGTGTCTAAAGAAAGTCCCAATGAAACCAATGCCACAGAACGTTTTGAGCAACATGAAGTGGTGGTACCTAGAGATTGACACTGCTGAAGCCATCATGGAGGATCAAGACGAGCAGGTCATTTTGAAGGTATATGATCCACTGCATTTGATAAACCTATCAAAGGACGACTTGAAGAAGCTTCATGATCAGCCTATCTTCTTTACTGAACCATGGAGATCTGAAGCCAGGAAGTTCCAAAAGGTAGTTAAAGTTTGTATAGATGCTGGATTATATGCAGGTAGTAGTATATATAGCTCTAGTACTTAAATTTGATGTAATGTAAATAATTAGAAGCTATCGTCAAGGGGGAGACTGTTGGTACACCCTGTGTGACGATAGCAGTCTAATCGATCTGCATTATGGTTTAAGTAATATTCTGAGTATTAACAAGTGTTTTGATATATATGTTTATATATGTTTATATGTGTTTGTCTGTTATTGATTGTGTGTTTGAACTTGATGTAACATATTACAAGAAGTTCAAACATAAAGGTCAAAGATTAACTCAAGCATAAGTTAAAACATAAGTTTCGTCACTTAAGAGTTTAAGTATTTTGGCTAGATTCGAATTACTTAAGGGAATACATTCGAATCTGAGATAGATTCGAATGAGACCTTAGATTCGAATGGGCTAGATTCGAGACTGTCAACATGGACAGATTCGAATGGGCCTTGGGCCAGATTCGAGGTTGGCCCACAACAAACTTGAATCAGGGTCTATAATTAGGGATAGACTCGAATCATTAGCAAACTTTTTGCAGAATTCGTGAGGAATTGAGCAAAGGGCGATCTCGAGTTTATCAGCTAGGTGAGTGCCGTTTCGGAGAGAATTAGTACGTAGGATTGTTCGTGTGTCGTTCGTTCAGCGTCTAATAGTCTCCGTGTTTCCGTTGGTTGAGAGTTGTCCGTCTAACCGTCAACGAGGATTCCGCACTCGTTCACGGATCCGCGTCTAGATAGATCTTGCAGTCGTAGACCTTACATTTTTAATGTGAGATCGATAGCTTTTATTTACAAAACAAATTAAATCGTGACTTGAATGTACTTATAATCATATCTTTTTCATTTTACTATTACTATTGTTTACATTTAGACACACATAAAAACTTAATCTGTCACCTTTAAATATTAATAGTCACATGCTTGTGTGTCTTAAACTGTGACCAAAACATAATTATGGTGATATGTTTTTTTTTCTTAAACCGTGATCATTAAATACTTTTATATACATAAAAGAAATTAAATTGTGACAAAAAAATATTTAGTCATATTTTTCTCTTTCATCATGAATATAAAATACTTTTACACACACATAAGAAACTAAACCTTGACTATAAAATACTTATAGTCACAATAATTTTCTTATTTCATGACAATTGTTTACTTTTGGACACACTTAATGAACTCAATCATGACCATTAAACACTTATAGTCACAATGTTTTCTTTTACCCTACGTGGCTAATGAACTCCACCCTTTGGTCACACAAAGCGATTTCGTGACCATATAAGTTAGCCTTCTGTCACAGTTTATTGATGTGACTAATTCCACCATATAATTTAGACTCATACAATTAGACTTCAGGGTGTCCCTTTGGTCACCGAAAGAGATTTCTGTGGCCATATACATATTTATCGTCACAGTTAATAACCATCACAAGATTATTATATACATCAAACAAATAACTGTGACAAACGATGACATTTGGTAACAATGTGGCAACCGTGACAAGTCTTTGTCATGATCCTTATGTTAAACCGTGGCTTAAGGTTTGAATGTGATTTGCAATGGTCACAGTTATTGAGATAAACTGTGGCTATCATAATAATACAAGATCATATATGACCCTTTAGTCACGTCAATAACAAAAACTGTGGCTAGACAGTTTGGACAAAACCGTGACCATAGGTCATTTTTGTACTAGTGTTGTTTTAAACCATAGAGGGCTTTATCTAGCACATAAACATGGTCAAGTTTATGTGCGTCAACAAAGCCTTGTGGTTGTTCAACATACACCTCTTCGCTAAGTTCACCGTTTACGAAGGCAGTCTTGACGTCCATTTGGTACACTTTGAAATCCTTGTGTGCCGCGTACGCCAAGAAGATTCTGATTGCTTCGATCCGTGCAACTGGAGTGAAGGTCTCGTCATAATCTATCCCTTCTTGTTGTCGGTAGCCTTTGGCAACAAGTCGCGCTTTATTCCTTATCACAATGCCGTTCTCATCTCCTTTGTTCTTACAAATCCACTTTGTTCCGATCACTGTACGGTCTTTTGGTTTGGGAACTAACCGCCATACTCTTAGCTGTTCAAACTGGTTGAGTTCTTCTTGCATTGCAACTATCCAATCTGGATCTTTTAGGGCTTCATCCACACGAGCGAGCTCTATCATACTAAGGAATGATGCGAAGAGGCATTCATTAGCAGATGCCCTATGAGTTTTAACTCCTGTTGAAACATCACCAATGATTTGATCTGTTGGGTGACTTCGGGTCCATTTTATCTCGTGTGGAAGGGGTGCTCGGGATGGAATATCGAGAATCAATAGGGGGGAACAGCTAGAAAAGGGAAGAAATCCGCCTAGACTGGAGGGTTCTGTCTTCGAGTTCATCTCGGTTAGCGACTGTTGTACTTTCCATTCCAGATTTCATATCCAATGAACGACTGATGGTTCTTTGATGCTGGGGGATGGATGAAGATTCATGGTCAATGGTTTCAAATGATGGTACCACTGGTTCCGGTTCGATTTCCGAGTGTTCAGGTGAAGGAAGGATAGTTGGTATTATATGTGAGGGTATTATAGGAGTAGATTCAACTGCGGATGTATCGGTGGATGATGTTGATGGATGAGGGTATGATGTGGATGAAGATGGAGCGGAGAAACTTTGTGGCGCAGTTGAATTGGAAGGATTACCTACATTATTGACAACATTAGGCAAATTAGCATTAGGACCAAAAAATTCAACGTAAAAAGGATCAAACAAATTAACCAAATCAGAAGAAGAAAAAGAAATGAGGTTATTAGAAGAGTCTCCAGGCATTTGAGTAATGCGAGGTCCTGTATGATCAACTTCGGGTGCCAGTTCAGCCAACTCATCAAATGTGACATGCACACTTTCATTGACTGTTCTGGTTCGGGTATTGAATGCGCGATAGGCCTTCGAGTTGGATGAGTATCAAATGAAGATCGCTTCATCCGCTTTTTCGTTAAACTTCCCGAGGTTGTCTTTATCGTTCAGCACATAGCACCTGCAACCAAATACACGTAAGTACTTGATAAATGGCACTTTATTCAAAAAGAGTTGGTAAGGAGTTTTGTTAAGGCGCTTATGGATAATGGAGCGATTTTGTGTAAAGCAGGCTGTTGATACGGCTTCGGCCCACAAGAACGGAGGTAGCTTCGAGTATGTGAGCATTGTACGAGCGGCTTCCACAAGCGTACGGTTACGCCTTTCCACGACCCCATTTTGTTGTGGCGTTCGAGCAGCAGAATATTGATGTTGAATGCCTTTGGATCGAAGGAAGCCCTCAACTACCGAGTTCTTGAACTCCGTGTCGTTATCGGATCTGATTGATTGCACTAACAGCTGTTGTTGGGTCTCGACACTCTTTATAAAATCTATGATTTCTTGAGGTGTCTCGTCCTTGGATCGCAAGAACCTGACCTAGGTATATCGTGAATAGTCATCAACGATAACCAACACATATCGCTTCCCGTTTATGCTCTGTGTCCGCATCGGTCCGCATAAATCCATATGAAGTAACTCCAATACTCTTTTCGTTGATGGTTCGGGCTTTGGTTTGTGAGATGATCGTTTCATTTTTCCTTTCTCACAAGCTCCACAAATATGGTCCTTTTCATAACGCAATATAGGGAGACCTTTGACGAATTGTCTCGCAGCCAGCTTGTTGATATTGTCATAGTTCAAGTGGGATAATCTTCGATGCCACAACCAAGAGGCTTTTGATAAGAGGCAAATGTTATCCTTTACTATTGGCTTTGCTACGTCAATGGTGTAGAGGTTAGAGTTTCGGGAACCTGATAGGATTTCTTTTCCATCCATACTCCTCACACTGCAGTTCTTAGCTCTAAACGTTACCTCTAGTCCTTTGTCATAGAGCTGTCCTATGCTAAATAGATTATGTGATAATCCCTCAACATAGTCAACGTCCTTGATGACTAGATTATATAGAACTAAGTCCACGTATCCTTTGATATGAGCCTGATGGTTGTTCCCGAATTTTACCGCTCCGCAATACTGTTCAACTACGTTGGACAGCAATTCTCTTCTTCCCGTCTTATGCTTGAAGCAACCCGAATCCATATACCAAATGGATTTAGCCTGAAAAGTAAATAAATTCATATAATGAAAAACTATATGCATTCAAACACATCCATTCTTAATTTACAATCAAACCGTGTTCTGAACCAAGATGTTCAGAAAACATGATGAGTTAAGACCGGGTCCTGAGCTGTGTGCACAGAAGCCAAACGTGTCGGTTTAAGCACAACAGACAAGCAAAAGAACGGGTCCTAGTCTATGATAACCAGAAACCATTTCATTGAAGTACGGGTCTTGATCAGAAGTAACCAAAAACCATCTACATAAAGATCACACAACTTTGGGTACCCACCTCAATATGGGTCCCTTTTTGTTAGGAGTTCTAGATTTATATGGCACGTGTACAGTGTTAGGAACCCATTTAGCATTTTTGTGTGGTCCGGATGCATAACCCTTTGGAATCCATTGAAGATTGGATTTATTGGGCTTTGGAACCTTAGGCGATGAAATTGCCTTTGGTGTTTGACTTTTTGAGACCTTTTTGACCTTTGCTTTGGTTTTGGGCCTCGGCAACGGACAAGTCTCAATTTTATTTGAAGCTAATGATGCAACATTTTTCGTTTTCTTTTTCCGAATTCGTTTAATAGGATATGGCACAAAAGCATTCATTTCGGGAACCTGTCGTCTAAAGCGAGTTGGACATAGATTAAATAATTCACTGAAAGAGTACTTTAAAGAAGCAACAGAATTCGATACATCATTACACACATTGTCACACACATTGTTACACATGTTGTCTTTAGAGATTACAGACACCCTGTCTCTAGTAACAAATTCATTTGGCATTATAGCCTTCTTCACAAAAAAAACTCTAAAAATCCAGCATGGTGGTTTTTGGAACTCTTCTTACATAATCTGTAGGAACAAAACGATTAGAGTCAGTAAGCATGGAAGATTTAGACTTGACAGAATTTTCTTTTTGTTGGTGAATGGGTTTCTTAAAAGACTTGGATTGGATCTGAGTCTTTTTAGAAACCTCATTTTTAAATGGTTTTGAACACTCGCCTTTATAAATGAAAGAAGTTTCAGCTTTAGCCTTACCTTTGCTTGATGACACATATGGAATCTTGGTGGAATGAGAAACTGTTTGTTCTTTTGAAAAATCCTTCAATTTTTGAGAAACCATTTCAAAATTTTCTCTGTAGACAGTTAATTCCACAGTTTGTTGAAAAGATTGATTTACCAATTTTCCTTCGCTCTTAAGAAGAGCATCTTGAAGATCAAGAGCTTTCTTTTGAGACGACTTCAATTCCTTTTCTAAAACATTAATTTGATGTTGAAGAACTTTTGACGGTATATAAAGTTGAGGAATTGGTTTTACAGTTTCTGTTTTCAATTCAGCTTCTGAATAAGTTGACAAGAAGTCTTCCTCTAAAGTGGGTACTCTAGATGGATAACTCTCATTAAGTTCTTCATATTGAAAAGGAATTTCTTTTTCTTTATGTTCAATACGTTTCTCATTCTCTTGGTTTAAAACTTCTTTTGATGACTCAAAAAAGAAAGATTTAAGTCCGGCTCCCATATAATTCATGTCATAAAATAAAGGTAAAACTTTTTGGGCCTTTTCCAAATATTTAGGATTTTTAAAACTGATTCCTTGTTTAGAATGGTAAAACCTAGTTTCTTTGGGCTGATTTAAGTGGATAGTTTGTTCTGTTTGACCTCTTTTTTAAAATGCATCGTCAAGGGTCTTTATTCGTGAGTACAAACTTATCATTTCTTCTTCAATCATTTTATATTTTTCTAAACTGTCTATATTTTCCATATTTACCGTATCTAACTGTTTTGTAAGTACAGAAATTTCTTCTTTTAACGAGAGTTTTTCATTTTGATAACCTGTCCATACAAGATTAAATATATATATATTCTTGTCCTGAATATATTACTTTTTCGATTAACATCTGTTTTATAACATTGTGATTAGTTAACCACTTTGATTGATATAATTCAGACGACTCTTTTAAAGTTTGAGCTAGATGTTCAGCCTGTACACACTTTGCAGTTTCAGCATTTAACCTTGCTTGAAGATCAAGAATATGTGTGTGCAGTGTACATTGATTATTTACAGATAAATTATTTACATGTTCTGGAATGTAACAGGAATATACCTCATTTGTCTCTGAACCGGATGAAGAGCATTCGGGATCGCCAGTTGTGGTCATCAGACATGCTGGTGGATTTTTCAATGTCTCCCCCTCAGCAGCATGATCTGAAGTCTCAGCAGTGGAAACGACACAGTGCTCCAACCCTAAACGATCAACCATATAGCAGTTTTTGCCCTTATCATCTTCCTCGTCGGTGTCTTCAGCATCCCAGTAATCTTCCTGGGCGACGAGGGCCATTGCGTCGGTTCTTTTCTTCGCGGCCTCTAATTTTCTCTTGTAGTAGCCAACGTCTCTGTCAAATTTATTGTTGCACTCCCGAGCAAAGTGGCTCGGTTTTCCACACTTGTAACAGAGACGCTCCTCGGCGCCTTTTGGTTCGTCCGCTCTCGGCCTTTCATCCCTTCTCTGAGCCGGCCTCTTGTCGACACGGCGATGATCTCGGCTATCATCTCTCCTCCTGTCCCTGCGCTCATTTTCTCTCCTGTCATCTTGTCGGTCGTCCCTACGATCATCCCGACGATCATCCCTTCGATCATATTCCCGCCCGTCGTCCATGCGATCCTCGCGCCTATCGTCTCGCCTTTCATAACGGTGATCATCTCGATAGTCGCGTCTATCGTCATACCGTCTATCATCCCTGTCGTCCCGTCGATAATCCTCCCGGCAATAATCATCCCGGCGATAATCATCGCATCGTTCATCCCTACGGTCATCAGAGTACCTCCGCGGACCGGTGTCATAACGGAGATGATTGTTAGTCTTGTTCGAAAACCATCGCTGTTGGAGACGATTGGTCCACAAGGCTATACTTTCCTGAATTGTGGCCTCTTCCTGATCAAGTACCTCACGTGGAGGAAAAGCATACCTGCACTGTGATGACGATGAACCTGGAGCAAAGGATGGAGTTGGAATATTCGTGTTGGTAATCAAGGCTAGTGAATTATTGGGTTTCATTCCAGTGTTGGCTGATAGCAGCAAAGATGCCAATTGATTAGCCATCAGTTTCTGTTGATCCACATCCCCTTGATACTTCTTCAGCTCCTTGAAGACGACATTGAAAGACACCTCAGGAATATTCAGGACGCGTTTTGTGGCCCGGCATGCGATCTGCCACTCGGGGGCTAAGGCTGCAAAGAACTGGATGTTTATGTCATCCCTGTCCTTTTTGATGTGCAGTTTGTTCAATTCATTGCAGAGATTCCCCGTCTTTGGCTTGGAATTCTGTAAACGTAGCATTGGCCTCCACTATCTTGGCACGATCATCGAGATCTGCCCCCAGCATTTGTACTTCCAATTCGTCCCACATTTCTTTGGCAGACATTTTGCTGTCTACGCCAACCAAGATGTCAGTGGGGAGGGCCTGATAGATCAAATATTCGGTCCTTTTATCGGCATGTTGCCTATCTCTCTCGGCGGCATTAGCCGGTTCTCTTTCAACTTTCGATGCTAAGACAGGGGGTCAGCCTCGGTTCTGGCTGCTATTTCCCGATAGTAGATCACGGGACCCTCGGAGATGGACTGAAGCATTAAGTTCCCAAGCGGTTGCATTCCGACAAATTTGAGGAACCGGGATTTCCATTGTTCATACTCATCTAGATAGAGAACAGGTGGTCTGTTCTCAGATCCGAGTACGAGAACTTCGCGAGACATGATTTTGGTGCTGATTAAAAAGATAAGATCTTAAAGGTGGAAACTTGAAATGGATGGGCTAGACTGCGGAAGAATAGCACACTGGATGGTGCTAATTCGGATGAGTAAATGAGTTCGGATGAAAATGGAATTCGGATGGTAGGAGTTCGAGTGAACAGTATTTCGGACAAGTACCGAATTCGGATGGACCTTGAGTTCGGATGGGAGGGACCTAATTCAAATGGTTTGAAGTCTGAGGAACCGGATTCGGATTAACCGGATTCGGATGAACAGTGATGACTTCGGATTGATGGATGAACCGAATTCGCATGGTACGAATTCGGATGGACAGGGTACTTCGGATGAACAGTATTTGGTTCGGATGAGGTGATGGAACCGAATTCGGGAGATCCGAGTTCGGGTGAACAGTTAGTAATTCGGACAGGCACAAAGGGAATTGTCCAGGAAGGGGACCGAATTCGGATGGTCCGGATTCGGTTGGTTCGAAATGGATATGGTCCGAAGTGGGAATTTAAAATTTAAAGCACAAGTCCAAAATAGTAAAATGAGGATGCCTGATCTGAACTTCGGATGGTCCGAAGTTCGGATGGGACCGAATGAGGGTCCGAAATGGGCACAGGGTGGTCCGAAATACACCTAAGGCTGGTCCGAATTGGACCGAGATGAGGTCCGAACTAGGGTTATATATGGTCCGAATTGGGATCTAAATTGGTCCAAAATGCTACAGTGGAAGGTCCGAATTACAGCAGGTTTTAACAGGTTTTCTAAGGCAAAACAGGTCAGATGTCTATTTTAGCAAATTTAAAGCCTAAAAATCTTTCTAACTGATTGGAAAAGTATTTTAAACACTTTTGATGATTTAAAATATACCAAAACACTTAAAAATCAGTAAAAAAAACAAGCTAAAACCCACTAAATACCCATATTTTTAAACTTTTTAAAATACCCGTTTCTTGATGATTTGGATGGAAAGATGGAACTTAGTGAGCTCGAAATCAATATATGATGATATTGTGATGATTAAAAGACTATAATAACACAACAAACGCAGAAAAAACGGTGAAAAAGAATATCTAACCGATGGAAATGGTGAAGAACTCGAAGAACAAGAAGAAAAACCCAACAGAATCCGTGAACAGCAAGTTAAAATCCACCTTTGAGGCTCTGATACCAATTGTAAACTTATATTCCCGAATATATTTCAGCACCTTTATATTCTTTATCAAATCCCATGAAGAACAATGCTTAATAAGTGAGAAATGATGAAGAAGACAATATGAATATTAGAGAGAATATGCAAAATGGCGGCTGCAGTATATTTAATTCTTTTCAACCGTATTACACAAAGAAACCCTAGGAGCTATTATAGCTCCATTTAATTAACTATGGGGCATTGACACAAATGCCCCCTAGACTTTTACAAGTAAATAAATTACAAAGGAACTAAATACAAAGCTAAATACTAGGTAAATAATTATTACAAAATAAGTCCACATGATCGAAATTAAATATCTAACAGCATGTAATCTTTGAAAACAAATTTTGTAATGATGTATTGAATTATGTATCCTGGTTAAAGTGTTCATTTGATGGCTTGTTTGAATTATGTCCAACTCGTTTTAGACGTCAAGTTCCTGAAATGAATGCTTTCGTGCGTTATCCTGCTAAAAGAATTCGTAAAAAGAAAACCAAAAATAATGCATCATTGGGCAAAAAAACTTTTGAGACTTGTATTTTGCCAAGGCCCAAACCTGAAGCAAATGGAAAACAGGTTTCAAACCGTCCAAAATTTAAGGCAATATCATCACCTAAGGTTCAAAAGCCAATTGAGTCCAAACCTAAATGGATTCCAAAAGACTCTGCATTTAGTTCACACATAACTGCAATCTGGGTTCCTAAGACTGTAAACGTGCCATTTACATCTGGAACACCTAACCCAAAAGGACTCATCCTAATATGGGTACCCAAAGTTGTGTGATTTTAATGCAGATGGTTCTTGGTTACTTCAGATCAAGACCCGCACTTCAATGAATTGGCTTCTAGTTATCTTAGTCTAGGAACCGTTCTTTTGCTTGTCGGTTGTGCTTAAACCGACATGTTTGGCTTCTGTGCACTTAGCTCAGGACCCGATCTAATAACTTCATGTTTTTCTAAACATATCGGTTCAGAACACAGTTTGCGTGTTAATTTCCGATGGATTTGTTTAATGCCTATAGATTTTAATTGTACCCACTTTTATTTTCAGGCAATTCCATCTGGTATATGAATTCGGGTTGCTCTAAACACATGACTAGGTGGAGAGAGTCACTATCTAACGTTTTAGAACAATACTGTGGGACAGTTAAGTTCGGAAATAGCAATCATGCTCAAATCAAAGGATATGGGGATTTAGTCTTAAATAATCTAGTCATTAAGTATGTTGACTATGTTGAGGGGTTATCACATAATCTGTTTAGCATAGGTCAACTCTGTGATAAGGGGCTAGAGGTCAAATTTAGGGCTAAGAACTGTAGCATTAAGAGTATTGATGGTAAAGAGATTTTATCCGGTTCCCGTAACTCTAACCTTTACACTATAGAAAAGCTAAGCTTATGGTCAAGGATGGCATCTGTCTATTATCAATAGCCTCATCAAAAGACTTTTCGTTATGGCACCGTAGGCTATCCCACTTGAATTTTGAAAATATCAACAAGCTAGCATCAAAACAGTTGGTTAAGGGACTCCTAGAACTAAGATATGAAAAAGACCATTTGTGTGGAGCGTGTGAGAAAGGAAAGATGAAAAGATCATCTCACAAACAAAAACCCGAACCATTAACAAAGACAGTGTTGGAGTTAATTAATATGGATTTGTGCGGTCCCATGCGTACACAGAGCATAGTCAACATCCTTAATGACTAGATTTATCAATACTAAATCCCCGTATCCTTTTATGTGAGCATCATGATTGTTCCCGAATTTGACTGTCCCACAATATTGTTCTACTATGTTGCACAACAATTCTCTTCTCCTAGTCATATGCTTAGAGCAACCCGAATCCATATACCAGATGGATTTTGTCTGAAATCAAAGAATACAACAATGAAAATCTATAGGCATTTAAACAGATCCATCATAAATTAACATTGAAACCGTGTTCTGAACCGAGATATTCAGAAAACCTGATGATTTTAGACCAAGTCATGAGTCGAGTGCACAGAAGCCACTCGTGTTGGTTTAAGCACAACCGACATGCAGAAGAACGGGTCCTAGTCTATGATAACTAGAAACCAATTCAATGAAGTTTGGGTCTTGATCAGAAGTAACCAAGAACCATCTGCATTAAAATCACACAACTTTGGATACCCATCTTAGGATGAGTCCTTTTGGGTTAGGTATTCCAGGTGAATATGGCACGTGTGCAGTCTTAGGAACCCATATTGCAGTTATGTGTGGACCAGATGCAGAGTCTTTTGGAATCCATTGATAACTGGATTTTGTGAAGACCTCCCCTTACGGGGCAGTCCTCAGAGTCTAGGTCCCAATTCATTCAATACAATATCAATCATACTAAGATAGGGTAATTAAATTGCGGAATAATAAAATTACATGTACATTACAGATTAGGATTTAAGTTACATATTTCAAAATAAAGTTATAAAAGGGTGACATCTAATCTAGTCATAACATCATAAGTCACATCAAGTCTACCCAAAACCACCACATTTGCTGTCTTCCAATCAGTACCAGAAGGTTTGTTGAGTAGTGATCTAAGAAAGCTTCAAAACTTGGATCTTGAATGACCTAAGTACTAGGTCCTGCAGGTGATTTTCCTTTGCTTTTACCTGTAAAATTATAATGCAGCAACTGTAAGCAATTGCTTAGTGAGTTTATAGATTTTCAATATCAACATGCATGTCAAGCGGAGTCATTAGTCTTAGCGTGATATGTCTTGGCTGCCGCTACAGCCCTCATGATTGAGATATAGAATCATGGAATTGGATGATGTTCAGGCCACACTCACGCTTTAATCGTGGGGATCAGCCACATACTGGGCTAGCTTCTAGTAAGTCAATATGGCGGAACATCGGAGGTGATTACCAAGTTCATAAGAACTGGTGATATAGCCAGGTCTAGAACAATAGACCATCAATGCTAATCAAGCTGAATAAATCTATCAAATGTCTGATCAATAATGAAAGCTTAAGTCATAGGAGTCATGATAGCAATGAATCATAAAGCAATGTCAAATAAATAGAAATTCATGTATTTTGAAATATATAGAATTGCATCAAAATTTAAAAGCATATGAACTTATAAAAGTGATCATTTTTATAAATATCAAAACACACTTATAAATTGATACAAAGTACAAAATCTATAAACTTTTAGTTTAAATATCAAAAACAGATATTATGATATAAACATGACAAAAGTCACACATGTCCATGAAAATGGACATAAAAGTTTATAAGTTATCAGAATCAGATCAATTAAAGTTTAAGACTAACGTTCTTGCAAAATGATAAAATGCTGGACAGGTTCAGTTAAAATTCTGAACATAGATTTAAAGAGAGATTGACAGTGGGTTCAAGATTTGAAAAGAAAAGCCAGAGCTCTGATTACAGATAAAATCCTGAGATAACTCAGGTGGTGGATTATAAATCTGCTTGATAAAGACCCCAGATCTGTGAGTTATAGATATTCAGATTGAACATGCATAGATTCCGGTTGAGATATATTGCTGCTGTTAAATTTATTGACATTCATTTATCAGCTGGATTGAGACCTGTGCACACCAAGGTTGGGTGTTGCCCAGTGGATCATGATAGCTATTTGATTATCATTTCATATTGCATTTGAGACTTCATCAGACATTGCTTACGATTTATTACTATCATGACTTCTATGACTTAAGCTTTCACTATTGATCAGACATTTGACATATATATTGATTCAGCTTGACTAGCCTTGATGGTCTATTGTTCTAGACCTGGCTATTTCACTAGTTCTTATGAACTTGGTAATGACCTCCGATGTTCCGCCATATTGACTTACTGGAAGCTAGCCCAGTATGTGGCTGATCCCCACGATTAAAGCGTGAGTGTGGCCTGAACATCATCCAATTCCATGATTCTATATCTCAATCATGAGGGCTGTAGTGGCAGCCAAGACATATCACGCTAAGACTAATGACTCCGCTTGACACGCATGTTGATATTGGAAATCTATAAACTCACTAAGCAATTGCTTACAGTTGCTGCATTATAATTTTACAGGTAAAAGCAAAGGAAAATCACCTGCAGGACCTAGTACTTAGGTCATTCAAGATCCAAGTTTTGAAGCTTTCTTAGACCACTACTCAACAAACCTTCTGGTACTGATTGGAAGACAGCAAATGTGGTGGTTTTGGGTAGACTTGATGTGACTTATGATGTTATGACTAGATTAGATGTCACCCTTTTATAACTTTATTTTGAAATATGTAACTTAAATCCTAATCTGTAATGTACATGTAATTTTATTATTCCGCAATTTAATTACCCTATCTTAGTATGATTGATATTGTATTGTATGAATTGGGACCTAGACTCTGAGGACTGCCCCGTAAGGGGAGGTCTTCACAGGATGGTATCAGAGCACTAGTTTGAGTGAATCAAGTATTACGTGAGTATACTTGATCTCAAACTGAAGCAATACATATGTATCAATCATTTAGGTGGTTTGAACTGAGATAGGATGTACATACTATTAGGATGGGAAAAAGGGTACATAGATCTAAGTCTATAAACTGATAGTTACATGCTTTTTAATTTTCAGTAGAAGATGTCAGGATCAGGATCTGGTGATATTCCCAGCAACATGAACCCACAACAAATGTTCGAAATGATGCAACAACTTCTAGCCCAACACTCAGAACAACAAAACAAAATAATGCAAGAACAGTTTCAGGCCAGAGATGAGGCCGAAGCTAAATGACGTGAAGACAAAAAGAATAAAAGAAAAGAAAAGCAAGTCCAGACTAATGAATCTGATTCTGATAACTCAAATCCCGAAACTCAAATTGCTCAGCCAAAAGGCTGCAAGTTTAAGGATTTTAAAGCGAGCGGTGCCCTGAACTTTGAGGGTACAGTGAATCCAATTCAAGCAATGGATTGGATCAGTCATACCGAAGAGATCTTTAGAATCTCTGACTGTTTAGATTCAAAGAAGGTGAGTTATGCGTCTGCAGTATTTGTGGGAGCTGCCCGTGCCTGGTGGAAAACTCAGAGGAGTATCTATGGTGAAGAAATAATTCAGACTCTAGAGTGGAACCAGTTTCTTGATATGTTCAATGCGAAGTACTTCCTGATAGATCAACAAGATAAGATGGAAGTACAACTGATGCAGCTGACTCAGGGGACAATGACAGTTGACGAATACGAACACGAGTTTTCACGACTATGCGGTTACTCCTCATAGCAAGTAGCTACCGAAGAAAGAAAGATGAATAGATTCCGTGTAGGACTCAATCCTAGATACCGGCATCCGATGAGCGCTATCAAATATAAGAGTTATTTAGAGATGGTTGAAGCAGCTAGACAGATCGAGCGAGGGTACTTAGAGTATGGTGATCAACTTTAAGTCCCAACAACTAACCCGACGAATCCGTCTCCTCCGAAGAAACAAAGATTTGGCAGATTTTTCAAGCCAAATAAGTCGCAATCTCAGCAATCCCATCAGCATAGTTCACAGCAGAAAGCACAAGTTTACTCCCTCACGAACGAACCACGATTCTACAAGCGATGCAGAAGATCACATATGGGATTGTGCAATCCAGATGATGTTACTTGCTTTGCGTGCAACATGATCGGTCACAGTAGTGAAGAATGTCCACAGCAGGGACGTGGATGCGCAAAATGTGGAAAAAGGGGACACTTTATGTATCAGTGTCGTAGCGGGCCGCGTTATCAGTATCAGTCATCAGCTGGAGGGTCTACAGTTAAGATTTCTGCTGCAACGCCGACTGCAAAGACTCGAGCTTTTCAAATAACAGCCGAGGAAGCAAAAGAAACACCTGACGTAGTTACCGGTATGTTCCTGCTTAACTCTATTCCTGCCCGAGTACTATTTGATTCCGGCGCGAGTCGTTCTTTCATATCAACATCTTTTGCACAAAGATTACATAGGTCTCCATCAAAGCTTTCTGTGATATTATACATTGAGACAGCTAGTAACAATTTCGTTATGGCTGATTCTGTTTACCGTAATTGCACATTACTTGTTGACAACATCGTATTCAATCTCGACCTTATCCCGATTCCGTTGAAAGAATTTGACGTCATAATCGGCATGGATTGGCTAATGAACAACGAGGCTACAATTATCTGCAACCGGCGAATCATCAGAATCAAGTCTTCAGACGGTCGGGTATTGGAGATTAAAGGAGAGAAAAGAAAAGGTGCTCATTGCTTCATATCTATAGAAAAAGCTCATAGATACTTGTCTAGAGGTCACGACTCCTATCTTTGTTATGCTCTATCTGAGTCCAGCTCTGAAAAGAGATCTCTGACTGATATTCCTATTGTCTGCGAGTTCCCAGACGTTTTTCCTGATGACATTTCCGGAGTGCCACCGGAACGTCAAGTCGAGTTCAGTATTGACTTGGTTCCTGGTGCGGCTCCTATTGCAAAAGCTCCTTACAGACTTGCACCTGCAGAAATGCAGGAAATGTCAAAGCAACTGCAACAACTATTAGAGAAGGGGTTTATCCGACCGAGTTCATCTCCGTGGGGTGCACCTGTCTTATTTGTTAAAAAGAAAGACGGAACCTTCCGTATGTGCATCGACTACCGCGAGTTGAACAAGGTTACCATAAAGAATAAGTATCCTCTGCCCAGAATCGATGATCTGTTTGATCAGCTACAAGGAGCCAGTTACTTCTCGAAAATAGATCTCCGTTCTGGGTATCATCAGTTGAAAGTTAGAGATGAGGATGTTCCAAAGACAGCCTTCCGTACAAGATACGGTCATTACGAATTTCTCGTGATGCCGTTCGGCTTAACAAATGCACCAGCGGCGTTCATGGACCTCATGAATCGCGTGTGCAGACCAATGTTGGATAAATCAGTTATCGTATTCATAGACGATATTCTGATTTACTCCAAAACGGAGGCTGATCATTCTATTCATCTGCGGCAATTGCTAAAGTTACTAAGAAAAGAAAGACTCTACGCAAAGTTTTCTAAATGAGAGTTTTGGCTCAGACAGGTATAATTTCTATTATATATGTCTTGAGTTATTTTCTAAGTATTCCCTGATTTACATCAAAACTTGAACTTCTATTTTGATTCTTATAGATTCAATTCCTTGGCCATGTTGTTTCTGGCTAAGGGATTTCCATTGATCCGTCTAAAGTCGAGGCCGTTCAGAAATGGCAAACGCCTCGCAATGCCTCAGAAATAAGAAGTTTCCTCGGATTGGCTGGTTACTACCGGTGATTCATAAAGGACTTCTCGAAGATTGTTGTACCTCTAACGATGCTAACACGAAAGAATACTCCTTTCGTTTGGTCCGATAAACAGCAAGAGGCATTTGACATTCTGAAACAGAAGCTTATTCAAGCGCCGATCCTAGCCTTACCAGAAGGCAATGATGATTTCGTTGTCTATAGTGATGCATCTGGTACAGGTTTAGGATGTGTTCTGATGCAAAGGGGGAAAGTTATTGCCTACGCTTCAAGGCAATTAAAGGATTACGAGAAAAGTGCACCAACTCATGATCTTGAGTTGGCTGCCGTTACCTTTGCACTAAAGATCTGGCGTCACTATCTCTATGGGACTCGGTGTCAGCTTTACACCGATCATAAGAGTCTCAAACATCTCTTTACTCAAAAGGATCTGAATATGAAACAACGTCGGTCCTTGGAACTTATCAAGGACTATGATTGCGAGATCCTATATCATCCCGGCAAAGCAAATGTGGTCGCGGATGCTTTGAGTAGAAAGACGTATCCAGAAAAGTGCTGCTATGCCCTAACTCCGGTTATATTCTCTTCTGGTCTTATTGAAGACATCCGAGTTGCTCAGGCTGAAGCACTGAAAGAAGAGAATATCAGTTCTGAAAATCTTAAAGGGCAATCACAATTTCTAACTTTGAATCATTTGGGACTTCAATGTCTCAAGGGAAACCGAATCTGGGTTCCTAAATATGGTTCTATTCGCAGCACTCTTCTATCAGAAGCCCATCAGTCCAAATTATCTGTTCATCCTGGTAGCTCAAAGATGTATTTTGATCTGAAAGCCGATTACTGGTGGCCAGGAATGAAGAAAGACATCGGTAAATATGTTGAAAGCTGCAGAGTATGTCAGATGGTAAAGGCAGAATACTAGAAACCCTTCGGGGATATGCAACCACTACCAGTTCCCGAGTGGAAGTGGGAGCATATAACAATGGACTTCGTCACGAAATTGCCTAAGACCAAGAGACAACACGACTCCATTTGGGTAGTCGTAGATCGATTAACGAAGTCAGCTCACTTCATACCGATGAAAGAGACGTATTCCCTTGATAGATTGGCACAGTTGTATATTACAGAAATAATTTCTCGACATGGTGTGCCGAAATCTATCGTATCAGATCGTGATAGTCATTTCACATCCAGATTCTGGCAAGCTCTACAAGACGGGATGGGTACTCGGATTTTTATGAGTACTGCTTATCATCCTAACGCAGATGGCCAGAGTGAGCGTACTATCCTAACTCTCGAAGATATGCTTCGTCCCTGCGTTCTTGATCTAGGTGGTAACTGGGATGACCACTTGCCTGTGGTCGAATTCTCATACAATAACAGTTATCATTCTACGATCAAGATGGCTCCTTTTGAAGCTTTGTAGGGTCGAAAATGCAGAACTCCCACCTGTTGGCGCGAAACAGGTGAATCGCCTATAGCGGGTCCTGCCCTTCTACAGTTGACACACGAGAAGATTCAACTTGTTAGAAGAAATATTCTTGAAGCTCAAAGCAGGCAGAAGTCATATTATGACAACCGACATCGATCAATCAGTTTCGCAATTAACGATTGGGTGATGCTGAAAGTATCTCCAATGAAGAATGTGGTACGGTTTATTAAAAGAAACAAGCTAGCTCCAAGATTTATCGGTCCGTTCAAGATTGTGGAAAAGATTGGAAACCAATCTTATCGTCTTGAACTACCAGCTGACTTAGCTGGAATACATCCTGTATTCCATGTTAGTCACTTGAGAAAGAGCTTAGCAGACGAAAGAGAAGTTCAAATACCACACGTTAACTTGCAAATTGATGAGAAGCTTCGAGTGATTGAAGAGCCAAAACGTATTTTGGACTCGAAGACTAAGAAGCTTAGAAATAAAGATATACAGATGGTGCTCGTCCAGTGGAAACACCACAAAGGTTCACATCAGTCTTGGGAATCCAGAGATGTTATGAATATGTATACCGAAACCTTTTAAGGTTTCAGTATCATCCTCAAGGTTTCTGTACCTTCAATGTTTCGGTATATATATATTATGTGGGTTTCAGCATTCAAGAGTTTCAGTATTTCTTGGTTAGTTTCGGTACCTATTACCGAAACCACAAGGTTTCGGTACCCCTTTTGTGGGTCTCGGTAGCCATGCATAACACACATATATTATTTCGGTAGTGTGGTAGTACCGAAACCTTAAGGTTTCGGTACCCACAATTTTTGGGTTTCGACAACATCAAACACACATAACACACACAGTTAATTTTTGTCAAGAACATCATTTTTATCAAACAAAATTCCGATTTCATCATATTTTGAATGATCAAAACTAAAATCTTTGTTTCTTTTAACATCTAATAACTTAATTTATCAAATTCTACTAAAATTTCTCACATGCAACCAACCATTTCTATGTTTTAATTCATGGGTTCGGTTTTTGAGAAGAACCAAACCAAACTCATTTAAATTTCGAATTTAAATCAAGAAATTACCTTGAATTCTTGTTGATTGTTGTTGTTGAATTCTTCCAGTAACCTTTCTTGGATTAAATCCTCACTTAATTGCAATTTAATGAACAAAATGATGAAACTTGATGATTCTTTTGTTGAAGTTGATCGTATGATGAGAGAGAGAAGAGAGAGAAAGAGAATTTGAGTTACTGATGTGTTAAATGTTCTTAACTGAGTTTTATATATATATCATTTAGATATATTTGTAATTTAACCCATTAAACTTTTGTATTTTACATATCTTATAATTTAATCATCTCTAATAATTAATATCATATATATATATATATATATATATATATATATATATATATATATATATATATATATATATAATTTAATTATATTATTTCATTCATAATTAAATTACAAGATAATTAATGTAATAAAATTACATTACTTGATCAAAATACTGAAATTAAGACTGGACCAAATGTTAGGTTGTTACAGATTTAACAGGCTTTGGAACCTTAGGCGATGAAATTACCTTTGGTTTTTGACTTTTTGAGACTTGTTTGACATTTTCTTTGGTTTTGGGCCTAGGCAAAGTACAAGTCTCAGTTTTTGTGGAGGCTGATGATTCAATATTTTTTATTTTCTTTTTTCGAATTTTCTTAGCAGGATAAGGCACAAAAGCATTCATATCATGTACTTGACGTCTAAATCGAGTTGGACATAATTTAAACAAGTCACTAAATGAATACTTTAAACAAGAAATAGAATCTGATACATCATTACAAATATTGTTTTCTGATATTACATGCAGCCTATCTCTAGAAACAAATTCTTTTGGCATGACAGCTTTCTTCACAAAAAAAACTTGAAAAATCTTGCATAAACGTTTTGGGCACTCTTCTCACATGATCTGTAGGAACAAAACAATGAGAGTCAGTACACATGAAAGACGTAGATTTTTAAGATTTTTCTTTTTCTTGGTGAGTGGGTTTCTTAGAAGACTTGGATTGAATCTGAGTCTTCTTTGAAACCTTAGCTTTGAAAGGTTTTGAGCACTCACCTTTAAAACTGATAGAAAAAATTTCAACTTTGGCTTTACCTTATTCAGATGAAATGAGTGGGATTTTGGTAGGATGAGAAACTTTTGGCTCTTTTAAATGAACGTTTAAGCTTTGAGAAACCATGTCAAATTTTTCTTTGTAGACAGTTAATTCTATCGTTTGTTGAAAACTTTGGTTTGCCAATTTTTCCTCACTCTTAAGAAGAGCTTCTTGATAGCCAATAGCTTTCTTTCGAGTTGACTTTAATTCCTTTTCTAAAACTTTGATTTTATGTTGAAGAACTTTTGTAGGAATATAAAGATGAGGGATTGGTTTGACTGGTTCTGCTTTCATTTCAGCTTCTGAATAAATAGACAAGAAATCTTCCTCTAGAGTGGGTACTCTATAAGGATAACTCTCGTTTAGCTCTTCACATTTAAAAGACATTTCTTTTTCTTTGTTTTCATTTTGTTTCTCATCCTCTTGGGTTTAAACTTCTTCCGATGTTTGGTAAACGAAAGATTTCAACCCAGCGTCCATATATCCCAAGTAATAAAAAATAGGTAAAACTTGTTGAACCTTTTCCAAGTACTTAGGATTTATAAAACCAATTCCTTGTTTGGAATGATAAAACCTAGTTCTTTTGGGTTGGTTTAAATGAATACTTTGTTCTGTTTGACCCCGTTTTAGAAATTCATCATCTAGGGTCTTTATGCGAGAATACAAACCTACTCTTTCTTCTTCTACCATTTTATATTATTCTAAACTATCTATGTTTTCCATACTTACAGTATCTAATTCTTTTGAAAGAACAAATATTTTTTATTTTAAAGAGTTCTTTTCATTTGACAGTCTATCCATACAAGATTCAAGATACGTATTCCTATCCTGAACATCTACCTTTTCAATTAACAGCTGTTTTATCACGTCATGATTAGTTAACCACTTCTTTTGATATAACTCAGATGATTCTTTTAAGGTTTGGGCTAGATGTTCAGCCTTGACACACTTTTCCGTTTCTGCATTTAATCTAGCTTCTAGATCAAGTATTTGTGTGTGCAAGTTACATTAATTTTGTACAGATAAATTATTTACATGCTTTGGAATGTAAACGGAATGTACGTCATCTCCTCAGAATCTGACGAGGAACATTCAGGATCCCCGGACCTAGCCATCAGACATGCTGGTGGATCTTGTTGTGTCTCCCCCTCAGCAGCCGTATTTGATTCTGAATCTGATGTTGTAGCATAGTTAGCCAGTCCAATACGATCCACCATGTAGCAATTCTTTCCTTTGTCGTCCTCTTCGTCAGAATCCGCATCGTCCCAATAATCCTCTTGGGCAACCAGAGCCATGGCATCATATCTCTTCATAGAGGCCTCCAGCTTCTGCTCATAATATACAACGTCTCTTTCAAACTGGTTTTTGCATTCTCGAGCAAAGTGGCCCCGTTTTCCACATTTATAGCACAGACGTTCATCATTCCATTTTGGCTCATCAGCTCTGGGCCTTTCATCTCTCCTTTCAACCGGCCTCTTGTCAGCTCTACGAGGTTCGCGACTGTTGTCTCTCCTGTTGTCTCTATGATCGTAGTCCCTGCGATCGTCTCTCCTCTCATCCCTCCGATCATCCCTACGATTTTAGTCTCGTCTATCCTCTATCCGATCATCCCTTCTATCGTCACGCCTTTCATAACGGCGATCATCTCGATAGTCCCTCCGGTCATCATATCTCCGATCGTCTCTATCATCTCTTCTATAGTCATCTCTCCTCTCATCTCTCCTTTCATCCCTTTTATCATCAGAATACCTCCGCGGGCCAGTATCATAGCGAAGCTGATTGTTTGTCTTGGTACGTCTTTGTTGAAGACGATTAGTCCATGAGGCAATCTGTTCCTGAATCGTCGCCTCTTTTTTATCGTAAGACTCACGCGGAGGTGAAGCATATCTGCACTGAGATGAAGATGAACCTTGAGCATAGGATGCAGTAGATAGGTTCTTGTTGGAGATAAGGGCCAGAGAATCGGCTGGTTTGATGCCCGTGTTTGCAGAGAGTAACAGGGATGCTAACTGATTAGCCATCTGCTTTTGATGATCGACATCTCCCTGATACTTTTTCAGTTCCATGAAAACCACATTAATAGACACATTTGGAATGTCCAACACTCGTCTAGTGGCACGGCATTCAACTTGCCATTCAGGGGCTAAGGAAGCAAAGAATTGGATGTTGATATCATCCTTGTCTTTCTTAATGTGCAGTTTGTTTAACTCGTTCAGAACAACACAGAATGTGGTGAATGTGGCCTGAAGAGACTCCCCGTCTTTGGCTCTGAACTCAGTGAATTTTGCCTTTGCCTCCTTGATTTTAGCTCGGTCATCTATATCAGCCCCCAGCATTTGAACTTCGAGTTCATCCCACATTTCCTTGGCAGACACCTTGTTGTCCACCCCAACAAGGATATCAGTGGGAAGGGCTTGGTAGATGAGGTACACCGCCCTTTTGTCTGCATGTTGTCTATCCCTTTCTACCTCATTTGCAGGTTCACGTTTAACTTTAGATGCTAAAACAGGTGGGTCGGCTTCAGGCCTGGCTGCTATTTCCCTATAGTAGAAGACTAGACCTTCGGTAATGGATTGTAGCATGAGATTTCCATTAGGTTGCATACCGACAAATTTAATGAATCTGGACTTCCACTGCTCGTATTCATCAGGATATAGAACATGTGGTCTGTTCTCAGATCCTAGGACAAGTGCCTCTCGGGACATGGTTGATAGTGCTGATTTGAAAGAATGAGATCTTGAAGGTGGAAACTGAAATTCGGATAATCAGAATTTCAGATGAACGGTAACTCGGTTGCACAGTAACTCGGATGAATAGTGATTCGGTTGGTCTGAATTCGGATGAATTGATGAATTCGGATGATGAGTAATTCAGATGAACAGTATAGTTCGGATGGACAGAACTTCGGATGAACAGTGAAAATGAGATGGACCGAATTCTGATTTGAACAAACTCGGATGTTCTGAAATTCGGATGGACCGAATCTCGGATGAACAGTGAAGGTTCGGATGGACACTTTAATAATTTTTCAACTTAAAATGACCGAATTCGGATTGGATCCAAAGTTCGGATGGTCCGAGATGGAAATTTAAAATGAAGCACAAGTAATTTTAAGTCTTTAAAATTAATTTAACAGAACTTCGGATGGTCCGAAGTTCGGATGAGTCCGAAATGGGATCCGAAATTTGTTAAAATTTGGTCCGAAATGTACCGAAATTTGATCCGAAGAGGACCGAAACGAGGTCCGAGTTGGTCCGAAATGGGGTCCGAACTTCAACAATTATGATTTTCCAGAATTTTCACAGAATTAAAATAAGCAGTTTTTTGGCCTAAAAATTATTTCTAAAAAAATATTTTAAACACCTAAAAATCTATAAAAAAAAATGGAAAAAAACCGAACCAAAACCCATGTATTTTTGGATGATAATAATCAGATTTTTAATGAGAAAAACACGTAATGATTGAACCTAAACAGCTCGAAATCACTATATGATGAATACTAGATGATTATGGGATGAATAAATACGAAAAACGGAAATATTAAGAAGAAATATGGATCAAACCGTGGGATTTATTAAGAACACGAAGAACAGTGGCAGATTCCGATTAATATTCAGTTGAAATCCACCTCCTGAGCTCTGATACCAATTGTTGTAATCAACTTCCAAGAATAATCAGCACTCGTGTATGGACCCGAAGTCGGATTTATAATCACACCAATATTCAAGGCAAATATGGATGAGAACCAAATTCGTATGGACCCGAATTCGGATGGACCGAGACAAAGACTTAGTTGCATAAAACATACAATCGATATTATATGAGTACATCCGAATTTCGGGAGAACCAAAATCCGGGTGGCACATATAATATACTTGTAAATTTTCTAAGGTTCTGCCTATTGATCCGAATTTCGAATGAATCTGAAATTTGGATGGGTCCATATTTGTGAACATTAAAACTGAAAAATTGCCTAAGTAGGATTCATCTGAATTTCGGATGGTCCGAATTGAAGACTTGGTTAATTTTGCAGTTAATGTGTTCATGCTCATGCAACGTGAACAGTTCTAAAAATGCTTAAAAATGCAAGAAAATGCAGATCCTAATGCTAAAACACATAGAGAACATTTTATTGTACTACACTAAGTGAAAACAAACTGAGTTAGAGTCCTAAAAATGCTAAAAACCGAATGGAATACCCTTTAAAATTCGAAAATTAAAAACATGATATAAGATGTTAGAATCGAAAATAAGGCAAGAAAGTGTTAACCTGGAGGTGCAGATGCAATAAAATGCAAGAAGAATGAAGAAAATCGGCTGTTTTTGGAGCTTTGAAGCTTGAGAAATGGTGGATATGGCGGTGGTGTGCGACGGTGTAAGAGAGAAGAAGAAGAAGGATGTTGCGTATGGAAGAAGGAAGCCATAACCCGCCTATCTAAATAGGCAGGTCGGGTCAGAGAAAAAAGATCCGCGGGTTTTCAAAAATTTGTGCCTACCGGGGTTTTCAGAAATGGAACAACATGGGCTTTAAAAAATTTGTACCTAAAGACTAAAAATTAAAATCAACTAAAAGATTGAGCCCAATTCAAAAAAAATATTTTTGCATTTTCTGAATTAGATGACATACGAAGACAAAGATAATATAGACTAACTACATAAAATTAGGCTTAGTTTTAAGAAAACTGGGAATTTTGACAAGGCACACATAAATTAAATTAAAAAAAAAGGAACTAAGAAAAAGTATTTTTGTGATTATCTTTAAAACTATTCTAAGAAATAAAATTATACTAAGATACAAACGAAATAAAATCTTTTTGATTTTTTGGTAAATTGACAAGCTAGTTAAAATTAAACATTAAAATATTTTTGAGTTTTTTTGAAAGAGTACTCAAAATAAAATTAAAATTAAAAACTAAATTAATATACTACATCCTGAAATTACACCCCCTCAATTAAACACATATAATTTCTGATCTGTACTCTAGAACCTTTTTACCCATTGAAATACAGACAAACCTGGATATTAGCGTCTCACTCAACTATGAACAATTCACATAGCAAATTTCAAGGTCATTAATCATTAAAAATATACATAGATAAAGAAATATTGAATTTAATTTTGTGACACCACCTTTAAATTTAAATACCAGATATTTTTTAAACAAAAGAATTTCAAACACGTATGTTTGAAATACAATTATTTTATAAAATGTCTGGAATTTAACTAGAAGGTGGATTCAACATGCCGATATGAGATACTAAAAACTGAAAACGAGGTTCGTCTAAAGCTTTAGTAAAAATATCAGCAAGTTGATATTCCGTGCCTACAAAGTACAATTCAATTGTTCCCTTTTCTAAGTGATCTTTAATGAAATGATACATGATGTCTATGTGTTTCATTCTTGAGTGCTGCACGGGATTGCAAGAAATAGCAATTGCACTTCTGTAATCACAGTATATTGGGATATTGGTGAGCGAGAACCCATAATCACGTAACTGTGTTCTCATCCACAGCACTTGAGAGCAACAGCTTGCGGCTGCTACATACTCAGCTTCTGTTGTGGCTATTGAAACACAGTTTTGCTTTTTGGAAGACCAACTCACCGGTCTGTCACCCAAAAACTGTATTCTACCTGATGTACTTTTCCTATCAACTCTACAACCTGCAAAATCAGCATTTGAAAACGCGATAAGATCAAAGTTGGTTCCCTTTGGATATCAGAGACTATGCATTTACTGCGGTTAGGTGTGATTCTTTTGGGTCGGCCTGAAAACCAGCACAACAACATGTTGAAAACATTATATGTAGTCTACTAGCCGTAAGATACAGTAAGGATCCAATGATTCCTCTGTAAGTTGTATTGTCGGCACTTTTCCCGGCAGGATCAGTGTTTTACTTACAGTTTGAAGCCATGGGAGTTGCGATACTCGTGCAAGAGTCTAACTTATACTTCTTGAGAATGTCAAGAGTATATTTCGACTGGTTCACAAAAATCCCATTTTCAAGTTGTTTGACTTGTAATCTGAGGAAAAAGTTCATTTCCCCCATTATACTCATCTCAAACCTGGACTCCATTAGGGATGAAAAATCCTTACAGACAGTTAGTAGATCCAAATATAATATCGTCGACATATATTTGGACTAGTATTATGTGTTGGCCTTCTATTTTAGTGAACAATGTTGTGTCCACCACGCCTTTGCTGAAACCAGCGGAGATAAGAAAGTTAGAAAGACTGTCATAACATGCTCGAGGTGCTTGTTTCAAACCATAGAGGCCTTTGTCTAGCACATAAACATGGTCTGGTTTATGTGCATCAACACATCCTTGTGGTTGTTCAACGTACACCACTTCGTTGAGTTCACCGTTCAGGAAGGTTGTCTTGACGTCCATTTGGTAAACTTTCAAATCTTTGTGTGTCGCGTACGCCAAGAAGATTCTGATCGCTTCTATCAGTGCAACTGAAGCGAAGGTCTCGTCATAATCTATGCATTCTTGCTATCGGTAACCTTTGGCGACAAGTCTTGCTTTATTCCTTACCATGATACCGTTTTCATCTTGTTTGTTCTTAAAAATCCACTTTGTTCCAATTATGGCTCGGTCTTTGCGTTTGGGAACTAACCGCCATACTCTGAATTGTTCAAACTGGTTGAGCTCTTCTTGCATTGCCATAATCCAGTCTGGGTCTTTCAAGGCTTCATCCACATGAGCAGGCTCTATCATACTGAGGAATGACACAAAGAGACATTCATTAGCAGATGCCCATCAAGTTTGGACACTGGTAGAGAGATCACCAATGATTTGTTCGGTTAGGTGACTTCGGGTCCATTTTGTCTCGTGTGGAATGGGTGAACAGGATAGAAGCTCAGTGGTGAGTGTGGGAATGGATGATGAGTCAAGGTCGATGGTTTCAAATGAAGGTACCACTGGTTCCGGTTCCGGTTCAGCTTGATCAGTTAAAGGGATAATGGTTGGCACAATGTGTGGGGGCATTTCCTAAGAAGATTCAACTGGAGATGTATCAGTGCATGAAGTGGATTGTGGAGGGTATAAAGTGGTAGGTGGATCAGATGGAGTTTGTTGCGCAGTTGAATCGTTGGATGTGTTAACTACAGAAGAAGAAAAATTAGAAGTATTAGCAGTAGAACCAAAAAATTCTACATAAAACGGATCAAGTAAATTAACTAAATCAGAAGGAGAAAAAGAAGAAGATTGTGAAGAGTCTCCATGCATTGATGTAATGCGTGGTCCTGATTGGTCAACTTCGGGTGCCAGTTCAGCCATTTCATCGAATGTGACATGCACACTCTCATTGACTGTCCTGGTGCGAGTGTTATATGCGCGATATGCCTTCGAATTGGATGAGTATCCAATGAAGATCGTATCATCCGCCTTCTCGTTGAATTTCCCGAGGTTGTCCTTGTCGTTAAGCACGTAGCACCTGCAACCAAATACTTGTAAGTACTTGATAAAAGGAACTTTATTTAGAAAGAGTTGGTATGGAGTTTTATTGAAGTGCTTATGGATTATGGAGTGATTCTGCATGTAGCAAGTTGTTGACACGGCTTCGGCCCACAGGAATGGAGGTAGCTTTGAGTATGTCAGCATTGTGCGAGCAGCTTCCACGAGGGTACGGTTAAGCCTCTCCACGATTCCATTTTGTTGAGGTGTTCTCACAGCTGAAAACTGATGATGAATACCTTTGGATCGATGGAAGCTCTCAACTACCGAATTCTTGAATTTTGTGCCGTTGTCAGATTGGATTGATTGAACAGACAGCTGCTGTTGGGTTTCGACACTCTTAATAAAATCTATGATCTCTTGAGTTGTCTCATCCTTGGATCGAAAGAATTTAACCCAGGTATATCGTGAATAGTCATCAACGATAACCAACACGTATGGCTTCCCATTTATGCTTTGTGTTCGCATGGGGCCACACAAATCCATATGAAGTAACTACAACACTCTCTTTGAAGATGGTTCGGGTTTTGATTCGTGAGAAGATCTTTTCATCTTTCCTTTCTCACATGCTTCACATAGATGATCCTTTTCGTATCTTAGTTCTGGGAGTCCTTTAACCAGTTGTTTCGAGGCCAGCTTGTTGATATTTTCAAAATTAAGTGGGATAGTCTATGGTGCCATAACCAATAGTCTTTTAAAGATGCTTTTGATAGTAGGCAGATGCTATCCTTAACCATAAGCTTGGCTACGTCTATGGTGTAAAGGTTAGAGCTTCGGGAACCAGATAAAATTTCTTTTCCATCTATACTCTTAACACTACATTTCTTAGCCCTAAATGTAACCTCTAGCCCTTTGTCGCAGAGTTTTCCTATGCTAAACAGATTATGAGATAACCCCTCAACATAGTCAACATCCTTGATGACTAGATTATTCAAGACTAAATCCACATATCCTTTTATATGAGCATGATTGTTATTCCCGAATTTGACTGTCCCACAATACTGTTCTACTATGTTGGACAACAACTCTCTCCTCCCAGTCATATGATTAGAGCAACCCGAATCCATATGCCAGATGGATTTTGCCTGAAAAGGAAAAATGCATACAATGAAAGTCTATAGGCATTAAACAACTCCATCGGAAATTAACATGCAAACTATGTTTTGAACCGAGATATTTAGAAAACATGATGATTTTAGACCGACACCTGAGCTGAGTGAACAGAAGCTAAACATGTTGGTTTAGGCACAACCGACAAGCAGAATAACGGGTCCTAGTCTACGATAACTAGAAGCCAATTCAATGAAGTGCAGGTCTTGATCTGACGTAACCAAGAACCATCTGCATTAAAATCACACAACTTTGGGTACCCATCTTAGGATGAGTCCTTTTGGGTTAGGTGTTCCAGAAGAATATGGCACGTGTACAGTCTTAGGAACCCATTTAGCAGTTATGTGTGGACTAAATGCAGAGCCTTTTGGGATCCATTTACGATTGGATTTAACAGGCTTTGGAACCTTAGGCGATGAAATTACCTTCGGGTTTGGACTTTTTGAAACTTTTTTTACATTTGCTTTGGGTTTGGGCCTACGCAAAGTACAAGTCTCAGTTTTTGTGGTGGCCGATGATGCAGTATTTTTTATTATCTTTTTCCGAATTCTTTTAACGGGATAAGGCACGAAAGCATTCATTTCAGGTACTTAACGTCTAAAACGAGTTGGACATAATTTAAACAAGTCACCAAATGAGTACTTTAAACAAGAACCAGAATTCAATAGAACATTACAAATATTGTTTTTCAGAGATTACATTCAACCTATCTCTAGAAACAAATTCATCTGGCATTACAACCTTCTTCACAAAAAAAAAACTGGAAAAGTCTTGCATGGACGTTTTGGGCACTCTTCTCACATGATCTGTAGGAACAAAACGATGAGAGTAAGTTCGTATGGAAGACTTAGACTTTGAAAAATTTACTTTTCCTTGGTGAGTGGGTTTCTTGGAGGACTTAGATTGACTCTGAGTCTTCTTTGAAACCTCAGCTTTGGAAGATTTTGAGCATTCACCTTTACCACTGACAGAAGAAACTTCAACTTTGGCTTTACCTTTTTTTGATGATGTGAGAGGGGCGTTGGTAGGATGAGAAAATTTTGGTTCTTTTAAATGAGAAATTAAACTTTCTGAAACCATGTCAAATTTTTCTTTGTAGAAGATTAATTCTACATTTTGTTGAAAACTTTGATTTGCCAATTTTTCCTTAGTCTTGAGTAGAGCTTCTTGATAATCAAGAGCTTTCTTTCGAGTTCTCTTTAATTCCTTTTCTAAAACTTTTATTTTATGTTGAAGAACTTTGGTAGGATTGTAAAGATGAGGGATTGGTTTGACAGGTTCTGCTTTCATTTCAGCCTCAGATTAACTAGACAAGAAGTCATCTAGAGTAGGTACTCTATAGGGATAACTCTCGTTTAACTCATCATATTTAAAAGGCATTTATTTTTCTTTATTTTCATTTTGTTTCTTATCCTCTTGGGTTAAAACTTCTTCTGATATTGATAAACGAAAGACTTAGACCCAGCACCCATATATCTCATATCATAAAAAAGAGGTAAAACTTGTTGAATCTTTTCCAAATACTTAGGATTTTTAAAACCAATTCCTTGTTTGGAATGATAAAACCTAGTCTCTTTGGGGTGGTTTAAGTCAATAGTTTGTTCAGTTTGACCCCGTTTTAGAAATTCATCATCTAAGGTCTTTATTCGTGAGTATAAACCTATTCTCTCTTCTTCTATCATTTTGTATTTTTCCAAACTGTCTCTGTTTTCCATGCTTATGGACTCTAAGCGTTTTGAAAGAATTGATATAAATGATTTTAGAGAGTTCTTTTCATTAGTGAGTTTATCCATAAAAGATTCAAGGTACGTATTCATATCCTCAACATCTACCTTTTCAATTAACATCTTCTTTATGACCTCATTGTTGGTTAACCATTTCTTTTCATATATGTCAGATGTTTCTTTTAATGATTTGGCTAGATGATCTGCTTTGTCACACTTTTCTTTTTCAACACTAAATTTAGCTTCTAGCTCTAGAATTTGTGTGTGCAAGTTACATTCACTCTGTATAGATAAATTATCTAAATGCTCTTGAATGTAAAAGAAATGTACCTCTTGTGCCTCTGAATCTGACATGGAGCATTCGGAATCCCCGGACTTGGCCTTCAGATAGGCTGTTGGATCTTGATTTGTCTCCCCCTCAACAGCCGTGTCTGAATCTGAGTCAGATGAAGTTGCATAATCAGCCAGTCCAATGCGGTCAACCATGTAGCAATTTTTGCCCCTATCCTCTTCCTCGTCAGAATCAGTGTCATCCCAATAATCTTCTTGAGCAACAAGGGCCATTGCATCAAACCGTTTCTTTGCTACCTCCAGCTTCCTCTCATAGTAGCCAACATCACGTTCTAACTGATTTTTACACTCCTGAGCAACATAGATGCTCATCATTTGCTTTGGGCTCATCAGCTCGTGGCCTATCCTCTCTTCGTTCAGCCGGCTTTTGTCTGCTCGGCGAGGTACACGGCTATCATCCCTACGATTATCACGATGATCATAATCCCTTCGATCGTCTCGTCTCTCATTCCGTCTATCATCCCGACGACTGTAATCTCTCCTATCGTCTCTCCGATCATCACGTCTATCGTCACACCTTTCATAACGACGATCATCTCGATAGTCTCGCCGATCATCATATCTCCGGTCATCTCTATCACCTCTCCTCCAATCATCCCTCTGATCATCACGTCTGTCAACCCTTCTGTCGTCAGGGTATCTCCGTGGGCCAGTGTCACATCAAAGTTGATTGTTTGTCTTGTTAGAAAAACGTCTTTGTTGAAGATGATTTGACCACAAGGCAATATGTTCTTGAATGTTGCCTCTTTTATCATCATATGACTCATGCGTCGTGATGCATATCTGCACTAAGACGATGATGAACCTGGAGTGTCGTAAGGTGCAGCAGAGGAGTTGGGTTGGAGTGCAGAAGAGAGGGTCTTCTTGGAGAGTAGGGCCAAAGAGTCAGCTGGTTTGATGCCTGAGTTGGCTGATTGTAGCAAGGATGCCAAGGTGTTTGCCATTTGCTTCTGTTGATCCACATCCCCTTGATATTTCTTGAGTTCCTTGAATACCACATTGATTGAGACATTTGGAATGTCCAGAATTCGTCTGGTGGCTCGGCGTGCAACTTGCCATTCTGGGGCCAGGGAAGCAAAGAATTGGATGTTGATGTCATCTTTATCCTTTTTGATGTGCAATTTGTTCAACTCATTCAGAATTGCACGAAACCTCGTGAAGATACCCTGAAGAGACTCCTCATCTTTGGCTCTGAACTTAGTAAACTTGGCTTTTGCTTCTTCAATCTTAGACCTGTCATCGAGATCTGCCCCAAGCATTTGTACCTCATATTCATCCCACATCTCTTAGCAGACATCTTACTGTCTACTCCAACCAGGATTTCAGTAGGAAGGGCTTGGTAAATGAAATACTCTGCCCTTTTGTCAGCCTGTTGTCTATCCCTCTCTGCTTCAATGTTTGGTTCACGAACTGTCCTGGATGCTAGGATTGGAGGATCGGCATCTGGCCTTGCAGGTAATTCCCGGAAGTATACAACCGATCCTTGTGTTAAAGATTGAAGGAGCAGATTTCCCATGGATTGCATGCCAAGAAATTTGAGACACTGTTGTTTCCATTGTTCATACTCATCGAGATAGAGAACAGGTGGTCTGTTCTCTGATCCAAGAACAAGGGCCTCTCTAGACATGATGGATAGTGCTGATTAAAAAATGAAGATCTTTTAAAGTGGTAACTAAAATTCGGATTGTCAGAACACGGATGAACAGCGATTCGGATGAACAGTAGTTCGGATGAACTGAACTCTGATGAAGTTTGAAGATTTTGGATGATCTGGAATTCGGATGAACAGTGGAACTGGAATGTTCAGAAATTCAGATGAACACTGAAACTCTAATGGACTTATAATTCGGATGAATTTAAGTCTGATGGACCGAACTTTTAAGGAACGAACTCGGATGGATCGAAATTCGAGTGAACACTAGAATCTCGGATGGGAACTTAGAATAAATTTAACTATGATTAGCAGAATTCGGTTGATGACCCGAAGTTCGGATGGTCCGAGATGGTTTTCAAAATTGTTTAAAAATTAAGACCAAGTAGATTTAAGCACCTGAAATATCATTTAACTAAATTTCGGATTATCCGAATTTTGGGTGATTCTGAATTTGGTCCGCGATTTGTTCACTACTACAAATTGAAGCTGATGCAACACTTTTGATGCAACACTTTAAAAAATTGTTGCTTCTTTATTTAAGTTCCCTCTAAAGCAACACATTGACAATAAGTGTTACATATAATGACTTAATGCAACACTTTTTTTAAAGTGTTGCCATTTTCACTAAAAAAATGCAACAAAATTCTAAAGTGTACATGTGTTTAAAGTGTTGCACATTTCAATAAAAAATGCAACACATTTTTAGAGTGTTGTATTTATAATGAAAAAAATGCAACACATTTCTAGAGTGTTGCATTTATAATGAAAAAAATGCAACACATTTTTAAAAACATATAACATTTTTTAAGTGTTGCATTTATAACGAAAAATATGACATGTTTTTAAGTGTTGACTATAATATTTTTTTTGATTTGTAATTTTTATTAAAAAAATACACACAAAAGTTCAATGTCTTATTTGTTAAGATTAATAAAATACAAGATTTGATAGTACATGTTTTATTTTATTTTATTTTTTAAAAAGAGTGCAACGAAAATTGATAGATTAATTTTGATAAATATTATGAAATAAACTTACAACTTTTTATTAATAATATTATCAACTCAATATTTTATTATTTGATATTTTAAATCGATTTTTTATTTTTGAATTTTCATTACATGTTTTTTTATGTGCATTTAGATTTATTTTTTACAAATTTATATTTTCTAAGTTTTCTTTATGTGCATTTAGATTTATTTTTTACAAATTTATGTATTAGTTCTTGATTTTTATATTATTTTTTAAGGTTTAATTCAGAAATGAAAATACAATTTAATATTTTTTAAAAAAATAAATATACTTTATTTTTAATCTTTAAATAATAAAAATAATCACAATTATTATTTTTGTATATTTTTATTTTTATTAATATATATTTTATATAAATAAATTTAATTAAAATATCCACATAATACGTGGGTTATAAACTAGTTCTCTTTAGAATACAGAGAAATGAAAAGAATTACCCATTTTAGGGTGCGTTTGGTACCTCCCCAATATCTGAGATCTGCACCTCCCATACATGGACGACCATCCCCCCCCCCCCCCCCCCCCCCCTCCCCAAACCCTAGACGACGTCAGTCGGTTGGTTTTCTCGGTCGCTCAATCGTTGCTCGGCTCCTTCTTGTCTGCAAGTGAACGACCATCGACATCCACCAGTGCCATTGACGAAATTCACGCATTGTGCATCAATTTCCACGAATTTGAGGTATCCCGAATCAACTTCCCTTCATAAATTTCCACAATATCTTCGGTTGTGATTTACTATGGGTGTGTTTGATTCAATATGGGTGTATTTGAGATTGTTGGCCTAGATTTTAAGGATAGAAATCGGTTCTTAATGTAAATCATGACAGACCCTTAACAATTGATCAATATATTTCTCTTCTTTTCTGCGTATGCTTCTTTCTCCAAATCAGAGTAAAAAGAGAGCTAAGGAAGAGAAAAGAAAGCATATCGGTCAATCTGCTATGAATTGTATGTTCCAATTGTTGTTTCTAGTTTATTAGATATTGATGTGTCAGTGTAGCTTCCTTCGCTTGGTTCATTTTTGAGGAAGATCTTATATTAATGATAGAAAAAGATTGTTAAATCTTGTACTCAGGCAGCAGCTTATTTGTCAAAAAAAGACCCACTTATTGGTACATGGTAACTATGTTTGTGTCATTACATCTTGGTAAACCACTACTCTGTAATCTGTGTATTTAGAAACTTGTATGTATATCATCTGCTGATTTCAAGAATGTACTTAAATCATATCAACAATTATCCTCCTGCATACAAATACATCATAATTGGGTTGGTGGGAAAGCTCTCTGTTATCATACACAATCAGATTAATAAAACAAACAAGTCTTGTACTATTAAAATTTTCTTCTTCATGATTTACTCGTAATTCTGTAGGCGCTGTACAGAATTGTCATCTCTCCACTGCTTCCTCTGCTATTGCTCCTCTGTTGATTTCAGGTTAGAGAATCGATTTGTTGTTGTTAGTGTGCGATTGTGTTGATTTGTATATGAATGGCTCGATTTTATTGAGCTTTTGCTGAATTTCATATTGATTTTATGTTGATCTGTTGTCATATTTCAATGGACATGACTAGTGAACTAGTAATGTTACTGAGAGTTAATTATCATTTACGTTCTAGAATAAACATGACCTTTTCAGGCTAGCGTTTGAATTGTGCTCCAGAGGAAGTATTTAATGTGGCTCTTAAGAGTGGGTAAGCCATTTATATAGAAGCTCCTGGTGATTCTTTCCAAACCCCTCATCAAACACTTATGATAAATCTTTTATTGTTTCTCTGTCAAGCGTGTTCTACATCCTTGCGCTTAGAATTTTTGAGGTCTGTATTAATGATGACTTAACAGCCTCAAACCTTCTCCAATATATCCTCATTTTTCAATTCCCTCCATTGTTTGGCCACAGCTACAATCATCTTTTGTACGTGCTCTCTCTCCCCTCCAAACTTTATGTACCAGAATTTGAATTATAACAAAGTCTTTTTGCTGACATTTATTGTTTACCTTACCTCTCTGCTTAAATGGAATGTTTTGATAGCAGCATGCTTATCCTACATAATCCACAAATGAACTTTTACCTTATTAAGTTATTAGGTAAATTAATACTTCTAATTGTAGTTGGGTAAATAGAAAATATTCTGATGCTTTCTTAAAGGGCTAATGACATCAATTAGTAAGCAACTTTTCCATTTATCTAAGATTTAGCAACCAACTTTTTTCTTTACACATTATAGCAGTTAACTTGTAATATATTATATATTTTAGTATTCCTCAACCGGTTACCGAATGATTGTTCACGTAAGCATAAACTCAATCAAATAAGTGTTCTAAAATATTATTTGGCGTAGTGACGGGAAGAAAGCAGAGACATGAAGAAAGCAAAGTCGTAGACGGTCGCTGCAGTACAATCAGTTACAGAGAGAATGTGTTCTCCACTACGCTTTCTCATCTCATTGCCACTAACTCTCCTCATTTGATTATCCCCTTTATTACAATTGAGCTATTGTCTGCAATGTTAGGTGGACATGTTTATGTTGAGGCTGAAGATGGTCCGAGTGTTCAAGACTGGACAAGAAAGTAAGTATCCAGTTATTTAAGTATTATTTTGCACTGGCGTGTTTCATTTAATAAATAATAGTAGTACCATTGCTAAAGTCAGTAAGATGTTAGGCTGTGGAGGTCTTATGGAAATTTCGTTAGCATTTGCAATTGACATCACAATATTATTTTCTCTGGCTTTAAATTGATATCCTTTCTCAATTCATGCAAGTGATTTTGGTAGGCCATGACTTTGGTGGTGCATGCATATCATATGCGATGATCAAGAATTCTTGAGGTCAATTTGTGATTGTATCACTCATCCTGCAGCTGTGTTTTAGTCTTGTAGGCTTATGTCGTCTTTCAGTTCAAGTTTGATACTGCCATTGCTCACCATTAAGGTTTTGTATTTTTCATTCTGTTTTATGTTATGGCATGATCTGATTGAAATATTGAATATTTTAAAATTTATTTTTATTCACCTTTAAAGTTAATATTAGCTGATTAGCCCTATGAAAGTCATGCCCTGTGACTATGTCTCGGGGGTAAAGGTCTCAATCAAAACACCCACACACACACACACACCTCATGTATCCATAGATGCTACACATTCATTTCAGGAGTATTTTTATCACACACACTTGTATATATGAATGTAATTACTGACTAATAAATACGAATAACACACCCATACACATGGACTGCTTACGTTTCCTATTTGGACAGCACAGACACACACTCGTTTATTCTACCTACATTGATATATTGATGCAGCTTTTGTTTTTATTCACACACACCCTTAATTGTTAGTACTTGTTGCTCGATGTTTATGTTTTTAATGACACCACACACACATGACTTAGATATGTGCTGCACGTTCACATAATATACATGGCTGCTGATTCTTTTTACATTTCATAGCACACCTCTAGATTGATTCTCGGGGGTCTCTTTTTCACACACAAACACAGTACCTATGCATATATATAATATTATTATGTTACCGTTGTTTTCTTTTGAACACAAGACACCCACTAATTTATACTATGGCTGTTGTTGCTGGTACATTTTAATTACCAGACTGGCTCCCTGTTTTAGTTCTTGGTTGCTGCTGCTATTTAAATTACCAGGTACACCTTTTGACAACTTAATTCACACCCTTATGTATCTATATATATGCAATTGATGATGTTGTTTGTTCGCTCATCACATCATTGATGATGTTATTTTTCAGTTTTTTGACTGTGAACACACACATACTTTTTCGAGTCAGGTTCTGTGAGGAATAATTGACTTCTGCACAGGTAAGGTTGGCAGTTGATGTTATTAGGATTGCAGAGGGTGCAGAGAAGAAGGAACAAGTTGCATCTTGGACAGCTGATAAGAAACAAACCAGTGAATATGCATTGACTCTGAAACAGATAGATAATGGTGTCGTCATTCCCGCATCTGGATGGAAGTGTGCAAAGTGTGACAAGACTGATATCTTTGGTTGAATTTAACTGATGGAATGATCCTCTGTGGTCGGAAACTTTGGGATGGAAGTGGTGGTAATAACCATACCATTGATCATTATAATGGAACTCACTATCCTCTTGCTGTAAAGCTTGGGAAAATAACTTCTGATCTCGAAGGAGCAGGTATTGCCAGCTTGTTTAATTAGAGCCAACTTTAACAGGTTGGGTTCTGAGCCAGTCCCAACATTTAACCTAATACATTTTAAGTACATATACCGCATTTTTTTTCAATCTTGGTCATTGCCATGTCTATGGATTCTTTGAAATTTACAATTTAATGCAGGCCTTTGTTTACATGTAATTGATATATTGTACGTGTTTTCATATGTTGCAGGTTAGTTACTTTCTTTTGACGTATGCAAAGTGATCGACAGAAGGAGAGTTGTGCATGTTAAGCGTCGGTTTCGTAGGAAAGAAATTACAAGAAGATGAATTGAATATGCATTCCCAAGATTGTAATTTGCTTTTTTGTTGTATCGCTTATACATTTGATGATCCCTATTTTGGTTGTAGACGTTTATATACTTGAATTACTTTTTGATCGATATGTTATGAAATGATATTATTTTTGTTAAATTGAATTGTAAATAGAAAAACTATCATGAAGAAATTAAATAAATATTTGTATTTGCATTAAAGTTAAAAAATAATGAATGTGTTTATTTTGTCTAGAAAATATCGCATTTATGTAATTTAAAACAATAATAAAGTGTTGCAATAGATTGATAATGGTGTTGCATTTACATAATGACAACATTTGATAAGTGTTGCATTTGATAAGTAAAGTGTTGCTATGAGTTGGTAACAATAAATTAAAAGTGTTGCTTTAGAGTATAAAAAGTGTTGCATTTAAAAAGAGTTGCATTTATAAAATAATGGCAACACATTAAAAAGTGTTGCTTTAGAATATAAAAAGTGTTGCATTTAAAAAGTGTTGCATTTATAAAATAATGGCAACACTTTTGAAAAGTGTTGCATTATCTAGTGAAAGTATCGCTTTAGACCTAAGGCGACGTTGGCTAAGGTGGCACTACATAAAGTGTCGCATTAGGCCTATAGCAACACTTTTAAGGCCTAACACAACACTTTTCCCATGTTGCTTTAGGTTCATTTTGTTGTAGTGGTTAAAAATTGGTCCGAATTTTGATCCGAATTGGTCTGAATTTTGATCCAAGTTGATGTCTGAGATGGTCCGAATTTTAACAGTTACAATAATTCCAGATGTTCAAAATATGAATCAAAATGCAGTTTAAAGGCTGAAAATAATTTCTAAATGTTTGGATTAATTTTTAAACCATTTTCAGTGAATAACTATTAACCAAAACACCTAAAATTCTATGGATTTTGAACCAAAACCGAAACCAAAACCCCAATATTCTGAATATGATTTTCAGCAGATAAACGATTAAAACAAGTAAGGATTGAACTTAAAATGCTCGAAATCAATACAGAATTAATAATAGATGATTATAAGAGGAAAGAACACGAAAAACAGAATATTTAAATGGAATTTAAGATCAAGGGATAATTGCGCAAAAAACCATCAACTTGTCAGCTTTTTGTGATTAAAACCCCAAACCAATTTTCGTTACATAAAAAACCCCGAACTAACTAAAAATCAGTAAATCAAGATTTTATCAATGAGTAACCCGTTGAAATCGGTTATTAATCCTACGTGGACCGGTAAATAACCTACGTGGAATAAGTTTTAATTGTTGAAACCGGTTGCCAAGTATTACACATCATTTAAATCCCCGTTGATAATTTTTAATTGTAATTTTTAAACAGGATTACACCATCAACGAGTGTTTAAATGATGTGAAATACTTGGCAAATGGTTTCAACATTTAAAATTTATTTCATGTAGGTTATTTATCGGTCCACAGGATTGATAACTGGTTTTAACCGGTTAACCGTTGATAAAACCTTGATTTACTAATTTTTAGTTAGTTTAGGGTTTTCTATACAACGAAAAATGGTTTGGGGTTTTAATCACAAAAATCTGACAAGTTGAGGGTTTTTTGCGCAGTTATCCCTAAGATCAAACCGAGAGTTTTTTGAAGATGAACACGAAGATCACGCAGATTTTGAATCCAAAATCAGTTGAAATCCACCGATTGGCTCTGATACCAATTGTTGTAATGGAATCCCAGTAATAATCAGCACTCGTATATATGATTTCAGCAATAATCAAGACAAAAAGAATGATTTCACTCAATAATTGTTATGAATATTTAAGAAGAATGTTAGGGAGAATAAAGAACGGCGGCTGCTGTATTTCAGAATTGTGATTGTGTGTGTGGGAAATCCTAGGTGGGGTTTCCCTTACATCATTTAATTCAACTTTCAAAGTATTACAAACCAACCCCTCAACTTCTAAAACTAAATAGAATTACAAATAAAGGAAAGACTAGAAATAAATTACATGGAAATAAAGCTAATTAATTATTACAAAATAAATTCCACAAGATCGAAATTTAATATCTAACAGATCCCATCTGAATTTGTGACATTCATTTATATTTCCATGTGTTCATCATATAAATCATCATCCGAAATTCGGATCAATCCGAATTTCGGTTCCACCACCCCATTCATCCTAGTTCCATACTTAGATTATAATTTCATTTATTATCCCATCCGAGTTTCTATCCCACCAGAAATTCGGACCATTTCATCCAAATTTCTGATGCATCCGAATTCGGTCCACCAATCAACCGAATTTCGGATCATCCAAAGTTCAACACTTAGGATTTTTTTTTACTTTTCCATTTTTTTGCATTTTACTAAAATCAAAAACCACAAAAATATTTCATGTCCTATGCACCATTGATTAGAGTTAGGATAAGTGTTTGAGTGAAAATGTCTATTCTAACATTGGTCACTCAACGATCGACTTTGGACTTTTTTCGTAAGAATTTACCTTCTACTGATAAAAGGACCCGATGCTTTAAACAGAATAGACAGTTTCAAATTCACACTTATTTCAGACTTGCATCAATGTTTCATTTTTTTAAGTCTAATAATCTAACATTGTTGAATGTTTACAGGACTAATGGATCAGCAAATCACCTTAACCATTCCGCATTCTCTGCTACCCAATAACAATGCTCAGCTGCCAGAAGAATAACTTCTTCCGTCTGCTCAGTTTGTTGAGTTTGCCCCTCACAACTGGCATCTCGACCTTTCCACCATACGCCATGAAGCCGAGGATATCACTTTTGATATTCTCACAGGCCACCCTATCTTCTACGCCCTAACCACTGCCATTTCCATACCAATCATCTATCTACAACAGTTCTGGCATCATCTCACTTTCATCAATGATGTCGAACCTCACTTCACCACCATAATCGACTCCGTTCCAATAAAACTCACCCTTGAAGTCATTCGCCACATTCTCCGCCATCCATCAGACTACTTCTCCATTACTAAATATGCCTTTGCCCCCATTCCTTCTCCTTCCAAACCCTTCAAGAAATTCTGACCATAGGATATGATGGCCAACTCACCAGGCCATCAGAATTCCGGACCAAGCATCTCAAGTCCCACTGGAGGGTCCTTTTTGATATTATTAACAAATGCTTCACCGGCAAACATTATGGCCATGACTCGGCCTCCATCCAAGTACTTGTTATGTTTGATGCGTTCGCCTTTGATCGCCACTATGATTATGCGGCGTTTATCTTAGAGGAGTTGAAGAGGGCAGTCCTGGAAAAAGGAACCAAAAGAGGGCGTAAGTTCATTCCATTCCAAAGGTTCTTTCAAATTTTTATTCAATATGCAATGGATCAGGACGAGGACATACATGAACAACCGGAGGCCGACTTCTACAAAACGGCCTCAGTTCAACGCACAAAGATCCCCACATCCGCTGGAGATGTTGCGTTAATGGACATTCCACTGACATTGCTTCAACAGGCAGATCAGACAGAGAGGGTCAGGGATTACATGAGGGTTGTGTATCCGGATGAGGCTCAGTCAGAACCGACTGAGCCTAACCAGTCCGAAGGTGACGTGCGTATGAGTGAGGATGATGGATTCGAGGAGGCAATGGAAAATATATTGGGTACTGGGGAGAGGGAGACTTCTATAGTGAGGGAGGGATAAGCAGGTGCACAGGAAGAGGCGGTCGATTCTGAAAGAACCGTCTCTGTCCAAATGAGGGATGCGGGTGATTCATCTGAGGGTGTTCCAAGTCCAATCAGTCGGACTAACCAGCAAAAGACCACTAGTCCAGTGGTCAAACATACCCCAACCACTCACTCCGTTTCCCCTCTACGGGAAACAGTTTCATTCCACGGGGATATGGCTCATACACCATCACCCTCTCACTCGGAGAGAGGTGATGTTGAAACTGGTCACATGACGTCCCTAGTGACCAACCTTCCTTCAATCACAACTCACACCCCACCCCATAACACAACGCATGATGCCTCCGTGGCGTCCACTCATGAACAAGCCGCCTTCGTGGTGGCTCCCACAACTTCTGGATCTGTGCTTCATACAGAGGAGCCAGAGATGATGGAAGGAATACCTGGTGTTGACAAATCAGTCCATCATGAGATTAATCTCGAGATGCTAATGGCAGCTTTGCATGCTGCCGTATTCGTTACCCAGGCTGACCTGGACGCCCTTAAGGCAGTTTCCGAAGAGCAGCATACAGCCCTCTTGTCTTTTCTCAAGGGTAAGGGTGTTGCTTCTGAGGAGCCGCCACCAGGTACCCGATCAGTCCAAAATCAAATCGTCGATCTCTCCGAAAAATTGGACAATCTTACTCGTCTTATTCTTCAAGTCCAGGACCAGCTGAACAACCGAATAGACCTCATACAATCTGCAGTAATTGAGCTTCAGTGTCATCCTCAGGCTGAAACCCACAAATGCAAACATGTCGATAAGGACGACCCTGATCGTCATGAGGGGGAGAAACGTCCCATGGTCCAGCCTGAGGGTGAGATGTTAAGTGTAGGGGAGCAGAAGCAGAAGCGGGATCAGAACAACAAGGTTTGGGGAAGAGAGTTCAGGGGCTCAGGAAGGTTCCACAGAGTTAGATCCACTATGGGCTATGGTGGAGTATGAACCTATTTTTGAAAAAGTTGAGGTCATATTGATGTCCGACACAAACTCTGTACTGACCATGACTATCCCTTGATAAGCCCAAAGCCTGAGCCTGAGTCACCCCAAAAATCATCCTCTTCGTTTGAATTCCTAAATTCCCCAACCCATGTACCCCAGCAAAAAATTCTTTCATCCAGTAAAGCTCCCTCCACCACATAAACAAAAATTCCAGAAGTCCATCAAATCCCAGAAATCCCAGAGTTCCAAAAAATCCCACAAGTCCAAACAATTCCTCAAGCCCAGCCCCAAACCCAAACTGCTGAGCCATCAAGCCCTAGAGTATTGGATTACTTTGGAAAAATGGATGATGTTAGTCCAATGCACGACGTAAACGATTTAGAATGGGTAAGTTGGTACTCAAAAGGCAAGGTTCATACCTTAACTGAAGAGGATAAAGAAGAATTAAGGCAGGACCGTAGGGGTCGCATTCTGAAACTACTTGAAGCTCCTCCCGTCGAGCTAGAAGAACCTCCGGTCCAGGGTTTAAAAGATTTTTTGAGGAAATTCCCTGCCGAGGAGTTTCAGAGTCCTTATCTTGAAGAAAGATTCAAGATGGTTTTCCGAAAGAAACCTGGGTCATACAGCAGACGTCTCTTAATGGTTATATCTAACGCATCACGAGCTGAACAGGCAGTATACAATTAGATGATGCTCAAGGACAAACGGCCAAAAGCTGAATACTGGTCTAAGTAAAAGATTGTCAAGATCAACAATATTCATATGTACAAGAGAGCTCGAGTATTTACTCCTGCATTAGAGGTTCTCCGATAAGATAGATCAATTTAGTTTTTGGATGAGAATGACCTGGACTTTGTCAACATTGACGATATTGAGTTTCTGCATAACAAACTGAAAAACAAGATCAAGAAACGATTAACTCATGTCACTACTGTTGCCGCCCTGACAAAAAGCATGAATTAACGCTCCATTATTATGTGCTTAAAAGATTTCCAAATGGCGATTGAGAGCTTTATAGTTAAAGTTGGTCTAAAGGCTCTAGATCAAGATATATTCCTTCTAGATCACTATCCAGCGTTTAAAGTTCTGATGGGAAGCCAATTGGGAATTATATTTTTGAACAATAAGGGGCATAAAAGGTTCATGCACATTGAAGACCTGCCTTGTTATTCCGACGGTACAATCAGATTGGTTAGAGCCGAGCTCAACAAACGATTGCAAGAAGACGGTGCTCAACCAATCTCTGAACTCAAACGAAAAACGAAAGAAATTCAAGACATGTTGTGTGCAATAGAACTTCTAAATGACAGGTTGCACCTTAGGCAAGTGACTCGATGATTTGAAGTCGTCCTTGGCCTCAGGAAACATGTAGAGCAGGCCTGTCATCGTCCACAGTGATCGAAAAGGAGGAGATTGTTAGATATAAAATTTCGATCTTGTGGAATTTATTTTGTAATAATTAGTTAGTATATTTCTATGTAATTTGTTTCTAGTATTTCCTTTTGTTTGTAATTTACTTTAGTAGAGTTAGAAGTTAAGGGGTTGTTTTGTAATTGTATGAAAGTTGATTTAAAATTTAAGGGAAACCCCACCTAGGTTTCCCACACAATTGTCATCATCCGGAAAATTAGAAAAAGCGGCTGCCTCTTTTCTCTGACAATTTTCTCTCTCAATATTCATACAAAAATTGAGTTTCTTTATTCTTTTTGTCTTGGATTATTGCTGAAATCATTATTATTGTGTTGATTGTTACTGGGATTGATTACAACACCGTCCCTGCTTAAAAAATCATAGGGTTTAATGGGAAATCCTCGTCGGGTAAACGGAGAAAACCAGAAGAATTCAGGAAAATTATTTATAATAAACAGTGTAATTTCATTACAGGATCACCGTTTTACCTAAAGGGCTAAAACTTATAGTGATTCAAGCTAAAACTGCATTCTAAAACTGAATGACATCACAAACAAAATAGCCATAAGCTTGAGACATTTCTAGAAATAGCCACAATTATTGTCCAAATTGTTTTCGGAGACAAATGGTGATTTTAAACACTGCTCGACTACACAATAGAATTTTAATACATAGTGGTTTTTTTTACCATTGAACGATTTAACGTGAGAAGAATGAGTTATAGAGTGTGACCCATGACATTTTTCATCAAATATGATTAAGGTTACAAGTTATTTTATTTAATTTAATTCTTTTTTCAAAATAAATTCCGTTAATTAATTGAACAATTAAGAAACATTTTCGGTTTACTCATAGAAATTCGTTTATTGATTTAAGTTCATAATAGTATATATGATACCTTGTTTTTAGTGGGCTGATTATGAACATGTTTGTTTATCACCAATTGATTAACTTAACCATTATTTGTTAGAACTTGGAAGTTAATCGTACACTCTTCATGCACCTCGTGAAGTCAATGGACTCCATCAATCTTGTTGCCACAATTTTTCTCAGTTCGTGTTCAGTCTAGTTTGGTATATCATCAGACTCATCTTGAAGAGACAAAACCCACGCACTATTGTAGTAGGAGCCGTTGCCATGCGTCGACAGTAGGGGTATGTGTACAAAAAAAACCCAAAAATCAAACCATTTGGACGTACAAAAAAACCAAAAACCAAAACCGAGACCAAAAAAAAAATCCAAAAAGCCAGAACCAATAAAACCAAACCGTTTGTAATTTGGATTGGTTTAGACTTTGAATTTTCAAAAACCAAAAAGTTCGGTTTGGTTTCAGTTTGGATGTCAAAAAAACCAAACTGAACCGAGGTTTTATAATTTTAAAATTTGTAAATGTTATTCCTTCGTTACATTTCTTCATTTAAGTTTTTATTGAAAGTTTTAACTTTTCAATGTCTAAATTTCATATGATGCTATAACTCACTTTGAATATTAGGTGAAAATTATTATTGTTGTTCTTATAATTGCGTTTGTATGTTGTCATGGTTGTGAATGATTCAATAATTTAATGTCTAAATCTTGTTTTTGAAATAATACACACTACTACAAAAACTGTCTTCAAGCCCCCTTATTATAACTAGGTTAAGCAAAAAAAAAAAGCTTTAAAACCGGGCTACAAATGAATCCCGTGTTTTTATAAATAGATAAAGCCCGGTTCATATTAAAAAAACCGGGTCCTATTTCACACAAATACTTTTTCGTACAACAGACAAAGTACACATCTTTTTATAAACTAATATACCCAGGTTTTTTAAAAAGAAACCGGGTTTCATTACAACAACTTTTGTTTCCCTCCATGCTTTCCCACGCCCCCCACCCAAAAATTTGAAGACTTTTTAGTTCTCCCCCTTCTTGAAACCATGTACGCTCTTTTGCGTTCTCCCCTGCTCACCGCCTCACCAACCCACCCTACAATAAACCTCTAATCTATGGTGTTCTCTCGGATCTGTGAAGTCGAGAACCTTCCCCTTCAATACCCGATCTCCAGTGGTTGCATTACGTCATTTTCTCGACCCTCTCATGTCTCAATCGCTCCCTCAACAATGGCGTATCTACATTCTACAATCCGTGGTGTTATCTTCACTAGTATTGTTGTCAAAAACCTAATTTTATTCCTGGTAAGTTTACCTGTTATGTCCTCAATTAGGTTAATCATCTTCGTCATGCTTTGATTTTTCAAAGAGATGACTAAACTAGGTCAACTAGAATATATGTAACTATAAGATTAATGCCTTGTTTTCTCTTATCAAGAATCGATTTCAAGTCCCTGCTCGAGAAGGATTGCAACTTCCTACTCTCTCACGATTTGAAGAACTGATTTCAAGTATCTAGGTTTTGTTGCAAAAACGATTCAAGAACCGATTTCAAGGTATTTTTAGATGTATCAATTTACTTATAAGCGGTTGTTTGTTAGGTTTCATCGATTTTTCTTCTGGGGTTTTGTTTCATTACCATCATTAGTTCATTTAGTGGTTCATTGTTGCTGCTGTGTTAGCAATAAGCTTAGCATTTTCAAGCAACAGGTTACACACATGCTTCATACTTTGTGCCTTTTCATGTAGATTGGTAAATTCTGTTTTTCCTAATTAATTCCAGAAGATTTTACAAGTGGTTTTACGTTTTGGAAAGTGAATATCATTATATATTGTTTCGACTTAGGAATTAAGTTGTTTAGTGTATTCTGTTTAGTAAACAATTGAAGTCCAACTACGAAATTCGTGGAAACCATGGGTTTTTACTTTTTGTTGTGTTGAGGGAGTGGAAAATCTAAGGATGTTGGGTGATCTTAATTAAGCTATAGAAAGGGTAATTAGAACTTGCTATCTGAGCTTTGATTGTGGAAGAAGGACTGTCACAAAATTTGTTTTGGCTGATCACTGATGTTCTTGTGATCAAAAGGACTCTATTGGAGCCATTTCTCTGAGATGACGATTTATATAGTGGTGATATTGATTTTGGTAAATGATGGATACCATTCTTATGGTATTAAAATGTAATTTTCATTTTGTTGGGGATCAAATGGGGATTATGAGAGTGATATGTTCTCTATCAACTAATTAGGTGATGATTGTTATATTAAAGCTGTTAAATTATGTTATATTAAAGCTTTCCTCATTTAGGTGATGATTGTATCTCCTATTTCCTAATTTCATCACTTTTTTTAAAAGATGAATAAGTCTAAGTCGTAGGTGGGTGTTGTGCTTGCTATCCAGAGTAATGGCATGTCAATGCCTTTCTGTTCGCAATTAACCTGTAATATTATTATCTGCCAAATTACCAATAGAATGAATCTGTTTCACTGGTCATGAGTTATGCAGCGTATCTTGTGTTTGTGAAACATATATTTGCCTTTGGTCTGTGATTGCCATGGTAGGGTATGCAAGTTGGTGGAATTGTATTGACATGTTATGGTTGGCATTGGCCTTTGGAGATGGAGGAGGAAGGAGAAGCATGAAACAAGGATCCTATTTAATTTTTGGTTGTGGAAAGAGAAAGATTCAAGGCTATGAAGTCTCTGGAACTGTAGAGGTTTGTTGTTGTTTTTTTTTATAATGATCACATCCTATATTCACATTTCACAAGTGTTTTCCCTTTGTATTCATATGCAGCATGTTGGGTGGTGGTCACCAACAATTATAAGAGGTGAAGACTGAAGATCGTGAAGCTATCCACATTCCAAACCATAAGTTTACGATGAATGTGGTGAGCATACACACGCACACATGCACAGTACATATTGGACGCACATACATTCGAACACTGCACACACAATTACTCTTGGTTGTTGCTGCTGTTGCATATAAGACACACATACACACACTGATGCATACAAACACACTCTGCACACACCCATTCTGTAGCTGCTGTTATGAAATTAAACACACATATATATTGCAACTATTGCTGCTGATATAATCAAGTTCAATACTAGATGAATGCATGCATATTTGGAACTCCAATTTGAAGTTCTTATGAACACAAGAGAGAACCCATATTGCTCTATTTTCACATTGTCAATTAATACAAGAGAGAACCCATATTGCTCTATTTTCAATAGAAAACGTGTGAAGGTATAGATGATAGAATATCTTTTAAATGTCAACTAAAATCCAATGTGGTTATGATTTGTAGGTAAGACGTGAAGTGTAAATGAATGGTCAAAAGATGGTGTGCAATGGACAATGAAGGACAACGGAGTTGGTGGAGGTATCTTTAATTATTTTTCGAACTCCAAGTTTTAAAAAATGTAAGATTGAAGTCTTATGTGGAGACATAAAAACAAATATATATAAATTGAGGTTGGAATTATAATATTGATGTCTTATGTGTAGACATAAAAAAAAATGTATAAGTTGATGTTGGATTGTAATATTGATTTGTTATATATGTTGAAATAGATTTAGAATTTGTGTATTTTCTGCACCTACATGTTTAGTAAAGCATGTTATAAATAAATTGAACTAACATGACAAAAATGTATTATTTTAAATTAATTAAACAAATAACTTCAGACCAGGTTGCTTATTAGTAAACCGGGCTCTATTTGGTAAGCTTTTATTTAGGTTGGACCAGGTTTCTTTTGTAAAAAACCGGGCTTAATACATATTCAGACCCGGTTAAATAACCGGGCTATATTTGGTTTGCAATGAAGCTACCCCCTCTCCAAGCCCGGTTGAATAACTGGGCTACATTTTGTTTTTAACCGGGCTTCATTCGTATTTTTGTAGTAGTGACATAAAGTATTATATATTATGATTTTATGTATATATATATATATATATATATATATATATATATATATATATATATATATATATATATATATATGTATAGAATATGGTTTGAGAGAGTATCACCTATTATGCAGCGCACCAGAATGTACCACCTTTAAAAAAACTTTTTTTAAAATTTTTTTTCATAAACATGTTTTAATTAACATTATGAAGATAATATGTAAATTTCACATACATTCACATCTCCTAGCTCCTAAAAAATGATGTGAACACACAGTTATATAATTTTGAATGTCTGTGAACGCGCATATATGTGATGTGTGATTTCATGCACTTAGAGTGTTCGGAGTTACGTGAAATTCACATATGATATATGTAATGTTAATTAAAACGTGTTCATGAAAAAAATTCTCAAAAAAAAATAATTTTACGAGTGGTACCTTCTGGTGGTACTCACTTGAACCTAAATCTATATGTATATAAGTATGTATATATATGTTTATTCTTGTGTGTG